>CM042171.1:70066005-70165699 GCA_023376005.1 Doryteuthis pealeii
GCCACGCGCTTCCACCACACACACACACACACACACACACACATATATATATATATATATATAATAATATATATATATATATATTATATATATATATGTGTGTGTGTGTGTGTGAAAAAGGTGACTTACCGGGGAAATTGGTCACAATGGTTCAGTACTTAATTGTGCGACGACTTAAGCAAAAGCGGTTATTGTAAGCAACCTGAGTCCTTTATTGATAAAAAAGAATGAGTCGGCATTAAATGACCTGCAAAGGTTTGATATGCGGTAAAATAAAACAACCAAACAACAAGTTCCAAACGAACGAAAATATGACACATACCTTTCAATTTTCTTTCACTACTCACAAAAGGGACATTTAATTCTTTTTTTCTTCCTTATCTTTTTTTCATAAAATTTCGAACATTTTTTTTTAATCCACAGATAATGGCTGCTCCCTTTTTCCTGAGTATTTTTTTGGGGGGTGGGGTAATATCTGTAAATGTTTATTTGAAAATTTTAAAAATATATATATTCTTTCTAATATTCTTTTAAATACATCAATTTATTTTACATAATTTTTTTTTAATTTCTTTTGAAAATTTCCTTTTTTTGTGTGCGTGTGTTTTTTTGTTTTTTGTTTTTTTTTTTTTTTTTTTTTTGTCTCCTTTTTGTTAGTGGTCGAAGTTATCGTCTGTTTTTGGGTTTTTTTTTCTGTTTTGTTCGTTTGTTTGGGTTTTTTTTTGGGGGGGGGGTAACTTCTATAAATTTTGATTTGAAAATCAAATAGGATATTCTTTCTAATAAAAAAGTACGTAAAGTCGTCGGGGCGGCCTAAAGTCGGTATTAGCCAGTCAGCGAGGGAGTCTATCCTTTTCACTAGCGCTAGCCAATGAGATTGTTTTTAGCATCTGAGGTGGATCGCCGGACCCTACCATCAGCTCCTTACTTTACCGCACAGATCCCTGTGCTACTCATACCTGAGTCGGCGAGGACCGGTATCGAACTAGGAACCTTGTGGTTTCTAGCCGAACGCTCTACCGACTGAGCTAACCCGGCCCATTCTTTTAAATACATCAACTTATTTTACATAATTTTTTTTTTTTAATTTCTTATAATTTCCTCAATTTCTTTTGTGAATATATTTTGTCTCCTTTTTGTTACTGGTCGAAATTATCGTCTGTATTGCACGCGATTTTTTCAGCTTGACCAATTTTTTTAATAACGACACTTCGCTTCAATCTCAATTCTATCGTTTATTTGTTTATTGATTTTAATGGCATATCAACCCGTCGGGGGTTATGTCATACCTAACGGTTATGAAGTAATACATATCGTGTATTTATATTAATGCTTTTTAGTAATTAGTTTTAACAATGTGTTAGCATTATTGGGGATTATGTTGTATGGTATTGATTTGTTTCATGTCTATATTCTATGGTATAATTTTATTTCCCTCAAAAGGCATATTAACCCATCTGGGGTTATGTCATGCCTAACGGTTAGGAAGTTATACATATCGTATATTCATATTTATACTTTTTAGTAATTGGTTTTAACAATGTGTTAGCATTATTGGGAATTATGTTGTATGATATTGATTTGTTTCATGTCTATATTCTATGGTATAATTTTATTTCCCTCAAAGGGCATATTAACCCGTCAGGGGTTATGTCATGCCTAACGGTTAGGAAGTTATACATATCGTATATTCATATTTATACTTTTTAGTAATTGGTTTTAACAATGTGTTAGCATTATTGGGAATCATATTGTATGGCATTGATTTGTTTCATGTCTATATTCTATGGTATAATTTTATTTCCATAAAAAAGGAGAAAATATCCTCCATGTTGACGGTGAGCCCAGAGATGAGAAAAGGTTTGATATGCAGTAAAACAAAACAACCAGCCAACGAGTTAAAAAAAAAAAAGACAGACTGAAAACGAACGAAAATATTACACTTACTTTTAATTTTCTTTCACGACTCACGAAAGGGACATTTGAAAACGTCTTTTCTTTTTCTTTTTTTTTTTTTTTCACAAAATGTCGGACATTGTTTTATCCATAGACAATGGCTACAATTTTTCTTGGGTATATTTTTTTTTTTTTTTGCTTTGTTTTGTTTGGGTTTTTTTTTTAAACAACTGTAAATTTCAATTTGAAAATCAACAAAGATATTATTTCCAGTATTCTTTTAAATACTACCAATTATTTCGTATTTTTTTTGTTTTTGTTTAATTTTCTAATGAAATTATTTTCCTCGATTTATTTTGTGTGTGCGTGTTTTTGTCGCCTAAAAAGGTATTTAATGTCAAAATCATCCCTATAGAAGAACAGGAGTGGTACACAGATACACACATTCACCCACACACCCCCACACACACATGTATGTGTGTGTGTGGTGTGTGTATGTATGTGCGTGTGTGTATGTGTTTGTGTGTATGTCTGTGTGCGTATGTGTGAGTGCAAAAGTGTATATATGTATATATATATGTATATATATATGTGGGGAGCCGGTGTTTGTGCGTATGTTTGTGTGCGTATGTGTGTGTGCAAAAGTATATATATATACATATATATATATGTGTGTGTGTGTGTGTGTGTGTGTGTGTGTGGTGTGTGTTGTTGCATATACTTACTGGTCGAAGTTATCGTCTGTATTGCCCGCGATTTCATCAGCTTGACCAAATATTCGCTCCAATCTCAATTCTATCCCGGTGAGCACACAGAGATAAGGAAATGTTCAGCGTATTTCAAGTATGTGTCAGTTTGTTGTCCCACGATGGTGGGAGGTTAATCATCGAAACATTCTACTGTTTTCAAGCCTGAATTTTGCCCCAAATATTTTTTGACTCAATTCTTTTGAAACTCATTTTTCCATGTAACCCATAGATGGGACCCTAACAAGTGCTACCACTCCTGGTCAGAGTGGACCTGGGAGTAATGGCGATGATGGATTACTCCCCACTCCAGAGCTCTACAATTGGAACTTTCACCATTGGATGCAGTGTAACGTCATACCCATGACACAAGTTTGGTTTAATTAGGTTTATTTGTTTAATGGCATTCATGGGTTATTTAAGACCAAAGCCATCCCTTATAGAAGAACAGTTGTGTCAATACATATATATGTAAGTAAGTAAAGTGGTCGGGGTGGCCTAAGTCGGTTATCAGCCAATCAGCGAGGAAGCCTATCCCCTTTTCACTAGCGCTAGACAAGGAGATGGTATTTGCGTCTGAGGTGGAGCGCCACTCCTACCATCAGCTCCTTCTTTACCGCACACACACACACACACACACACTTTCTCTCTCTCTCTCTATCTCTCTCTCTCTCTCTTCTCTCTCTCTCTCTCTCTCTCTCTCTCTCATACGCTTTTCTGGCGAAAGAAGNAAAGAGACGAGTAACCTTCGGAGAATCACTATTGGAAGAGACCCATTCGTAATTGATGGAGGAAGCTGAGACTTGATAAGTTCATCAATATTGGGCTTAAACTTTGAAAATGTTTGTAACCAATTATGTAATTAATGAATTCAGCACAAACGTTTCGTAAAATTGTTAATCATAAATTAAAATTGTAATATAAACAGTAAAGTAAGCATAACACGTTAACAAAAGAGCTGCAAATATTTAATACTAACTTAACTTATCAAGGAAGTACATTTCGTAATATGATGGGGAAGCTGATGATTTGATAAGTTCATGAACATTGGGCTTAAACTTTTGAAAAATATATAACAAGAGCATTTTCTCCAGGAATCTTGCCAGATGAACAGCATGCTGAAGAGAGTCTTCTCGTTGTGGCCTCAAATTGATGGGACTCAGTGACTCTTGTAGCAGAAATATTTGTTCTTTTGTTCTACCACGTTTCCACAAACATGGTGAATATTTACATTCGTTCCGGAAGAAAAACCGTCTCAAGTGAGCTTAAGTCAATATTCGGAAAGATTTTTTCTTTAAATAATCGCGTCTCTCTTTCTCTGATTTTTTTTTATTTTTAGATGAGGCTTGATAATAGTTTGGTTTGGTTTGTTTTGTTTTACGGTATATCAACCTCAGTGGGTCATTTAATGCCGACAAAGTTGTGAAATAAATTCATTCTTAATGCATAATACAATTTTGTTTATAAACTATGTTTTCTATTTAACCCATTGATGGGATTGATAATGAGTATTATTCGGACTATTATCTTCATCCTTATTGTTATACACACGTTTCGATCGATGTGCTCTCCAGCCCTCTTCAAGTGTTTCTTGTTATTCTTTTTAGATTAGCTTGATAATTTGTATATTGGACATATTATCTTCATCCTTATTGTTATCAACACAACGTTTCGGATCGATGTGCTCTCCAGCCCTCTTCAAGTGTTTCTTTTATTCTTTTTTTAGATAGGCTTGATAATTTGTATTATTCGGACTATGTCCTCATCTTTATGTTATCAACACAACGTTTCGATCGATGTGCTCTCCACCTCTTCAATGTTTTGTTATTCTTTTTTAGATTAGGCTTAATAATTGTATATTTACAGACCATTGTCCTCATCTTATTGTTATCTACACAACATTTTGTTAGATGTGCCCCCCCCCCCGGCCTTCTTTGTTATTTTTAGATGAGGCTTGATAATTTGTATTATTTGTATTATTCGGCCTATTTTTTCCTCATCTTTGTTATCTACACAATATTTTGTTAGATGTGCCCCCTGACCTTCTTCGGGTGTTCTTGTTATTTTTTAGATGAGGCTTGATAATTTTTATTATTTAGATTATTCGGACTATTGTCCTCATCTTTATTGTCATCTACACAACGTTTCGGTCGATGTGCCCCCGGCCTTCTTCGGATGTTCCTTGTTATTTTTAGATGAGGCTTGATAATTTGTATTATTCGGACTATTGTCTTCATCTTTATTGTTATCTACACAACGTTTCGGTCGATGCATCCTCCGGCCTTCTTCAGGCGTTTCATGTTAAACCCGGGAACCTTCTCAAACTTGGGAACCTTCTCTTCAAAATCGGGAACCTTCTTGTCGAACTCAGGAACCTTCATGTCGTAATCGGGAGCCTTCACGGAACTTCGAACCGAACCTTTTATTCAATCCACAGAGATAGACTGTTCTCATTCCGTTAACCATGACCAGTTGAACACATGGCGCAATGGATATAAGTGTTGAGTTAATACATTCTAAGTGACAATCATCTTTAGTTTGCAGGTTCAATCCTAGCCAAGAGTGATAATAAAATAAAATACTTAAAACAGCTTAACACTTTTACCTGGTCATGGTAACGGAATGAGGTACCAGTCGAGCTACTCCAAGTTGAAAGATTTGGATGGGGGAGCATGACCACAGATGCTCCCATATCACCATATCTTCATATCTTAAGAAAAGACTTAGATATGCGGGAAACAGGTAAAAATGTCTCATATCTCCTCATAACCCTCCTAAGAACACACACACACTCTCTCTCTCTCTCTCTCTATATATATATATATATATATATATATATATATATATATATATATATATATATATATATCTTGTGGTGTATATACCCGGACGGCTATATAACACTGCCATTCATTCATAACTAATGTTATTTCTTCAATTCCTTATGAGTTTTGTCATAATTGTGTTATGCATTAAGAATGAATTTATTTCAAAACTTAAATGACCCACTGAGGTTGATATGCCGTAAAACAAACCAAACCAAAATCGACTTAAAATGTTCAGCATTTGTAAATCTCAAATGTAAACAAATCAATAAACCAGTTTTTTTTTTGTCCCTCCTCTACCTAGGGGATGCTGGGTAATCACTTCAATTATGACAAAATTCATTGCATCATTCCTTAACTTATTCCTTCTTGATTAATACCAATCCATTATTAGGTTTATTGCCCAGCGCCTGAGGCGCCCCCTTGAGGGGGAATGCCAAAGGGATCGACGCAATTTTTGTTCTTTCCCACCCATGAGCTTCGGCTTGTGGGTGGGCCCACGTTAAAACGAGGCCTTGTGCCCAGTCCATACAAGTGGGATATGAGACAAATACCCTTACCTACTATTCGTCCTTCGGGGCGGGGGTCCAGTGTGCTACGGCCACTGGATCAGGTTAAAGTACAAATAATAGCGTCGATCCCAGGGGGCATCCCTCCAGGCAATACCTGTCCCCTTGGGGGGGCTGGGTTTATTGCCCGCCAGCGCCCCCTGAGGAGGAATACCGAAGGGGTGGACGCAATTTTTGTTCTTTCCCACTCATGAGCTTCGGCTTGTGGGTGGGCCCACGTTAAAACGAGGTATTGTGCCCAGTCCATACAAGTGGAGTATGAGACAAATACCCAATACCAATCTTTATTTCTCAATGAATTGTGCTATTTCTTCGTGTAGAATATTATTCCGAGATTCCATGTAACTAATCTCATTCATAATTTCATTCCTTATTTACTAAAGTCATTCCTTCATAACTATCATTCCTTCGTTTCTCACTGTAATTTCTTCATGAATGTTATTCCTCGTTCTCCTAATGATTAAACTCATTCCTTCAATCGTTAATTACTAATGTCATTACTTTGTTCTCTAATATCATTCCATTGTTTCTTGACTAATGATATTCCTTCCTGACCAATCTGTTATTCTTTAATATCATTCCTTCATGATTGTTATTTCTTCGAGGCTAACATCATTCCTTTGTTCCTTTCACTTACTCAATGATTAGTTATTCCTTCATTATTAATATCATTCTTTGGTCTCTCAAGGACTAGAGTCATTTCTTTCAAACTAATGTCAATCCTTAACTAGTGTTATTCCTTTGTGGCGTTAGTTTCGTATTTGCCTCGGGAGTTGTCTGCCCGTTTAGTTCGCTGGTTCCCGCTAGGGGCCTTTGATATTTAAGCGGCTGGTTTGAAGTCTCTCGCTTTTTTCCGGTTGCTCGACCCACGAGACACCATTATGGGTTAGACTCTGGTCTACCCCCACTCTTGTTGGGGCTTTGGCTCCCCTTACATTACTGTAAGTGATTCACACAGCATGGACCTTTCCTAGTCTCATGTCTGTGGCTTTTATGTTTATCTTTTTACCATTCACGAATGTGTCATTATCTGTACTCTTATATGTATGTATTATGTACCCTGTTTTATCCATGTGCTGTACCATATTAAATGTTTTGTCTATCAACCTTTGTCGGAGTTTTATCTGCTAGTATATATCACTTTGAATCTTACAACAGGTGATACCACGAAGTGATATGAACACGTTTTTTGTTTTGCATTTGGAACTATAATCCTTACACCTTCATAAGGCACTTCTACCTAGCATCATTCCTTAATAGTCATTCCTGCCTAGCCGCCAGCTAGGGCTTTGGAATACACTAATTACACCTCTGCCGAGGGGTATGACCCCCTTCCAGTGTGGCTACCTGTGATGCTTAAGGACGAAATCCTAGAAGCTGAGTTTTCCATGACATGCAACACTCCAATTTGGCCCTTACTTAGGCTAGATGGGCAGTCGTCGATGCCTCCTCTGATCAATCGGCTGGTCATATCAAGCCTTAGCACCTATATGATTGTCCCAACCCTATTGCCCTTATGGCAACCCCCAACTCTTTTTATCATATATATATATTTACCAACTCCCCCGCACGAGCAGGATACGACACAAGGTCAATTTCTTAAGCGGAGTTCAACAGGTTTGAATTCAGAGTTTTCCTTCTCCTAGACAGGTTACCTAGCCATGGTTAAAGAACCCAGTCTGTCCTGTTATTTACCCATAGCTGGAGGGAGAGTAGGATTTATACCTTTCCCAAGGGTATTAGCGCTAAGTGAAATGCAATTACCACGTCCAGGATTTGAACTCGGGGTGACGAGTCCATTTCCCATGACTTTAACCATTACACCACGCGCTTCCTACTACTTTTTATCATATATGTGCTATAAGGCAGTGGCTGAGGGTCTTCAGGTCCTGGGTATGATGTTAAAATAATATGGTGAAATTCCAGTTCTCGATCACTGGGGAATGTGGAGTATCCCTTCATCACTATTACTCCCAGGTCCACTCTGACCCGGAGTGGTAGTACCTGTTAGGGTCCCATCTATGGGTTAAATAGTAAAATGAGTTTATAAAAAAACTGAGTACCCATTAAGATTGAATTTATTTCAAAACTTTGTTGGCATTAAATGACCCACCAAGGCTGATATAAATAAATATTCTACAACACAAATTTTTGGTGATTTTTTTTTTTTTTTTTTGATAAATCATTTTCATCTTATTTTCTCCATTGCTCCTCTTTTCTCCTCACTCACTTTCTGGTGTTCCTAATTTTTTTTTAGTCCGGGTACTTTTGCTAGTATCTATTTATTGATACTCATGTTCCTTAATTGTATGACCGTTATCATCTCCAAATTGAAATGCAAAAATATAAATCCTGATTATCTGGTGTTGCTTATCTGCCAAATTCTTATTTCTAGGGAGTGCCGTTACCTCAGATAAATAATCCATTCCATTTTTATTATAAAGAAAGAAAAGGAAGAAAAAGGACATGCTACACAGAAAAAATATTATAAGAAAGAAAATAGGGGAAAGATAGAGAAAGTGGGTGAGTGCGTGGAAGCAATGATACTATGTAAATCCTGACTATTTCTTAGGAGTGTCGTTACCTCAGCTAAATAATGGACCATTCCGTTTTTTATCATAAAGAAAGGGAAGAAAAAGGACAAGTGAGAAAGGGTGTGGTAAATCAAGATCATTATACTTTTTACATATTGAAGTATTTTCCAATAGCTCTTAAGTAAACATATCAATCATAATAATTAAATCATCATACTGTGGTATATCCACAGGTCCTGATAGTGTTATTTAATACAACAAAAACAAAAAAGAAAAGAAAGAAAATGAATAATTGTTTTATTATTCATTTCCTTTTCTTTTTTTTTGTAAGGAGATTGTTTCTGCATCTGAGGTGGAGCGCCACACCTACCATCAGCTCCTTACTTTACCGCACAGATCCCTGTGCTACTCATATGCTGAGTTGGTGAGGGCCAGTATTGAACTTGGAACCTTGTGGTTGCTAGCCAAACACTCTACTGACTGAGCTAATGGAGATTTGCTTCCAGTTTTTGTCTGTAACAAAAACTACGTCACTGCTTACGTCACACTACCTAAAATCATCATAACATAGAATAAATACACTCAAAATTTAAGCATGCAACATTAGACAGTCCTCATTGTTTTTTTTAAACAAGTTTTAATAAATACATACCTGGTATTATCTATCTATATATAGTTTGTTTTATTTTAATATATATTTAAAGTTATCAGAACTAAGTTTCCATTTCAAATATTTTTTTTTTACTCCTTTAATAAATTTGATGATTTTACTTCACTTATGATATAAACTCTCTGATATTAAATTTTCAACTCCCATCCCCTCAGACAATATTTATTTTACGTCGACCAGAGGGCGTTTTTTTTATTTTGCTAGTAATAATAATAATCTATAATAATAATAATAACCTTTTTTATAATCATTCTATAATTTGAGTTACAACAATCAGGTTTGGTTTGTTTTGTTTTTTTTATGGCATATCAACCTCAGTGGGCCATTAATGCTGATAAAGTTTTGAAATAAGGTCATTCTTAATGGATACTCAATGTTTTTTATAAATACATTTAACGTTTTGAAATAAATTCATTCTTAATGGATACACAATTCTATTTTATAAATACATTTTTCTATCTGACCCATAGATGGGACCCTAACAGGTACTACCACTCCGGGTTAGAGTGGACCAGGGAACAATGGTGATGAAGGGGTGCTCCACATTCTCCAAACCTGGAACCTCACCATCAGATAGAGTTTAACGTCATTCCCAGGACATGTAGACCCTCAGCCACTGCCTTCTAGCACCCATATGATAAAAAGGAGTTGAGGCTTGCCATAAATAAAATAGGGCTGGGCAATCATATAGGTGCTAGGGCTTGATGTGACCAGCCAATTGATTGGAGGGGGGTCTCTCCGACCACCTGTCTAGCCTAAGAAAGGGCCAAAGTGGAGTATTGCAACTTGCTTAAAGATAACTAAATTTTTCACAATCATAGGATAAACAGTTTAAAATTGCAAATCGTCGTCAAAATTCAAACGGAAAAATTTGGCTTGGGCATAGATTTTAATGAATCTAATTATTACTAAGGACACAATTTATGTTATTTTTTTTACTTAAATTTTAACCGTTAGTTGTGTTTTTAACCGTTTTTCATTGGAGGTTATTTATCTACAGAGGGCCGCAAGAGAACTAATTTTAAGGGAGATAAATATTTTCCGAGAATTTATTAACATAAAAAAACACGGATTATTATTTTTGGTCATCCATACTTAAGAAAAGCATGCATCACCTGTAATATTGAAATAGAAAGTACGTTTTTTTGTTTGTAGATGTTTATTAATTCTGACTAGTCTTATCATTCATCTGTTTTATTTTATCTATTTTTTCTTTCCTAAAACACAACTAACGGTTAAAATCTAAGTTCAAAATAACACAAATCGTGTCCTTAGTAATGATTAAATTCATTAAAAAAATATGCCCAGGCCAAATTTTTCTGTTTTAATTTTGACAACGATTTGCAATTTTAACCAATAAATATACATCATCATCATCATCATGTTATGTTGACAGCATAGACGTCCATAATTCTCTCTCACCAATCATCCCTATCAATCATTGCCCCTTTAGATGGATGAAGGTTTTTGCTGGTTGGCCTAAACTGGTATGTCCATGAGTAGGTGTCCACAAATAGAAGTTTCAATCTTTAAACTTTTTCTTTTTATTGTAAGGATATATTGAATCCATTTTTGGGTAATCTGAACATTAGCTACATAAATGAGAGTAACCTCCCGTTGTTTATTTCACTTTGAGGAAGCCATCTGTTTTGGTCAGCCATTTTTATTTCATCATATTCAATACAACTGCATGTTTTAACAGGAAAATATCATAAAATAATGTTCTTAATAATAATTAAGTTCATTTCAAATAATGCGCAAGCACAATTAAGAACATATTTTATGATATTTTCGTGATAAAACATGCAGTTGTATTGATTCGAACAAATTCATATTTTCAGTGTAGATTTATGGAGAAATACATTTGGTCAACCAAAACTCCTCAAAGTGAAACAAACAAAGGGAGGTTACTTATTTATGTAGCTAATGTTCAGATTACCAAAAATGTCCTCAGAAGATTGTATTGCACCATTCTTAGAAGGCAGAAAATCTTTTGATTATTTTGAAATGCTGTAGTTGAAACCAACCCTAACATTTACTGGATTTGAACCCTGACCGACGGCATTGCAGGGAAATATGCAACTATCTCACTTACCCAGAAGGGCACTTAGGTAAGATTATGGCTATGGGTTAACACGAAGTATATTCAAAAGTATTTGGCACAATTCTTTAAACCATAAATAACGATATATCTACCTAGGGTTCTCCTAACATATCATCAGGATAATTCTAAGTCAGAATTATCGATTATTGATTCAAACAAATTCGTATTTTCAGTGTAGATTTACAGTGAAATGAAAATGGCCAACCAAATCATATGGCTTCATATGTGGTAATCTGAACATTACATAAATGAGAGTAATCTTCCTTGTTCATTTCACTTTGAGGAAGCCTGGTTTTTGTCGGCCATTTTAATTTCACCATAAATCTACACTGAAAATACCAATTTGTTTGAATCAATACAACTGCATTTTTTAACATGAAAATATCATAAAATGTGTTTTTAATAACAATTAAGTTCATTTCAAATAATGTGCAAGCACAATCAAGAACACATTTTATGATATTTTCGTGTTAAATCATGCAGTTTTATTGATTCAAACAAATTCGTATTTTCAGTGAAGATTTACGGTGAAATGAAAATGGCCAAGGTTTTGGTTGGCCATTTTCATATAGCTTCCTCAAAGTGAAATAAACAAGAGGAGGTTACTCACATTTATGTAGCTAATGTTCAGATTACTCGTTTTTGTTCAGCTTTTTTGTTTTTTTAATTGAAATAGAAATTGACAACAATTTATGTAAGAATGTTATTTATAGTTTAAATAAGTGAAATTATTATTCATGTATACCATGGAATTTCCCTATATATAACTTGTGTGTATGTAAGTATATATTTTGTGTAAGAGGATACACTCTATAATTTGGTTTATTTAATGATATATCAACACGTTATGGATTATTTAATGCCAAAATTTGATTAATATGTAAATGCTTAATTATGATCATGACTATTTATACTTTTAACGTTCTATCATAAATTCTTTTTAAATGCATTTTTTTTTTACTATAATACTAAGAATTTATATGCAATTGTTATACAGTCTCAAATGTTCCTATCTAATACTAAGAATTTATATCAAATTATTATACGGTCTCAAATGTTCCTATCTAATACTAAGAATTTATATCAAATTATTATACGGTCTCAAATGTTCCTATCTAATACTAAGAATTTATATCAAATTATTATACGGTCTCAAATGTTCCTATCTACTAAGAATTTATATCAAATTATTAGCAGTCTCAAACATTCCTATCTAATACTAAGAATTTATATCAAATTATTATACGGTCTCAAATGTTCTTATCTAATACTAAGAATTATATCAAATTATTATACGGTCTCAAATGTTCCTATCTAATACTAAGAATTTATATCAAATTATTATACGTCTCAAATGTTCCTAATTGTTACAGTCTCAAATGTTCCTAATTGTTATACAGTCTCAAACATTCCTATCTAATACTAAGAATTTATATCAAATTATTATACGGTCTCAAATGTTCCTATCTTATACTAAGAAAATATATGCAATTATTATATGGTCTCAAACATTCCTATCTAATACCAAAAATTTATATGCAATTGTTATATGGTCTCAAATGTTCCCTATCTAATACTAAGAATTTATATCAAATTATTATACGGTCTCAAATGTTCCTAATTGTTATACAGTCTCAAACATTCCTATCTAATACTAAGAATTTATATCAAATTATTATACGGTCTCAAACAATTGGTCTCAAACATTCCTATCTAATACCAAAAATTATATGCAATTGTTATATGGTCTCAAATGTTCCTATCTAATACTAGAATTTATACACGATTATATGATTTCAATGGGTTTTTTATATACCTCAAATCAACTCTTTTGGGTAATTTAATGCTGAATCAAGTCATTTTGATAAATGACTTGTGTTAACAGTAACTGCTATTGTTTAACTCTTAACATCCTATACCACCTCATTCCACCCGGCTGGAAGTCACATTCGTTTTCCTAATCGACCCCAAATGATAGCCTTTGTTTAAATGTAATATTAAACATTTAGAAGTTTTTGATTTAAGGGAAATAACAGGTAACTTGAAATGAAGAGGACATTTTTTGATAAATCCTTATAGGAATGGGGTTCAGGATTTTAAGATTTAAATGGTCACCCAATACACTGATTTCAAGTAACTATTCCAATCTAATGATAATAATAATAATCATTTGGTTTCAAATATTCTTATTCAATACTAATAATTTAAGTGGGATTAATAAATTTATGGTCAATCTATATAAGTTAATATTCTGCACATAGGGCAGGTTTTCAGCTAGATTCCCTTTCAATTAAGAAATAACAAACAAAATACATGAAAATGCAGCTCAGTATTATGACGAGGTGGCTAGCAAGATATGATTATGTTAACAGAACTGCAGATAAAGCGCCATGGTCACCTGATGACAGATGACACTATCTATATAAGGAGGTTTATATTTGAACTTGCAATCAGAATGTCCCGATATATTTTAAATATAAGTATCCTCAGAATGTTATTCACCACCACATCAATTGAATTTTTAGGCCAAGAGTAAGATCCTCAGCCACCGCCTTCCAGTACATACATGATCCCCCATTTCTTAGATTATTTTCATTCCAAAATTGGAACCTCACCACTAGATGCAGTTTAACATCATACCCAGGACATTAAGATACTTAACCACCACCTTCTAGCACATATATGATAAAAAGCATTGGAGAGTTTGCCATAAGAGCGATAGGGTCAAGGCTTAACATGACCAACCAATTGATCGGAGGGGCCTCTCCAACCACCCATCTAGCCCAAGTAAGTGTCAAAGTGGGGTGTTGCCTGTCAAAAGGTGATCCCATCCAATATAATCAATCTATATGATTAATTTACTCAGTCACTATGTTCTAGTACATATAGGATAAAAAGCATTGTCCATAAGAGCAATCAGGGCTCCAAATTGATTGCCAATCTAGCCCAAGTAAGTGCCAAAGTGTTGCCTGTCAAAAGGTGACCCTATCCAACAATTAATTTACTGGCAATAAATAAATTTCACCCAAGATGAATTCACCAACAATGAATTTATCATGATCAATTTACTGAGAATTCTCTGGATTCGACTTTTCTAATGTATTCTAAGAAAATAAACAACAAAGGTCCAGTGTTTTAAGAAGGTTGCTGTTGTAGTATCACTTTCTCTACAAGATAATCACCGCTTGATAATCAGATTAAGATTAAAGAGATTAAGATTAAGAAAAAAAAACTCGTTAGCTGAAAAGAGGATGGCTTGAGACGTCTAGACAAAGTGGATGAACATCGTTACCCAATGGTCACCAAAAAGGAAAACTAAAAACAACAAAAAAACAAAACAATTCTTTACAATCTGATCTACATAGTTAGCACTGAGTATCTGTCCTACAGGCTGTACCTCCCCACTGCACAAAAATGGAAGCAGAGAAGAGTAATCCCTAACATCTGCTGTAATTACCTGTTTAATCTTATCTGGAACGATACCTACTTGAAAAAACGTCTAGTATCATTTTGTAGATTGTTTGTGGATAGTTAACGACCAAATCGAAAAAGTCAATTTATAACCAGTTTTGATATGCATAATACTTTCTTTTTCTTATATATATATATATATATATATAATTTCTCTGAATGTTTGAGATGAGGTTGAAGAAGATTAGTATTATCTGCGTTATTCGGACTATTGTCCCCATCTTCATTGTTATTTGTACAACATTTCGGACAATATGCCCTCCGGCCTTCTTCAGGTATTTCTTGTCAGACTCAGGAACCCTCTCGGACTCGGGGACCTTCTTTTCCAACTTGGGAACTTTCTTGTCGTAATCAGGAGCCATCACGGAACTTTGAACCTAACCCTTTATTTAGTCCACGGGGGTATCCTGTTCTCATTCCGCTAAACATAGGTGGGGTAGGAGTTGTGTTAATTATTTTTCTAACTGCCTCTACTCAGGATTGAACTTCCAGAATCCAGAGATAACTGTCACTTAGAACTGTCTTAACCTAACTACCTTATCCACTAGACCATGTATCCAATTGGATATGAAAGATTAAATATGTAATAAAAAGTAGGAAGAAGAAATATGGCCAAGTGGATAAAGTAGTTAGGTTAAGACAGTTCTAAGTGACAGTTATAACTGGATCCCAAGTTCAATCCTGAGTAGAGGCAGTTAGAAAATAATTAACACAACTCCTACCCTAGCTATGGTTAGCGGAATGAGAACAGGATACCCACCGTGGACTAAATAAAGGGTTAGGTTCAAAGTTCCGTGATGGCTCCCGATTACGACACGAAAGTGCCCGAGTTCGAAAAGAAGGTTCCCGAGTCCGAGAAGAAATAACTGAAGAAGGCCGGAGGGTATATCGGCTGAAACAATGAAGATGGGGACAATAGTCCAATAACGCAGATAATACTTATATATATATATATATTATATATATATATATATGACAAAAAACAATAGATGATACTTTCCTATCTCAACCTAATTAGGCTATTTATAGTCTTGTAGCAGTTTTAAAATTGAAAACTTAACTCACTTTGTACAACTGATAGAATCATTTAATAAAAACCAAATGAAAGTTCAACTCTTGTAGTATTATTTTTTATGTACATTTTGACCATTGCATTTCAATAAGACTGCATCTTTGCTGTTACATTTTAAATCTGCTACAGGACTTTATAGACACCCAGTATATGTGTGTGTGTATATATATATATATATATATATATATATATAGATGAAATGGTATAAAAAACCAAGTTAAATTGAATTTATTTTATATCTTTTATAAATTCAATTTAACAACATGTGTTTTTCATACCATTTCATCTATACATATACCATCGGATTCATTTCCTTACTCTTAACTCATATATATATATATATATATATATATATATATATAAAATAATACTTAGATGATGCTTTCCAATCCCAATCAAAATATTTATCCCATATTCTGAACAATTTTGTGTTTTGATGAAATATGTAAATAATTTTTTAGGCTTTTGCCACACATCTACAATTTGGTGACACTTATTTTTTTATTTAATCTTTTAATGTTTAATCTTAACCAGTCTTGATTCTAATTTGCAAATTACCCAATGATCCAACCTATTCTGGATTAACCCCACCCCCCCGAAATATGTGAAGGCATTTAAGCTATTTCTTTTATTTTCACCAATTCAGCAACACGTCTAATCTTTGTCAGGATAAAGTGGTATTTTTACGTTTGCTAACAGAATTTAAGTGGTTTTAGATTTGTGTAGTTTTCTAAATAAATTTAAAAAAAAAAAAAAGATTTAAATAAAAAGATACCAAAAATAATTGATTTTATGGCATGTCAACCGGTCTAGGGTTAGTTTATCTCTAGAGGTTAAGGAATTGCATTTATTGTATATCTATGTTAACATTTTTGTGTAATTATTTCAAAAGATTTTTTTGGCACACAGTTACATATCAAGTATTCCTATCTAATAAATTTATGGTTGCAAGTAATTATTTTGGTAATCTTGAACATTAGCTACTTAAATGAGAATAACCTCCCCTTGTTATTTTCTTTCACTTTGAGAAAGCCAGGTTTTTGTTTTGTAAAAACACGGATTTTCGACAAATTGGGTATACCTATATTTTTCTAATATACAGGTACTCTCATAGAAATATTAACATCTTTTTTTTTTTAAATTGATTTAAAAAATGTTATACCCTTATAGGAATACCTTTAATATATTTTCAAACAGTTTCCACATGTTCACCATCCCTGTCAACATATGCTTAGAATCTCCCACAGTGATTTATAAAAAAAAAGATGTTAATATTTCTATGAGAATACCTGTATATTAGAAAAGTAAAGGTATACCCAATTTGTCGAAAAAATCCGTTTATTTTACAAAACAGACGGCTTCCTCAAAAGTGAAAAAAAACAAGGGGAGGTTACTTTCATTTAAGTAGCTAATGTTCAGATTACCATTATTTCATCAATTATAGTCATTTCTTTGTACATAGTTAATGGTTTAAGTAAATAATGATAATCCTAATAAAAAATTATAGCTTCAACTATTCTTAATACAAATAATTTGACACAGTTATATGGTTCTAAATAACTAATAATAATAATCCTCAGTAAATAATTATAATAATAACTATTCTTAATACAAATAATTTGCCAGTTATATGGTTTTAAATAATTAAATATAATAATCCTCAGTAAATAATTACAAATAAACTATTCTTAATACAAATAATCTGCACACAGTTATATGGTTTAAATATATTAATAATAATCCCTCAGTAAATAATTATAAATAACTATTCTTAATACAAATAATTTGACACAGTTATATGTTTTAAATAACTAATAATAATCCTTCAGTAAATAATTATAGATAATAACTATTCTTAATACAAATAATTTTGAGTGACATTAGTATTAATTACTAACAATTTTTAAACAGGTGTGTTTGGCCCATAGATGGGACCCTAACAAAATCTAATCACTTCAGGTCAGAGTGGACCTGAGAGTAATAGCAATTGAACAGGTACTCCACAATCCTAAGCGCTTTGCTGATTAGGGCTGAAAAAATAAGCAGAAACACAAGTTCCTTGATATACATGCACATTTACAAAGGGATAATCAAAATACGAATGCAAACAAAACAAAATAAATAAATAAATAAATAAAACACAAAAATTTTTTTTTTTTTTTAAATCATTTTTTTGTTGTTGTTGTTGCTTTGCCTTTTAGTTATTCAAATGATTTTAATGAAATTATTGCCCTCTGGTTTCCAAAAAAAAAAAAAGGGTTAAAAAAAAAATAATAAAATAGAAAGGAATAAAAAAAATAAAAAAACAATAAAAAAAAAAAAAAAACTACCAGGAAACAGTTTGATGATTGTTCGATAAAAAGGAGTGAGTAGAATAGGTGGGCATTTGGGGGAAAGGGGGGGGATAGTCCCTAATTGGAGGTTGGGGGAGGGGGGGTTTATAGTTCAAGATAGAAAGTGTGGTGGTGGTGGGGGGTACCAGAAAGAGGGTAGCCTGCAGCAGGTAACAATCCTCAGTGAGGTCACAAAAAGATCATACAGATGAGATGGAACTTTTTCTTTTTTTTTTTCAATGTCTTCTCAAAAATGTCCACTAAGCCGATCAATTTCCATCAAATCGTCTATAATCTGAAAAAAGACAAGAAAAAAAAAAAAAGGGTTTTATTAAAAGCTTAATACAAAATTATTCATGTATAAGTATCGCTGTGTATTTACTTCTCATACTGTCGTGTAGAAGAAGTCACCATTAAGAGGAATAGAAACTACTTCTAAACAAAACAAAAATCTAAGAAAGTCCGGTCGGTGTAGGGGTTACGATCGTCGCCCTGTCAGCTTGAACAGTCAGGGTTTGAATCCCGCACAAGGCGGTCTTCCTATCTATAGCTCTGCTGATGAGGCCTAATAGGCCGAAATATACATACAGAGATTTATTTTCCAATTTGTTTAGGCCCTACATTTAAATAGGTATGCCCCCTAATTAATTAATTATTAATTAACTTTCAAAATTAGTATAGACTTCAATTAAGCACCTATACTCCCAAAAATGTCGGCTAAAAAAAGCCATATCAAAAACACATCCTTGTGTATTTACTTCTTATAAGTATATAAGTAAAGTCGTCGACATACAGCAGGGAGGTCTAATCCCCTTTTCACTAGCGCTAAACCAAGGAGATTGTTTTATCTCTGAGGTGGAGCACCACACCTACCATCAGCTCCATGTGCTACTCATACACTGAGTGGTGAGGCTGGGATCGAACCCAGAACCTTATGGTTCCTAGGCTGATGCTCTAGTGACTCAGTAAGCATAATTGGAATAAATGTTGCATAGGCAAGTTGGAGTTGTAGTAATCATTGTTAGTTCAAAACAACATACTCAAGTTGTATAGTCACAAGGGGCTGTTTATTTTTTCTAGGTTCGTGGTTCTTTTCAGAGAGAAGGAAAAGAGAAAGGAGAGAGGGTACGGTCAAATTACTCTATCGTAAATCATGTTCAGTACTACTATGCAAAATCCATACGGAGAACTGGAGGCCATGTCTGGTCCCACCAAACCCCACCGAAAAAAGCAGGAATTTTTTTCTTCTTCTGATTCTCATCCCAGATGGAAGGGTCACCCAACTTCCACTGTCCAAAACCAGGGACTTCCGTTTTATTTTAAATCTATTTCACAGGGTCATTCGTCGTAATTGCTGGCACCCAGTTAAGTGTTTACTCTTCCAAACTTTAACCTTTTTCTTATTTCTTTTTTTTCTCTTTCTCCAGAAATCCAATACCGTTTTAGTTTCAATCTCCAAATTCCCAATAGACCACATATTACGCTACATAAATCCAACAGTATGATTAAAAATAGATAGAAAAAAACAAATGATAATAGTTAATAAGCTGACAGATATCTGTTTCGACCTTTTATAAAAACGACCCAGAACGTGAACGTTATTTGAACCTGATCTATCAAGACTAGGTATCCTTCATCTGTTGTTATAGTCACAACATTTCATCTGTTTATTTGAGATGAGAATTTATTCATTATTATACACTGATCTATTCAGACTAGTATCCTCATCTTGATTGTGTCAATATATTTCAATTGTTTCTAAAAATAAAGAGCTATCATTAACCCACCAGCCCTGTCCAGTCGACCCTACTCTTGCCTCCGACCAACATGAATATCATCAGAATAGAATTAACCAACTTACTTGATCCACAGTAATACCAATTCTTCGAGCCACTTCACCTTCTCAATAACACTCAGGTTTGTATACTTCCACAAAAATTCTCCATCCAGGATAATTTCTGCTTGGATTAAAGAGCTCCGGAATGGTCGTTCTGACAGCTCTGAAGAAAACACAAACAAAAAAATTATCCAAATATGAACAAAAAGCAAATACTAAATGACAAGACAGTACACTGTCAAATAGGTAAAAAAGGGTTGAGAATGATTGAGTTAAACAGACAAAAAAAAAAAAAAAACTAGTACCATGTGAAAACGAAGAGTACTTCCTCCTTACCTGTAAGCCTTGGGATTGAGTCCTGCGATGTGTGGGATGTAGAGTGGCCATGGGCATTCTGCAACATAAGCAGTCGACGAATAAACTTTTTCTGAGATTGGCATAACATTGCCTATGCTTCCGTCCAGTGTGGCTGAAGAAAAAGAAGAAATACGACATTTGAATGTTAAAAAATGAAAAAATAAAATATACAAAAATAAAAAAAACAAAAATAAGAATTTTTTCCTCTGAAATTTTTAGATGAGGCTTGATGATTAGTTATAAATTGTATTATTTCGGACATATTGTCTCATTCTTCATTGTTATCTGTACAACATTTCGGCCAATACGGCCTTTTTCAGGTATTTCTTGCGGACTCGGAACCTTTTGTCAAATCAGAGAGCCATCACGGAACTTCGAACCTAACCTGTTATTCAGTCCATGGGAGGTATCCTGTTGTTCACTCCGTTAAAGTTAGAAGCGTTAAAGCTGTGATGTACATTATTATTCTATAGTTATTGCTTTATTCTTGATTAATTCAGTGGATTTAACCTGAAGATCCTTATGTGAACTCGAGATAGGTTATTACTGTGTACCATTATAATAATAAATTTGCTCTTCTACGGCCGTATTGAGCACTGTTATATGTTATATCGCTGTCTTATCATTGTGAAACTTGCATCAACTAAACCATTGCTGACCAATTTCACCGGTAAGTCACCTTTTCATTATGGGTGTATATATATGTAATATAGTGAGAAAATATGAAAAAAACACAGGTTCAGATAGAATGAGTTGGTAAATTCATTAGCCGATGCTGCAGTGTTTCAATCTGATTTAAGTAGATCTTCTTCAGGGCTTTGTTGACATAGGAAAAGTAAAAAAATTTATCAACAGAGAGCAACAGAAGAGACTCATGACAAGTCCTTGTTGATCAGTCTGTTAAAAATGTTTTGAAAAAAGAGTTGGCGTTCATATTTTCCAGTATATTACATACCATGGGATTCACTTCCATTTCTTTTCTATATATATTATATATATATATATACCCTACCCCCTACATAATAAAGCATACAACAACTCAAAAGTTAAAAGAATATTTCTCTTGCCACTTACTTGAAACAAACATTTTTCTTAATGAACATACATTCACGCTCTCACACACACACACACACACATACAACCTTGATGTTCGTTTCGATGTTGTTTATCGGCAAAAGAATTTATACGACACACCTAAAATGCACAATGCCTTTTTTTCGATATCACACATCACACACGTAAAAGAGATATTTTAGTTCATCATTTCAAACCGTCCACTTTTTTCACGTCCTTCTTCAGATTTCAAATTTTGAACAGACTGATTAAACAAGGACTATCACTTGCTTTCTCGTTATTCTGTGATAAAATTTTTTATCACCTTCCTCATACCAACAAATGCCTGAAAGATAATCTAATTAATAGATCGAAACACTGCAGCATCGGCAATAAACTATACCACTCAAACTTATTTAAACCGTGTTTTTTCAATTTTCTTAATATACTACATACCGTCAGATTCACTCCATCCTTCATATGATATAATATATATATATATATATATAATATATATATATATATATATATATATTGAAAAAGGTAAAATGGATATTAATCCGGACAATATATGAAGAAAAAAGTTTATAGAAAAAGAAAACAACAAAATGTTATATGTTTTGCTGACGAACGTTTGTTTCGACCCTATGAAGAGGTCTTTTTCAAAGCCAATGGAAAAAACTAAAATAAAAATATTCAGAATCCCGAGGCACAGAACGCTCTCGCTCATTACCGGAAATTTTAAAAAAATGTTTTAAAAATGCGTATTTTGTGTTTAAAAATAAAATAAATGAACTTTTTGAAACTTTAAAACTTTTTGCAAACTCTTTTGATTTCCATTGATAAAAAAATGCTGTATAATTTTTAAAAATAAATTTATTTATATTTTAACACACAAAATACGCCATTTTTAACATTTTTTTAAATTTCCGGTAATGAGCTTGAGAGCGTTCTGGCTGCCTCAGATCTTGATATTTTTTATTTTTTTTTCCATTTGCTTTTGAAAAAGACTCTTCATAGGGTCGAACCAAACGTTTGTCAGCAAAACATATAAACATTTTGTTGTTTCGTTTTCTATAAACTTTTCTTCATATAATATTTATATTTTGCTTAGAAGCAATATATAAATGCATGTATCGCATTAAAATTCGATAATTATAGCAAAAATAGTAAGTAATAATTTATTCAACATTGACTTCTATAAAAAAAAAATCCAAAAATCTATTCACCTTCGCCAAGAAAGCTTAGCCGTCGGTTGTTTCTAAATAACGGTCCACTTTGCCTACGTATGGCAGGGGCGTTGTAATAGTTATCGTTGACAAGGTTAAATTCGCAGGGATTGTTCGCTATGCTACCGGCCGGCGAACGGATATGCGTCTCGACTATGCCTGTGAAGTCCCGGTTTCGATTCCTGTCGGGGGGAAGTCGTTAGTTAATCGCTGAAGAGGACGTAATAAAGTCGAAAACAGTCTGTAACGTGTTCTGCCATAGGAAGCCATCCTGTTGCGGGATTTACTTTCGAAGATATTTTCCTATTAATTATCGAATCTTATGCCGATACATGCATGTTATATAATGGCCTTTCAAGCAAAAATATAAATTAATAATTTATTCAACATGCTTCTACTAAAAACAAACATCCAAAAATCTTATATTTATAATATATATATATATATATATATTATATATTGCTGACTCCAAGAATTAAACCAGTGTCTAAATTGTTCATCGATTCTTTATCTTAAAAAACTGTCTCATAAAGGTCAAGAGGAATTCCAAAATGTCACAAATCTAAAAAAAACTGTGTTTTGAACTACCAAAAAAAGTAAGTATGTCTCTTTTCGGCCACAACTGATCATCTTTGCGGTCATAGGGATGGTCAGAAAGTTTACACCGAACAACGAATTACTTAAACATCTGACACCAATTCATGTCGCTCGGCGCAAGAGTCTCTGTCTGCCGCACTTTCACGAGCTTTAAAAGAAAAAAGAAAAAAGAACTTGTATTGATGTATTTCAGATTCAGCAACTTTCTTTGAGTTCATGCCCTTAAAGATGTTGCAGAGAAGAAAAAACATTTAAATGTTTGAAATAAAATTGTTAAGATGTTTTTCTCCACATGAATTTGGAAAAAAATTTATCATTACTTTGTACCTATAATTCTGGGTCAAAATGGCAATGAAGGAGTATTCCACACTTTCCTAGAGCTCCAGAATGTGAATTTCACCATTAGATGCATTAATGTCATACCCTTTTGTTGCTAAAAATGTTTTCGTCCAGTCATAGACTGAGGTACTTTGCTAGTATATATATAAATATACTGTGTCACGTAAGGATATGAACAAAATAACGTAGCGTTTAAAGACCGTTAAATTACACACAACCATTGATAATCATAAAGTTACAAAAAAACACACACAACCTATCGAAATATCGGAACATATTCTGCCAAAATAAGAATTCAATGCCTGAAGACAACAGATCAGAAACATGCTGATCGCATTCATATGTAAGTTACTTAAAACAATTTTTTAAAACAAGTCCTTTTTGCAAACTTTTTTTTATATAAAAATATCTATTTTTCTTCCGTTGAAAACCCATAACATACACTTTAATATAACATATATGATAACAGTATAATGAAGTTTGTATTGGTATGGTACATGTAAAACTTTAACTCAGAAAGAGATGCCATTGAACATTTAAAATCGTGCAACACTTTAAAGTTTATAATAAGCAAAAGTACAAATATTTTTTAATTTTTTTACGAATAATTGAATATCAAACCAGATCTGGTGCAATTATTTTACAGGTTCTCATAAGTACAAAAGAAATGAACTTATTCATTAGAATAAATAAATAATTGTTCATTTCAACTTTATATGCCAAATATTTTCCATCTACATATAATGGAACATGGCTAATTTTCAGCTTTTTTATCATACATTTTTAGGGGTAAAAAAAGAAAATAAAATTAAACCGAGACAGTTTCTTTATCACTATTAACTCAAACAAGTAATCAAGAATTAATTTTAAATTTTTTGTCAAATATAAAAAAATTTTAAAAATTTAAAAAAAAACACTTAGAAATAATTGTTAACACAAAACCACTCCATTGAGTTTACAGGAAACATTTTTTTAATAGTTTCTGTAAATGAATACAATGTAAGAATAAGGTTTTTTCTGGTCCTTACCTTCGCGGTTGTACTGGAGTAGACTAATAAAATTCTTGCAATCTCTGTTACTGAAAACAAAAAAACAATATATATGTTAGTACACTTTATAAAAGGATGATAATTTGATTAAAAAATAAAACTTATTCATGAAAAAAAACAATTGTTTATAATTTCAGGACCTTATTCTCATCTTTATATCTCTGACTTCTTCTATTTTCTGTATAAAATCAAAAAATAAGAAGGGTTCGATTATTTAACTGAGTGAGCGTCATTCATAAAAAATAAGAATCAGTGGATAAGGCAACACCAAGATAATCAGTTTACATATTATCAATAAAGAATTACTTTCTTACTAAGTTTAGTAGATACAATAATAAAGAGAATTCTTTTCAGTCTAAAACTTCTTGTATAGGAGACTTAACCCTTCACAGACATCTTTTTTTAAATCCTTGTAGAGTAGAATTATTTTCTATGCATATAACATTGAATTGGCGTTCAATAGGGAAAATGCCTTACAATTGAGCTACTTGCTAAAATGTCGCTCTGCCTTTGTACATGTAAAAGAGTTCAATTTTCCAGACCAATGACCTTTAGGCACCCCTTCTGTGATCTTGATTCTTGGGAATATTTTTTCCATTTACACCTGTCAAGAAAATCCGTTGTTTGTTAGGGTTAAGTTTTATAATTAAAACAAAAAAAAAAAAACTCTAAAAATCGTCTTAACAATTAAACCGGATTTTTGACGGTGTAAATGGAAAAAAATGTCCCCAAGAATCGATGATTGCAAAAGGGCGTGCCTAACGGTCATATGGCTCCAAATTTTCTTATTTTGTGTTTAATTTGAAATTCTTTTTATCATGTTCAATATTATAAAGATGTCTTGGAGTTCAAGAAAGTTCCCGATTGTTTTGTTTTACGGCATAATCAACCTCAGTGGGTCATTTAATGCCAATAATTAGTTTGTGAAAATAAATTAATTCTTAATGGAATAATACAATTTTTTTATAAATACATTTTTCTATTTAACCCATAGATGGGACCCTAAACAGGTACTACCACTTCGGTCAAGAGTGGACCAGGGAGCAAATTGAGTTGATGAAGGGTGCTCCACATTCCCCAAACCTCCAAAACGGAACGTCCACCATCAGATTAGAGATTTAACGTCATTCCCAGGACAACTTAGACCCGCACCACCGCGTCATCTAGCACCCCCAATATGATTAAAAAAGGGGTTGGTTGGCTTGTCATAAGGGCAATAGGTAGGAAAATCCATATAGGTGCTAGCAGGCTTGACGTGACACGTACGGTCCGGCATTGATCGGACGTGGGCCTCTGCCAACCGCCCCGGTCTAGCCTCACAGATAGGGCCCCAAAGTAGTCGGTGAAGATTGCATGTCAACTGAACTGCTCATCCACCTGGTGCTGTCATCCTTAAGCATTCACTGGGGTTCGCCACCCCACGAGCCAACAGGTGGCCCCATTGGGGGAGTCTTGCCCCTCTGCATGCAGGTGCTTACGCTGTTTTCGTGCCATCTAACGTCCACCGCCACAGGGCGCGCAGGGCGTCTTTTAGAATTGTATTTCATACGTTGAATAATTACTTTACTCTTTTCATAATCTTTTATTTTAATGATACTTCTCAATAATCAGGGGTTTTACTCTCATACTTTGTAATTACTTTTCTTAATAATTAATGTTAATAATTTAATTTTCTTTTTTAATAATGACTTTTCTTACACACTGACTAGAAGACGAATAGAGTGTTAATTCTATAAGTCTATCATGAATCGAACGGGGAAACCACTCGTGACTGCAAAACTTTATTATGTTAATTTATTGATCAACTAGGCAAACAAGATAGACGGGTTAGGTTCGTAGAGGTAGTTTTAACGGGAGGAAGATAAAATAATTATCAGTCAAGGTGGTTCTGCCTTTTGGATTCATGTTAGACTTCATAACAAGAAGTATGCGAACATTTAGAATATAAATTGAAAAAAGTGTTTTCTATCGAACTTACCGACAAAATAACAAATGGTTGTGCCATTAATCAACCATAAAATCAACTGTATAGACCTCCCATAGGTCTGAATATCGCTGAGTTAGCGTAAGAAAAAGAAGAAAAAAAAAAATTCATTTAATATAAACAGGTTAGAGAAATATTAATTATTAGAACCAGAATAACAAAAACAGACAAGTCTTTTCTTGAATGCTCCGCACATTAACCAAGGTGATGGTCCAAAAAAAGTATTCGTGATTTTTTTGTACTTTGCCACACCTTCGTAATTCTGAGAAAAAAAAAAATCAAATTCAATTCATTGTTCTTCTATCTTGGTAAATCAGCTTCAATTGTGATACTTTTATGACACACCTGGTATGTCTATTATTTTCATAAAGATATTTATATTTTAAAAGTATCATTTTCATAAAGATTTTATATTTTAAAATATTCATTTTCATAAAGATATCAACAATTTAAAATATCATTTCATAAAGATATAACAATTTAAAATATCATTTCCATAAAGATATCAACAATTAAATACATTTTTCATAAAGATATCACAATTTAAAATATCATTTCCATAAAGATATCTATATTTTAAAATATCATCTTCATAAAGATATCTATATTTTAAAATATCATCTTCATAAAGATATCTATATTTTAAAATATCATCTTCATAAAGATATCAACATTCTGAAATATCATCTTCATAAAGATATCAACATTCTGAAATATCATCTTCATAAAGATATCAACATTCTGAAATATCATCTTCATAAAGATAACAACATTCTGAAATATCATCTTCATAAAGATATCTACATTCTGAAATACCATCTTCATAAAGATATCAACATTCTGAAATACCATCTTCATAAAGATATCTACATGTTAAAATATCATTTTTATGAAAATATCTACATACAAAAATATCTACATCTTAATTTGCAGAGTTGTATGGTTTTAAGTATTCCTATCTAATACTAATTATTCATACACAATTACATGTTTTCAAGTAATTATTTCAATCTAATAATAATAATCATTTTTAGGTTATATCCTACTTAACGGACATAAATTCCACCATCATGTCACCCCGCCAAAAGAAAAAAAATACTAAAAATCAAGGAATCAACTGAATTTAATAAAATTTTCAGCGTTGATATATTAATAAATTAAAGATATAATACACCAGTTATTTTATTTGAAAACTCTTATTTTTTAGGTCAGTTAACTTTGAACCACGCGTCTTTGAGGCGTAACACAGATTCACAGACATACGTGGTTCAAAGTTAATTGACCTGAAAAAAATGTAAAAGTTTTTAAATAAAATAACTGGTGCATTATATCTTGTATTTATTAACTCTTAAAGTCCTATACCACCTCATTCCACCCGGACGGAAGTCTCATTCGTTTTCCTAATCCACCCTAAACGATAGCCTTTGTTTAAATGTAATATTAAACATATTTAGAAGTCTTTGATTTAAGGGGAATAATAGGTAACTTTAGATGCAAAGGTCATTTTTAACCATTTTTTAATATATCCTTAGAGGAATTCTATGGACTTAGAAAATTCTCAACAGGATGTTAAGAGTTAATGTATGAACACTGAAAATTTCATTAAATTCTGTTAATTACTTGATTTTTAGTATTTTTTTCTTTCGGCAGGGTAACATACGATGGTGGAATATTATATCTGTTAAGTACAATTTAACCCATTTTTATCCAATACTAATAATTTTTAAACATTTTTAAACACACATATGGGACCCTAACAGGTACCACCACTCCGGTCAGAGTGGACCAGGGAGTAATGGCAATGAAGGAGTAATAAACACTCTCCAGAGCTTGAGAGATGCTTCAGTTTAGTGTAATCTTTGTTAGGTTACATGTTCACAAGAGATAATACGGTGATTGTATTGTAAGTGAAAATAAATTGTAATAGAATACTCACCCTGCTAACCAGAGATAATACTTTAAGCTCTTCTTGATATCTATAGACAGAAACACTTTTCAATAAATCCCCAGCAAGAATGATATTCTTCAACGTACTCAGGGAATGAATGTAAATGTAGGTATCAATGAAAGCAACGCCTGACAAATCGTTGTCTTTTAACGACCAAATGTAGAGCTGAAAAGAAGAAGAAAAAGGAGACATTAGTTTTAGCATTACAAGCATTTAGCAGATAAATGCAGACATTTTCAAATTTCTGAACCAATCTTAAAAATATCTATATGGTTGGGAAGAAAATAAAATAATCTTTCTAAATATTTTTAATTTTTACGTGTTTTTATCAATTGAATAATTCTTTTACAGTGAGTTAAAATGATATTTTGCTTCGAAAAAACGAAAACATAAAATATGACTTTTTTTAAGACTAATTTTGACACACTACTTTGTTTTTCAAAATCCTAGTGGCTAATCTTTATCAATATTCTTGAAATTTTACACTCAATTAGAAGACACCTGGAATTACAAACAGGACGTTTTTTCGTTTTGTTTCTAGGCCCTGTGGAAGCGAAAATACAATAGAGCGAATTTGAACGAGATTTCCTTAAAAAATATAAGAGAAGCAAAAAAAAAAAAAAAAAAAGCACTATACCAGTAATGGAAGATAGAATTATTTCCATATATAATGTGTGAAATAAAAATAAGGCCAAAGTGTAGTGTTGCAGCTCATGGACTGCTCAGCCACCAGGATTCTATCCTTAAGCATCACAGGTGGCCAGCCACGGCCAACAGGTGACCCTATTGGGGGAGGGGGTTTACCCCTCTTTAATAGGTATTTATTATAATTTTTGTTAAGTCAGACTCAAGGCTCCCATTATGGGATAGCCAGGATCAAACTCTTTATACAGTGTTAATGGTCTGAATGATGTTTTATATTTTCCTTTCTTTTTTTGCAGACCATTACTGCCCTGCCATAGCAGGCAAATACATTTAGCCTACAGGTGAGTTCATTTACGCAACAAAAAGAAAAAAAGTTTGTTGTGTCTCTGCAGGTGACTTTGATTGTTGAATGATAACAGATTTGAATTCCATCGTTGTGTTGTCATATGTTGCTATGGCAACAACAGAAATGACCTTCATTTTAATCAGGGGTTACAAAGTGCAAAAATCTTTGTTCTCTTGAGAGAGAGAAAGAGAGAGAAGAGAGAGAGAGAAGAGAGAGAAGAGAGAGAGAGAGAGAGAGAGAGAAGAGAGAGAGAGAGAGAGAGAGAGAGAGAGAGAGAAGAGAGAGAAAGAGAGAGAGAGAGAGAGAGAGAGAGAGAGAGAAGAGAGAGAAAAATTAGAAGAGAGAAAAATTAAGAGAGCGAGAAAAAATTAGAGAGAGCGAGAAAAATTAGAGAGAGAGAGAGAGATTCTTCTTACTTTCTGGCCAATTGCTGATAAAAGATAGCCTTCAACTTGGGCTAGAGCAGTTACTGGTCCTTTTTGTTCTTTTTCATACATCAACTGAAAAACAAAAATAAATTGACATTTGAAAAAACAAAAAACAATTTCAGTTTTTCAAATAAAATAATAAAGAATAAAAGAAAATAAAGCTTATAGTAAAACCTTTTCTTTCTTTTTTTTTTAATATAACCAAAAATTCTTTATACAATTAACTAGATTTTTCTATTCACTCATTAGTTTAGATTTAAATATGTAACCAAAATTCTCCTTTAATTAATTTTTTAATTCTAGAATTTCTTAAAACTTTTTTTTCATCTCTAATTCATATCTATTAATAATGGAGATTCGCTTCTGGTTTTTGTCTGTAACAAAAATTACGTCACTGCTTACATCACATTACCCAAAATCGTCATAACAGAATAAATACACTCAAAATTTGAATATGCAACATTAGACAGTCCTCATTGTTTTAATAAATACATGACTGGTATTATATATCTATATATAGTTTGTTTTATTTTGATATATATTTAAAGTTTACATTTCAAATTGTTTTATTTTTTAATCCTTTAATGATTTTACTTAGGGTACAAACTCGCTGACATTGAATTTTTAACTCCCACCCTCAGGCAATATGTTTCAAATATCTATTTTTACATCACCCATTTTTTATTTTGCTAGTAAATCTTAAATCACTTCAAATTTACATGTTCTTTTAAACCAAAAACTCAGACAAAATTAGATACAATATATTTGAATCAATTCTAAATAAAATCTCAAAGAGGCAGGTAAGCAAACCTGACAATCTTATTATTATATTGCAGATTAACATTACACTTATCCAATTCCAGCTCCATTAATCAACACCTTAAAACACATTCATGCCCCCCCCCTCTACCTACCGCAAAATTCTAACCGAAAATACACGCACACGACATAAAGAAAAAAACAAACAAAAACTTCAAATAATCGAAGCTTTATATATCAAAAACAAAAAAAACCTACCTTAAACAAAATAAACTTTGAAATAAGTCAACATATTCTCAAATGTTTATAATTTTCCGCCTATACCCCTTCCACTATAACCCTCCCCCTCTCCCACATAAAATCACTACTGCAACGCTCGCTCGAACCACTACCATTCCTACAACCTCCTACTGCCAATGGTTATTACCTCCCACTTCTAATTCCTTGCTACTACTCATTCTCGTTAAAAACAGGACAGAAAATCATACCATCGTTTCCTACCTGAGGATGGCAAATTGTATTGCCAAAAGCGCTCGTTTGGAAACCTTTGGGAGACTGTTATACCAGTTACACCCCGACACCAGAAAGATGGCTCGAAAAATGGAATGGATCAATGAAAAACTTGTCCGACAGGAATTGTCTGTACAGTTTAACGAAACTTGTAAATATATATATATATATATATTATATATATATATATATATATATATATATACACACACACACACACACCTGGTTAGTATAATACATGCCAATCTAAAGTTGCAACTTAAGAGATTTAGGGTGGCACTTTTATACAGAGCTCAATAATAAACCTTGTACCAGACTTACCTTAATTTTATTTTTAGTCAGTGGCTGACCCGGTTCAGGAACAACTTCAATAATGTCAAAAATGATAATCTACAAAATAAATTTGAAAAAGTCTCAAAAATAAATCATTATTTGCAAAATCTTACAGATAAATACTGAGATAGACATCTGGGTAATTTTCACCTTTAGTTGTTAAAATTCCTAGCAAATACGGCAATTAGAGTAACCTCCCTTGACTTTCACTTTGAACTAAGCTGGTAGCTATTTTGAAAGTCTCTGTGCGAAATAAACAAATCTTAGAAACTTTTTTGAAAACAATGCAACTGCATGCTTTAACACAAAAATATCATAAAATGTGTTCTTAATAACAATTAAGTTCATTTCAGATAATGCGCATGCTCAATTTTATGCTAGGAATTTTAACAACTAAAGGTGAAAATTACTGACATCTGATATCATCTCGAAAGTCGAGTAGGTTAGATTTTTATGGCCTAGAAATTAGGAAGTAATTATTTTTAATCTAGGTTTTATAAGGACATAGTTAATGTGATTTTGTTAACCCTTATCCTGCTAATTTTGACTATAAAAAGGGTTCTTTTTTTAATATCCATTGTAAACTGAATTGATCTCTAATATCATTGTTTTATTCTCCAACATATTAAAATCAATTCTATGAATGATTTGATATAGAGACCAATTAAAATAATTGAAATAAGTGTTATTTTTTATATGTGTTCTTATTTAATTTCATAAGTCTTTCTAATTTAAATATAGTTCATTACATTAAAACTTAAATACCAATCAAAATATAATTAAATAACTGTAATCTGTGTTAGTTAATTTTGTTAGTCTTCCTAATTTAATATATTTCCTTATATTAACTCTTAACATCCCGTTGAGAATTTTCTAAATCCAGAGCCCCATTCCTATAAGGATTTATCAGAAAATGGCTAAAAATTGCCTTTTTATTTAAAGTTACCCAAGATATTTCCCTTAAATCAAAGACTTCTAAATATGTTTAATATTACATTTAAACAAAGGCTATCGTTTGGGGCAGATTAGGAAAATGAATGTGACTTCCAACCGGTAGGAATGAGGTGGTATATATATATATATATATACCAACTCCTCCGCATGAGCAGGATACGACACAAGGTCAATTTTTTAAGCAGAGTTCAACAGGTTTGAATTCAGAGTTTTCCTTCTCCTAGACTGATTACCTAACCATGGTTAAAGAACCCAGTCTGCCCTGTTATTTACCTATAGCTGGAGGGAGAGTAGGATTCATACCTTTCCCAAGGGTATTAGCGCTAAGTGAAATACAATTACCACGTCCAGGATTTGAACTCAGGGCGACGAGTCCATTTCCCATGACTTTAACCATTACACCACGCGCTTCCACGGAATGAGGTGGTATAGGACATTAAGAGTTAAAACTTAAACACTTACGCCCGGCAGAGGGTGCATATTCTTCTTAGTCAAAGTAATAAAAAAAATTATTTTTTTTTTTTTTTTTTTTTTTAATAACTTACCCGTCCACGAGACTGTACTTCCTCTCCGAGAGAGAAATTTTGTTCCCATGGCACAATATCCTTTAAATCCGGATATGGTTCCTTCGGATCTCAAAGACACATTAACTAAAGCCGTTACATGTTCCCACTCCAACAATTCAATCCTGAAATAATTTAAATACAGAAATTAAAAACTTGAAAGAATAAAAAAAAGTTATCAGGTAACAAAATATCAATCCTGTTAAGTTGGATGCAGCAGTTTCCAATTAATTTTAGCAACACCTGGAATTTACCTGCATTTAGTCATCTTCATCAAAAAACAAAAAACATAATTCCATACAGAATACAAAGGACTATTTGACACTTTCCCACTACGTACAGCAAAAATTTAATAATGAAAAAAAGCAGGAAAAGGAAAAATGAATGGCTTATAGGAAGCTGCTCACAGAAGAACGGAAGAAAATGAATGGCTTATAGGAAGCTTGCTCACAGAAGACAAAAGAAAATGAATGGCTTATAGGAAGCTTGCTCACAGAAGACAAAAGAAAATGAATGGCTTATAGGAAGCTTGCTCACAGAAGACAAAAAGAAAATGAATGGCTTATAGGAAGCTTGCTCACAGAAGACAAAAGAAAAATGATGGCTTATAGGGAAGCTTGCTCAACAGAAGACAAAAGAAAATGAATGGCTTATAGGAAGCTTGCTCACAGAAGACAAAAGAAAAGTCAAGTAGCCCCTTACTTGGTATTGGGAATCACCTCTCCCAACTGACTGGCGAGAACAATTGACACTGTATTTTTCCATCATAGGGTAGACGAATCGATCATCTGCAACCAAAAATAAACAATAATTATTTGTAGAAGTCAAGAATTATTGGTTTTAATAGCATGTCAACAAGTCTACGGTGGTATTATTTGGATTTTTTGGACTATTGTCCTCGGCTTTATTGTTATATACACCACGTTTCGGCCAATGTGCCCTTCGGCCTTCTTCAGGTGTTTCTTGTCACTTTGAACTCAGGAACATTCTAGTCATAATCAGGAGTATTCACAGAACCTCAAACCGAACCCTTTATTCAATCCACCAGGGTAGATTGTTCTCATTCTGTTAACCATGACTGGGTACAAGTGTTGCATAGCGCTCGACTCGGGCCACAAAATCGTACATGTTATATACTGTTGCTGGGTCGTATGTGTTAGTAGTGGAGTATAAAGTTTCACATGTAGACATATGTAGTAGTAGGACTTTTAACGTTTATTTCTTTCCCCTCGTGGTGGGTGCGTGTGGGTGGACGAGCTGGACAAACGGTACTACGAATGTTGCAGGCTGGCGATCGGGAGGTGAACGGGGTGGGCGAGCCTCACTGCCCGCAGCAGCTCTCGACCATGTCGATGGTCAGACTCCTTGTGCTCTGTTCGCCGTCTCCTATCTGACTGCTAACTGCTACTGCTGACCCCTTAAGTAAAGGCAGCCGCCCACACATCCTTTTGTTCCTTGACCGGAAGTCCTTACTTCCCTTTCCAGTCTCTTTGTTCAATTTTCCGTTTGTACAGAGGAAGTCTTTTGTTATACTAGACTTTCTGTCTACCTTATCCATTGTCTTCCCAGTTCAATTTTTCCTTGTCTTTTCATACTTCCCGCGCAAAACAAATGCGACTATCACCAAATCATAACACAAGTCTTAAATTATATTAAGTATTCGGTAATCTGAACATTAGCTACATAAATGAGAGTAATCTCCCCTTGTTTCGTTCACTTTGAGGAAGCCTTAATAACAAATAAGTTAATTTCAAATAATGCGCAAGCATAATTAAGAACACATTTTATGATATTTTCATGTTAAAACATTCAGTTGTATTGATTCAAACAAATTCATATTTTTCAATGTAGATTTACAGTGAAATGAAAATGGCAAACCAAAACATAAGGCTTCCTCAAAGTGAAAGAAACAAGGGGAGGTTACTCTTATTTATGTAGCTAATGTTCAGATTACCAAGTATTGTATGTTATTATATTCAATCCTGTCCACAGGTGATAATAACATAAAATTCTTGACAGAGCTTAACACTTGTACCCAGTCTGCCCTACTATTTGCCCATACCTGGAAGGAGAATACTACGCTGCATACCTTTCCCAACTGTATTAGCGCTACGTGAAATGCAAGTCATCTCACTGTGTCGATTAACAATAACCATTACACCAAATGCCTCCTCCACCGTATTTATAATAAAAATGCCAAAATCTTGAAGTGTTTTGTTGATATTCTTACCTCTTTCAATAATCTCGAATTCCCTTTCATCTGCAGTAGTCTTTGGTAACTTGTTTGAAGGTTCTTGCATGCTACTGACTACGGCATAAGTCTACAAAATAAGTAAAACAGTATAGAAATGAGGTTGAGAAATGGGGAAATAGTCAGTTTTAAAATGTCTTCTTTTGCATTTTTATCACAACTTATCAAATTTTTTCATAGAATGATTATCAACAAAATATAGAGAAGTTCTTAAAATTCAAAAGAAAAAGACAGCAAAGTTTTGATAAATTCTAAATAAATTAAGTGATTAAATAAGTCAAAATGTAAAAGAGAGAAAAAAAAGAAAGAGAAAAAAAAAAGAAAGAAAAAAAGAAAGAGAAAGAAAGAAAAAAAAAAAAAAACGAAAAGAAAAAAATGAAAAAAAGAGAAAAAAAGAAAGAGAAAAAGAGAAAAAAGAAAAAGAGAAAAAAAAAAGAAAGAGAAAAAAGAAAGAAAAAAGAAAAGAGAAAAAAAAGAAAAAAAAAAGAAAAAGAAAGAGAAAAAAAGAAAAAAGAGAAAAAAAAAAAGGAAAAAAGAAGAAAAAAAAAAAAGGAAAAAAAAGGAAAAAAAAAAAAAAAAAAAGAAAAAGAAAAAAAAAAAAGAAAGAAAAAAAAAGAAAGAAAAAAGAGAAAAAAAGTGAAAGAAAAAAAAAAAGAAAAAAAAAAGAAAAAAAAAAAGAAAGAAAAAAAAAAGAAAAAAAGAGAAAGAAAAAAGTGAAAGAAAAAAGAGAAGAAAAAGAGAAAGAAAAAAGAGAAAGAAAAAAGAGAAAGAAAAAAAAAGAAAGAAAAAAGAGAAAGAAAAAAGAGAAAGAAAAAAAAGAAAAAAGAAAGAAAAAAAGAGAAGAAAAAAAGAGAAAGAAAAAAGAGAAAGAAAAAAGAGAAAAAAGAAGAAAGAAAAGAAAAAGAAAAAGAAAAAGAAAAAGAAAAGAAAAAGAAAAATTTAACTGAAACTTACTTTGCTTTCTGGGTGATAAATGACAAAATAGGGGGTGGCGCGTAAAGGCACTTTTCGAACAGGCCAGGGGGAATCATAGGTTAAATGAGTTGGCAAAACACAAATACGAAGTTCACCCTGTTAAAGAAGAAAAGGCAGATTTTAGAAATTTTTTTAAAAATTATGAGCTAAATCAGCCATGAACTAATAATAATCATTTGAAAACAATTATAACTTCAAGTAACACACTGTATTAAGAATAATACAAATAATTTGCACTTACATAGATTTTTAGACGTAAAATAATTACATACAATAAATCCTTGAGTATAATCCACACTTTTTCCCCAAAATTTAAAGTTCAAAATCCCTAGTGCGTACTATATACGAGGTTCAAAATGAAAAATATTTTCTAAGCAATGTCCGAGTCTATTTGCTGTCCGGCAATGTTTATTCAGACACATATTTTTCCAGAGGTACAGCCCCCTAAAAACCAATAATACTAAGTACATATTTATTAAAATCAAATTTTTAATATCAATAAGCAAATTAGCCTTCCCGTTGACACTGTAAACCGCTATTTTGTTGTATATATAAATACAATTGCATGTTATTAGTATGTAGATATGGTCAACAGTCTTAATGATGTTAAACAACTTTATTAATAATTGAGATTTGAATAAAAATAAAATCATGGAGAATGTGACTTAATAACTAATATTAATAATAAATGTGACTTGAGTAGTGATATAGTTTTGGTTACAGACAGAAACACACACAATCTTCATTATAATAAGATAATGATAATGAGTTGTGTCTCAAAAGGAACAGAAAGGTACATGAAACTTACAACTTTATTGAAATAGAGAAATCCTTTAGGGCAGTTTATATTATGAAAAGGAGCAAAGCAAGTTATGGGACCGTCAATACTCATTGGATGAATACGCAAAGATCCACGAGCGGTCATGACAATCCAGTGAGGATAAGCACCACATATGAACACCTGAAATGAGGGAGAAAAAAAAAGAAAAAAACAAATTTGAATCAATACAAAAAATAAATATGAATTTTATCATTACTGAATGAATCATAGGCTTTCAAGTATTCCTATCTAATAAAAAAGTAAAGTAAAGTAGTCGGAGTGGCCTAAAGTCGGTATCAGCCAATCAGCGAGGGAGTCTATCCCCTTTTCAATAGCACTAGACCAAGGAGATTGTTTTTGCGTCTGAGGTGGAGCGCCACACAACCATCAGCTCCTTATTTTACTGCACAGATCCCTGTGCTTCTTATACGCTGAGTTGGTGAGGGACGGTATCGAACTAGGAACCTTGTGGTTTCTAGACGAACGCTCTACCGACTGTTGTAAAACATCGCTGAGATGCATCAAAGGACGACAATTGGTGATGTTACACCAGTATCCTTACAGATTTCGGGTTTTGCAACATTATATCTGTTCCACCAGTAGACCTGGCATGTTATTAGGCCGCCCCCTTTCCAGATTCGCTCTGTGTAATTTTACGAATAGATTATTAATTCTTTAATATTGGCCCAGGGATATTTCGGGGGTTTCAGGTCTTACAACATCAGACACCCCTCGCCAGGCGGACCCTATCAAAGAAGATTAAACTCTGATCCACCCTCCTCCTATCTAATACAAATAATTTGTACACAAATGAAATCAAGTATTCTTATCTAATACAAATAATTTGAACAGTTATATTGTTTCAAGTATTATCTAATAAAAATAATTTGCACACAGTTGTATGTTATCAAGTATTCCCATCTAATACTAATAATTTTCAGTTACATGGTTTTAAGTATTCCCATCTAATACAGATAATTTGCACAGTTATATGATATCAAGTATTTCTATCTAATAGAAATAATGTGTACACAGTTTGATGGTTTCAAATATTTCTATCTATAACTTCACCATCAGATAGAGTTTAATGTCGTACCCAAGACAATAAGACCTTCAACCACCGCCTTCTAGCACATATATGATAAAAAGGGTTGGAGGTTTGCGATAAGGGCAATAGGGTTGGGACAATCATATAGGTGCTAGGGCTTGACATGACTAGCCAATTGATCAGAGGGGGCCTGACCAACTGACCGTCCGTATAGCCTAAGTAAGGGCCAAAGTGGAGTGATACATGTCATGGACTGCTCAGCTACCAGTGTCCCATCCTTAAGCATCACATCTTGCCACCCACACCCAACAGGTGGCCCCATTGGGGAGGGGGTTCTTACCCTCTGCAGGGGTGCAGTCGGTGTATTCTAAAGCCCCAGCTGACAGTTACATAAAAAAAAAACAATAAAGAAATAAGAAAATTTTTTTTTTAAATCTTACCCCGGAATAACCGGAGATGTCCTCAAAATATCGCATCAGGCAGACGTGGTTCTCTTGCAAGATGCCACTCTCATCGGGTACAACTTCGATGCCTTTCTTTCGGGCACGGGACAGACGTTTCTCCCTTAGGATCAAGTTGTGTTGGATTTTCTTGAATCGAATTTTCAAGTGGTTATCAATTTGGGTTTGATAAAACGGAAACGCTTCATAGATTAATAAATCTTCATCGACGCGAGCCTGAAAAGAACATTTTTAAAAAAGAAAGAAAAAAAAAGAATTTGTATATTATTTTTTTTTTTTTTTTTTTTTTTTTTTTAGATATGTATTCATTGGCTTTTAACTGATAATTAAAAAAAAAAAAATGATAGCAATCATCACTGTTTTGTTAATGTAGAAGGATTTAAGGATTTAATTGTCATGTACGGCCCTCATGACATACATATGTAAAAACGTGCGGCCTCATGACATACATATGTAAATCCGTGCGGCCCTCATGACATACATATGTAAATCCGTGCGGCCCTCATGACATACATATGTAAATCCGTGCTGCCCTCATGACATACATATGTAAATCCGTGCAGCCCTCATGACATACATATGTAAATCCATGCGGCCCTAAGGGGCTACTCAGTTTAATATGCCTGTTCTAGAATGTTGCTTACTCAAGCTAAGCCTGACACTGGAAATCAGCACTATTGTACAACATACAGGGTATCCACAAAGTTTGGGTTCATGGAGATTTCACTATTGTATTTATTCATGTTATTTTTCCGAGAAGGCAGATATGATAATTTAGCAGTAAATAAAATCCTTAACAAACAATTAAATATAAGAAATAAAAATTGTTTGGTTTTAAAAGTATGTGTTAATGTACCCAGACTTTGTGGACACCCTGTATATCAATTATCAATGGTAATAAGAAATGAAAAAACAACTGACCAGAAGATGGGGTCTGGAACGACGGCAACCAAGTCCAACTAACAGCAACTCTTTAATAGCTGGCATATCTCCAATGACTTTTTCCTGACGATCACTACTCGTACTGGTGTTGCTGAGGGGGAAAAAAACAAACAGAAGAGTAAGATGGTTTAATAAATAATTATCAAATTTGGTTTTGGTTTCTTTGTTTAATGGCATATCAACATTTTTGGGTTATTTAATGCCAAAAGCCATTCTTGTAGCAGTACAAATCCTAATAATTAATAATGATAATCATTATCTGTTCAAATTCTAATCCTGGCCTATTTCTTTTGGTTTGGTTTGATTTACGGCATATCAACCTCAGTGGGTCATTTAATGCCGATAAAGTTTTGAAATAAAGTCATTTCTTAATGGATACACAATTTTTTTTTATAAACACATTTTTCTATTTAACCCATAGATGGGACCCTAACAGGTACTACAGAGTCAGAATGGACCAGGGAGCAATGGTGATGAAGGAGTGCTCCACATTCCCCAAACCTCAAAAACTGGAACCTCCTCACCATCAGATAGAGTTTAACGTCATTCCCAAGACATGTAGACCCTCAGCCACCGCCTTCTAGTACCCATATGATAAAAAGGGGTTAGGGCTTGCCATAAGGGCAATAGGGTTGGGGCATATAGGTGCTAGGACTTGACGTGACCAGCCAATTGATCGGAGGGGGCCTCTCCGCCGCCCGTCTAGCCCAAGATAGGGCAAGTCATGGACTGCTCATCCACCTGGGTTCTATCCTGAAGCATCACAGGTCGCCACCCACGGCCAACAGGTGGCCCCATTGGGGGAGCCTTACCCCTCTGCAGAGGTGCAGTCGGTGCATTCTAACACTCCAGCCGACAGGGCGGAACTGACCCAGGATGAATGACAAAAGAGAAAAGAAAGAAAAAAAAAACTTGAATAATAAAAAGAGAAGAGTTTCCTCACCCAATTTTCATGGATGATTCCGTCATCTGAATACTGTCCACCAATACTTTTTGTCCCATTGGGAAATTTTTCACGTAATACGTCATTCGGAAATCAGGGAGGGTGTAAATCTGAAAGAAACCACAAAGCAGAATTAAAGGAAATGACAGACAAGCAGAAAAGTCATTGGATAATATCTAGAAAATGACAGACAAGCAAAAAGTCATTTTTATTTAACAATAATATCTTATTATAATGGAGATTGAGTGTTTTTCTGTCTGTAACCGAAACTATATCACTACTCAAGTCACAATTTCCTTAGTTATTTACGTCACATTCACCGTGATTCTATTTTTATCTAAACCCCAATTATCAATAAAATTATTTTGCATTATTATTACTATTGGTCATATCTACATACGAAAAACATGCAATTGTATTTATATATACAACAAAATAGCGGTTTACAGTATGAACGGGAAGGCTAATTTGCATATTGATATTAGAAATTTGATTTTAATAAATATGTGTTTAGTATTATTGATTTCTAATTATTTGGTTTTAACTTAATGAATATGAGCAAAAGTCTTGTGGATACATCTTAAAAGAAATTCATTGACAAGAAGACATAATTGTAATTTTATTCTTTACTTCCTATTTTAACTGAATAGTTAAATTAGGAAAATTTACCAATGAAAGACGAGATGAAAGAGTAACCTTCAGTTGTTCTATTTTTCGATTATACCCCCCCACCGTCTAAAATCTTTTTATCTGCATTCTTATTTAGTTTCATTAGCCTTTCTAATTTAATATAACATTTTATTACATTAAAACTTAAATACTTGCACTCAGAGGGTGCATATATTTGCTAGTAAAGATAATATAAACAACTTCTATTCACACTGTTAAAACTTTGCATTTAGTAAGGTAAGAGAAAATATTATTAAAAGTTTTCATTATAATTCAATAGATTGTCCATACTTCTAAGACACCATTCTCTCGGCATATAATCGCCCAAAAAGTTGCTTTGATATCTCTTTTGTGTTGTTGAGTTTCATAGAGACTGAAAGAGAAAAAACAAAAAATGAAACAATTAGAAATTAACAAAAAGGAGGTTAGACATTTTTATTACTTTCAAAATAATTTTTATTTATTTCAATATCTTGTAATTAACTAAACATGTTAGTCTGTAATAAAGCTACAATCAACTACTGTATGTGTTTATTTAGCTGGTTGGTTGGTTGAACAGCATGTCATTTTTTGTTGTGTTATTTTTTGCTGAAATTGCAATATCAATGTTTTAAGACCCAATGTATTATTAAAGTTCACAATCATTTTAAACAGGTAAACACTTCATACTTAGTTGCAATATCAATTGATTAAAAAGAAAAAATTTTTCAATTCTATATAAAGAATCTTTTAAACCAAAAAAGAAAAAAAGAAAATTTCTTACCTTGGTTTTGGCAAAGGTTTTGAACTAGAATTTGTTGGCTTATGAAAAACTGAATCTGAATCCCCATATAATAGTTCATCTTCATCATCAACAAAACTGAAAAGAAAAAAAAGAAAAAAAAAAAAAAATTAAAACTCTTATGAAATGCCAACAGCATCATCTAGGACTTGAACTCAGGTCACCATATCCATTTCCTAAGATATTAACGATTACACCATGAGCACCTACATTATCTATACATATATAAAGGGCAGTGTATGTATGTATGTCCGGATGAAACTATGTACATAAAACTGTTGAGATTTTTTTTTAATATAAGGCGTGTGTTAGAAGCCCACTTCTACTTATAGACTCGGCAAGAACCATGTGATCTCTCTTGGCCAATCACTGGCAGTACTCTGCTGCTGATATAATACTTAAACCCAACAGTACTGGCCATAACTACTTTGAACCTTCGTGGACGATGGAACATAGGATTATATCACTGGACCTTTAACATTACGCAGGATAGGACTTAAACGCTTACCAAAGGATTCCATAACTCAGGACTTACTTACCTAAGTCCTTTTCAATTGGCCAAGGATGGCATTTAAAAACTTAACAAAAACAATTAACAACAAAGTACATTATCTATCTTCTATCTATCTATCTATACATATATAAAGGGCAGTTGTGTATGTATGTCCGGAGTAAACTCTGAAAATAAAACAATTAATGACAAAGTAAATATATATATACATTAAATATCATCAACTTGTTTTTTAAACAAAAATAATGAAGATTTGATTTATATTTGTGAAGATAATTGAAAAATAAAATTTAAATGATAACAACATGGATTTTTTTTTTTTTGCATTTTGTATTCTAAATAAGAGACATTAATTTTTTTTTTCAAAGTGTCTGGATCAATGCAAGGTCTTTTTTTTTACATAGGGATTTTAATGGGGAATCCTGCAAGGACCCAACTCGCAATTCAGTAATAATGGATCTGCGAGACTAACATTTTTTGCTACCCCCCCTACCCAGGTGATGCTGGGTAGCCACTTCTAGTACATATATAAAGGGCAGTTGGTGTGTATGTATGTCTGGATTAAATCATGTAAATAAAACAACAACAAGTAAATATATATATATACACATCAAATATCACCAGTTCTTGCTTTTTGTGCAAAAATTATGAGGATTCCAAGATATTTAAAAATTGAAATATACATAGAAATAGCATTGAAATTTTACTTAAAAATGTCCAGCATTTGTAAATCTCATAACTACACAAATCAATACACCAGGGATTTTTTACCCTTCCCACCTCTACCCAGGTGATGCTGGGTAGCTGCTTCTAGTATATAATATAGCAAAATGCATCTCTAAGATGGGGTTGGATGCATCATCAGTGATTTTTTTTCTTCTTTTGTTCATTAGAGGTTTCAGGTCTTTTCAACACAATACCCAGTTGCTAAAGTGACCCAACCGAGAATGATCAGATCTCAGCCTGCATCCAACATAGTTATTTGTCAGAACTTCCTGCATCGCTCACAGCTAACAAATTGCTTGGGGTTTTGTCTTTTTATACATGTAGACAGATTGGGATTTAACCAATGAGCAAGTATTTCTGGTCTTTCACATTCCCCAAACCTCCAAAACTGGAACCTCACCATCAGATAGAGTTTAACGTCATTCCCAGGACATGTAGACCCTCAGTCACCGCCTTCTAGCACCCATATGATAAAAAGGGGTTGGGGCTTGCCATAAGGGCAATAGGGTTGGGACAATCATATAGGTGTTAGGGCTTGACCAGCCGATTGATTGGAGAGGGCCTACCGACTGTCTGTCTAGCCTAAGATAGGGCCAAAGTGGAGTATTGCAAGTCATGGACTGCTCATCCACCTGGGTTCTATCCTTAACGCCACCCACAGCCAAAGGGTGGCCCCATTGGGAGTCTTACCCCTCTGCAGAGGTGTCGGTGCATTCTAACGCCCCAGCCGACAGGGCGGGTAAACAGATCTATTTGACCCATAGATAGGACACTAATAGGTAATACCACTCCAGGTCAGAGTGAACCTGGGAGTAATATGGGGTTTGGTTGATTCTAAGTTTCACAAGGGATACATTTTCTTTTTTTCGGTTCACACTTCCTTCTCATCAGACTACAAATAGGACATATTGTACAGTTTTAACTCAACCAAAGAATCCTATTGTCAAGTCAGGAAAAGACAGGTCTTCTTTCTTACCAGCTACTTGTACTTAGACCATAGAATCATATTATACTCGCACTCACCTGTTGGCCAAACCAGTTGGTATTCGTTCTTCATGGGGTTTGGGTATTCTAGTGAAATCAGTTGGGGTTGGATTATAGGTTTCCGATTTGACTGGTGCCGTGGAAAACAAACCACTTAGATCTTTATACACACACATGCTGATGATTTTGCTTTTCTGAAATAATAAAAACAAAATGGGAATTAAAAAACAAAATAAATAAGCAATTTTATATTCTGCTCACAACACCACCTAATTATTGAAGTCAGTCTACTGTTGGTTTGAATAACAGCAGCTAAGTACAACTGAAGCAGTGTCCAAGACAGTTGGTATATATAGAAATCAAGAATGGCCCATTCATGAATTTGCGTGATTCCATTCCTTGAGTTCTGCTTGACTGCTTGATTTGAATGACATTGTGGAGCTTATATATATCCTGTCATTCTGCAGTAGACTTTGTGACATTCGGGTTTGTATTTAAGTTACAACCGTTTGTTGCCTTGTCTTCTCAGTTCAACGTTAATTGGAACTTTAATTATTCTTCACTAATGTCAAACCACAGCAAGTAAGGGAAGATAATACAAGGGCTAGCAAAATTGGGTTTGTATCCATTTTTACATTCTTAGACACAAGGAACAGGGTAATCTGAACATTAGCTACATAAATGACAGTAACCTCCGCTTGTTTGTTTCACTTATTTGTGCTTGCATGTTATTTGAAATGAATTTAATTGTTATTAAGAACGCATTTTATGATATTTTCTTGTTAGAACATGCAGTTGTATTGATTCAAACAAATTCGTATTTTCAGTGTATATTTATGGTGAAATGAAAATGGCCGACCAAAACAGACGGCTTCCTCAAAGTGAAACAAACCAGGGGAGGTTACTCTCATTTATGAAGCTAATGTTCAGATTACCAGGAACAGAAGGACTCGTTTAAGCAAAATGAAAGGGGATGGGGCAGTTTCAGAAATAAATATCTGCTGGGTTGCTTACCTGTTGTAGTTGGGGCTTGGTGACTGCCAAACGAACTCCACTCCCAAAACTGTCCGCCCTCAATGATAACAATACCAACTGACCCTCTTGGCTCATGACCAACAGGAAAGGATCAGCCACCGAACAGTGGACGATTGCGGAGCCCACATCAATCGGAATGTGTTGCAACTGTTTTACTGAAAAGAGAAAAAAAAAAGTTTATTGCTATGATACGAAGCTTAACAGTCTGGCACAAGACTATGTTAATTTTTTTACCAAATATCAACTAAGGGCACCCACTCCCACCCAAACTAGAGGTACTGACCAGCTTGCCTTCATAGCATATAGATATAAGCATATAGCATACATAAGCTTATATTATATATATATATATATATATATATATATATATATTATATTAATTATATTATTTTAATTATATAATATTATTTATTATATTATATTTTATATATATTATATATATATATATATATATATATATATAAGGGGCCGGGTTAGCTCAGTCGGTAGAGCATTCGGCTAGAAACCACAAGGTTCCTAGTTCGATACCGGTCCTCGCCAACTCAGCGTATGAGTAGCACAGGGATCTGTGCGGTAAAGTAAGGAGCTGATGGTAGGTGTGGTGCTCCACCTCAGATGTTAAAACAATCTCCTTGGTCTAGCGCTATTGAAAAGGGGATAGACTCCCTCGCTGACTGGCTGATACCGACTTTAGGCCGCCCCGTCAACTTTACTTATTTACTATATATATTATACATAAGCATATAGATAAGCTTAACATAGTCTTGTGCCAGACTATGTTAATTTTTTACCAAATATCAACTAAGGACACTCACTCCCATACTAGAGGTACTGACCAGCTTGCTTTCGAACCTTAAAGATCAGAAGACAATTGGCGGTCCTACACACTAGCTGAGGGAAAGGGGGCAACCAAAATGGCCCACAATTTTATTTTGTTATATGTTTTTCAGTTTTTATTTTTATTTTGATTTAACCCCACCCCCTCCATCTCCAGTAAATCATTCGAAGCACAAGTTACGTGCTTTAAAAATAAAAACCATCGGAAAGTTGGGATAACTTTATGTAGGATAAAGCCATAGAGCGAAAGAGGCATTTAGATGAAAGTAGGCTGCGCAGGGAAAGAATGAAAGATCTTATTTTTTAATGGATCGGTCGGCGAGTGAACCTAGCTAATTAGATCCATGTAGTGGTATGACACCCTTCCTCCCAATTTAAAACTTCCGGCTATATGCCAAGTCATGGGCACACTCTCTGTATCTCACTTTAAGATAAATAAAAATTTTTGGAGTGAGTGCACGAGTGTGCTCACTTCAAATATAGTAACATAGTCTGGCACAAGGCCAGAATAGTAGATTTCCCACTGACAAGCAAATTGATCTTCAAGATGAACTTGTTAATTCTTGTACCATGGTAGGTGTCCAGATAAAGGCATGGTGCTATTTGCAGAATTGCGTTCTGGCCTCCTGCCTTAAAAAACGCTAGGTGGTGATAGCTGAAAAAAAACAACCTTACCTACGAATGAAGTCCCTAGCTGAAGTGGTGCCTTTTGAAAAAAATAAACAAAAGAACAAGCGTTTTTCCCCGAAAAGTTAATGCAATATTTGACCCCCTCCTGTCTTTTTTCAACAAGTAAATGTAAATATTTCAACCATCCCCATCTTTAAAATATTTTAGAGGGGGGGGGGGCTAAATATTTACATTTACTTGATGATAAAGATATGGCTTACTTTTAACGCCTTCAAACCACTAAAAAAATAATAATTTGTCAATAAAAATTTAAAAAAGCGTTTTTCCCTATTTTTTTTTTTACCTATTGTACAACATAGATTTATTTGCTACAAAAAAATAACTTTTAATTTACATTGTACAATTGCGAAATGTGTTGATTGTTGAAAAAAAAAAAAAAAAAAAAAAAAAAAAAAAAATGAAAATACGAAAAAAAAAAATTTTTTTTTAGCGGATTGAAGGCGTTTTTATTGACAAAATAATTTTTTTTTTTTAGTGGTTTGAAGGCATTAAAAGTAAGCGATATTTTTATTGACAAGTAAATGTAAATATTTAGCCCCCATCCCTCAAAATATTTTTTTATCATTTACTTGTTGAAAAAAGACTGGAAGGGGTAATATAACGCATTAACTTTTTTGGGAAAAACGCCTTAAGCACTGGTTGTTTTTTTTTCAGCAGATACCACACTTCCGCTAGGGACTTCATTCGTAAGTGGGGTTGTTTTTTTTTTAAGCTATCACCGCCTAGCGTTTTTTAAGGCAGGAGGCCGGGATGCAATTCTGCAAATAGCACCAAAGATATTTAGCCCACCAGATTTGTTTCAAATTAAAGGTTTGATCAGTTTTTGTTTAATGGCATATCAACTTCCTGTGGGTTATTTAATACCAAATCTTATTTTGTTGTCTATATGATTTGTAAGCAAATAGTTTATATGTAAATATTTGGTTTTTAAAAATAATTATTAGAGTGTGAGACAAAAGATAGTAGTCAATTTTACTTTATAGGTGGATTTTTGTAGATAGTTTTGTTTTGTAGATGTATCTTATATATGATTTATAATTTTCAGTGTAATTTTTATTTCTCTCAAGAAGAATAAAATATCATTTTTGTAGACATTTTCAAATATATCTTCCATATTATCTGTGTTAAAAAATCGTTTACTGATTTGAGCTAAAGATGCTACGATGATAACCATTACACTGCGATCACCTCCACTGCTATTTTGGCATATTGGTTTTCACAGTTAAATGCAAAAAAGGCAATTTAAAACTTAAATACATACACTCCGAGGGCGTATATTCTTGTTAGTAACGATAAAGATGAGGACAACAGTCCAAAAGATGTAAATAATATAAATTTAAAAAAAAAGAAGATTTTTAAGAAAAGAAAAAAAAAGAAAGTTGATTAAAATATAAAAAGAAAAAAAAAAAAAGATCGTAAAAGGATCTGAACGAAAAAGTTACCGCCTTCCAACAAGCGAACTCCCATGGGAGAGACTTGCACAATGTAACGATTGTTGCCTATATTTCCAGCAAATATTGTGGGCGTTTGAGTGCTGAAGCCGCTGTGATCCAATTCCATTATCTCCTGTCCAGTTTGTAAAATCTGAAAGGAAAAAAACAATTGCAACGGTTTGGTTTGGTTTCTTTGTTTAATGGCACATCAACCTTTGTGGGTTATTTAATGCCAAAGCAATCCTTGCAGAAGAATAGTAGTAGTAAAAAGAAAAAGTGAACTTGATATCGAGCATATGTCCAACATATTGAACTTCCAGTTTCGGCCACTGGACCTTACAAGTTAGCATCGTTGATCCCATGGGGCCATCCCCCAGGCAATACCTGCACCCTCGATTTAAAGGGGCAGGGCTGAGTTTATTACCCAGTGCCTGATGCACTCCCCTTGAGGGGGGATGCCAACAGGATCAACGCATTTTTTGTATCTACCACCCATGAGCTTCAGCTCGTGGATGGGCCACATAAATAAGTGGGATGAGAGGCAAATACCTATCCTTGTAGTAGAGCAATAGTGGTACTATCTAATACATAGCTGGTGACATCATACATTTCCAAAGCATGATTTGAATTCGAACTCACTGACGGAGTCCAGAGCATCGATCCCAGGGGGCCATCCCCCCAGGCAATACCTGCCCTTTGTGGGCAGGGCTGGGTTTATTGCCCAGTGCCTGAGGCGCCCCTCTTGAGGGGAATGTCAAGTGGATCGATGCAATTTTTGTTCTTTCCTACCCATGAGCTTCGGCTTGTGGTGGGCCCACATTAAAACAAGGCCTTGTGCCCAGACCATACAAGTGGGGTATGAGACAAATACCCCACTGACGGAGTCCAGCATGTTAGCCATAATGCCATGGTTCTCTTATACCAAGAGGTTAGGGAATTGTGTTCATTGTACATTGTGACACAATGGTTATGACGTGGAACCATGATGGTGGTTTGAGTGATTAGGGAAAAGTTTGAATAGTTGTGTAATCAATAATGAAAAAATTTGAATGATGTCAGCTAAGATGCGTGGCATTGTTTTTGATTGGACGAGGAATGACTTGGCGAAGGGGAGAAAGGAAGAGTGTGAGGTGAGAGCTTAGAGATTTAGCCTGGCCATCAAAGAGTTAAGACGGGCTAAGGCCGGTCTCCCCGTGCGGTTATCATGGGCTAGATAAAATAATAGCTTTAAAAAAAAAAAAAATTGTCTTCAATTGCAATTACCAAATCAGCCCTTAGTTAAGAAGTCAACTCAACTAGACAACAAGATGGCAGCCAGAGGAGATGGTAGAAGGATCAGCAAGAAAGAAATAAGATCTCCTCACCAAGTAAGACTATTCCGTCTCTCTCTCTAATATCTCTCTCTATCCCTGAAGAACTTTCCTATCGAAGAACTCTCACTCTCACACACACCAATTAGTGATGTCAATGTGGGTATGTGACACGTATCACATTTGGTACATGCACAACATACATTCACATTTGGTGCCATGACTAAGACTTCTTTGATAAGAAATTTCTTCAAAGAGAGAGAGAGAGACAGAGAAAGACACAGACAGAGAGACAGATTAGACTTACTTGGTGAGATCTTATTTATTTCTTGCTGTCTGTCTGTCTCTGCCTCTCTCTCTCTCTCTATCTATCTATCCCTGAAGAACTTTCTTATCAAAGAACTCTCATTCTCACAAATATCAATTAACGATGTCAATGTGGGTATGTGACACGTATCACATTTGGTACCGTGGCCAACATACTTTCATATTTTTTTGCACTTAATCCGATTGATTAGGAAGAATTTTTAAACAGATCTGACCTTATAGAGCCCTAACTGGTACTACCACTCAAAGTCAGAGTGGACCTGGGAGTAATGGCAATGAAGGGCTAGTCCACACTCCCTAGAAATGAAAAGCTTTACCATTTAATGTATTTTAGCATCATACCCAATGTGAACCTAGGATAAATAACAAAGGGGGTGATTTCCCAGTCCCCCCCAAAGTACAGAAGAGGAGCCTCACCATACTTGAATCCCTTTTGCTCAGAATTAAAAAGGCATGTCCGTCTTCAATATCTTCTTCTTCCTGACTTCCACTTTTTGATTCTTTCTTCTTCGTTTCTCCATCTTCATCGTCTTTTTCTTCATCATCCGATCGTTTCTAAAAAAAAAAAAAAAAAAAAACAAACAAATCATTCGAAGTGCACATTGATACATAAAAGGAGTAGCCTATTCATTTTGTAATATAGTGTATAATATTTAAATTCAAAAGTTAATATTTAATTCTGGAGAAGAGTCATGGAAAATACCCAGGGTTTTGACAGAAATTTTCTGACCCCCTGATTTACCTGTAGCGTAACATTCTCATTGGTAGAGTATGTCACATGACCTTTGAGTTCTTCTCTGCATACATAAGAATGTTGGGTCTTGGAGAAATAAAAACATCAAAAACAACAATTGAAGTCTTTGTGTTCATTATTAAGAACAAAATGGACACCGAGAGATTTAATACCTGAGGCAACTTATATGAAGAAAGGAGAGGGGAGACAGCTCAAACCGACCAATAAGAAGGCTTTGGGGTAATTTCATGTTAAATCATCCAGAAAAAAGCAAAATTGTCACCCACCCCCTTGAAATTTTTTCTAGGTTTGGACTATGTTAATGTTAGACAATCCTCAAAATTTGAGCTCCCAATTCTAAAAATTGGCTTAGTTAGGTTGATTTTTAGCTCTCCAAATTTCACGAAAAATAGCGACTTTTTGTAATCGATTTTTGTCTTTAACATGAGTTCTAGAGTTTCCATACTCCTAAAAATTGGTTTATAAAAGCATTTTTGTCCAGGGAATCCAAAAATGCTATCAGAAAAATCATAAAGTCAACCAATCTTAAGTTATTGATGATTTCTGATTTTTTCATAGCAAGATCAATATCCCGATGTGGCACTGCATCTATGACAAAAATTTTTTCTATTATTACTTCACTTCTATTGAACATTATTTGTACAAAAAAAAAAAAAACCGTTTGATATTTGTTCAGAACCAAAGCTTGGGCAAAAATGCTTTTATAAACCAATTTGTAGGAGTAGGGAAGCTCTAGAACTCATTTTACAGACAAAAAAAAAACTTGCAAAAAGTCGCCATTTTTCGCAACCCCCCTCAAATTTCGAGAGCTAAAAACCAACATAACTCCTCCAATTTTTGAAATTGGAAGATCAAATTTTGGGGATTTTCTAACATTACCATAATCCACTCTTGGACAAAATTTCAGAAAAATTGAAGATGATTTGACATGGAAATACCCTCTGATTAATTGGTGAGTTGGATTTTACAGCATGTCAACTCTTGTTGGGTTATTTTATGCCCAAGACGTTTTGTTTGATTCATTCTCAAATCTTTTTGAAACTTATTTTTTCTTTTTAACTCATAGATGATACTCTAACAAGTATTACCACTCCAGTTCAGAGTAGACCTGGGAGTAATGGCGATGAAGGAGTACTACACTCTCCAGAGCTCCAAAATTGGAACTTCACCACTACATGTAGTTTAACATCATACCCAGGAAAGTAAGACCCTCAGCCACTGCCTTCTATCACATATATGATAAAAAGGGTTGGGGCTTGCTGTAAGGGCAATAGGGTCAGGATAATCATATAGGTGCTAGGGCTTGACGTGACCAACCAATTGATTGGGGAGGCCCTCTCAGACCGCCCGTCTAGCCTAAGTGGTGTGTTGCATGTCTTCAACAGCTCAGCCACCAGGATTCCGTCCATAAGCATCACAGATCCAAAATTGGAACCTCACCACTACATGCAGTTTAACATCATACCCAGGACAGCAAGACCCTCGGCCACCGCCTTTTATCACATATATGATAAAAAGGGTTGGATATTGCCATAAGGGCAATAGGGTCAGAATAATCATATAGGTGCTAGGGCTTGATGTGACCAGCCAATTGATTGGGGAGGCCCTCTTAGACTGCCCATCTAGCCTAAGTGGTGTGTTGCATGTCAGACAGCTCAGCCACTTGGATTCCGTCCTTAAGCATGACAGATTGCCACCCACATCTGAAAGGTGGCACCATTGGGAAGATCTTACCCTTCTGCAGAGGTGCAGTTGGCTTATTCTACTGTCCAAACTGACAGAGCCACCGTCATAAAGACTAAATTGGACAAAAGCAGAAATGATGTAAAAAGTGGTGGATTATTGTACCGTTATCCTTCCATACATTGATAGGTATGACATAGCATTGATACTCACCAATATTTCTTCCTCCTCAGCTATATCAGGTTTTGGTCCAAACACAGTCCACATATCCAGGCACCCAAATAATTCAAATGTTGTTACAACTTGTGGACGGATACTTCGCTAAAAATAAGAAAAAAAAAAAAAAAAGAAAAAACAGAATAAAGAGACACTCAAATAAAAAAAATAAAGTCATCAAATGCTGAAAAATTTATTCATTGTATTGTGTCACATCCTACCTTGTCAAACCAGTGAGTAGAATGATATTATAGCAGTCACATTTACCTTCAGCCTCAGCAAGATAAGTCTGGCCAGCAAATGCCACAAATTTGCAAGCCTTTTTCTTTACCTTCAACTATTTTTATCGTCTTCTTTCATCCGAAATTACTTGCTTATCACCGGGGAATTTTAAGAGTCCCGAATACCTCTTTTTTTCCTCTTAATACATCTACATCTCTCCGTATCCTTTTTCCAAAAACTTAAAAAAACAGGGATATGTCGCGAGACAAGACAAAATAAAAAGCAGATTATTAAGATTCATATTGTATCGATTGTCTTCCCTTGTTGGGATGGAGTTGAGTGGAAAAGGGTTATCTTCACCCACCAGGGTTTGCCACTAGATGGTATAACTACCTGGCAAATTCTACCTGTGGCAAACTCGTTGAATTAAGAGTGTCCCATCGTGGCATAATAGTTAGCAAGCTAGTCCCTTTAGATCCATTACTAATGAATAGCGAGGTCGATCCTCGTCCGCGCCGTTGTGTCACATCCTACCCGTGATGGATCAGTTGGATAAATAAATGCCTACCGACTAGTGAGGATAGGCCTTGTACGAATGTAGTCTTCTTAGAATTCAATCCATCAAAGAATTATCTAGATATTAGGATTAATACGAAGGTCATATAAATACATGGATAAAGAAATGCTGAAAAATGTATTCATTGCATTGGTAAGACCTTATTTGGAATTTGCTAATGTGGTTTGGAGTCCAAGACTAATCAAGGACATAAAACTCATTGAGGAAGTTCAAAGGAGAGCTACTAAGGTAATGAATGATTTTTTTAAAAAACCCTTTCGTATGAAGAAAGACTTAGGAAGATTGACTTACCAAGTTTGGTTTATCGACGTACAAGAGGGGATATGATTGAAGTCTACAAATATACCCATAGATTTTATTCAACGAACTTTGATCTACTAAACATTGCTCAAAATATCAATACAAGGGGTCATAAATTAAAACTCTTAAAATAATTTTTGTAAAGCAAATGCAAGACAAAATTATTTTAGTAACAGAGTGGTGAATACATGGAATAAACTACCATCATCAATAGTGAATGACCCATCTCTAAACTCCTTTAAGGCAATGTTAGATAATCTGTGGAAAGATTATAAATATTCTGTGGAATTAAGATGAATGTTTATAAGGAACAGCTGACAGGTCTCAGACCTAATATACTAGCTGAAAAGATATATCATATCAATTGCAGTTTGAAATAATGAAAAATACTATGTCTCATAATATTTGGTACATATGCATATAAATCTAACATACTAAATGTACCAAATATTATGGGACAGAGGTAGCCATTAACTACTACCTCTGTCCCATAATAGTTGTGACATTTGAAGATTAATTATATACAGTAAATGTACCAATGATTATGGGACAGCTGTAACTGCAAACTACTACCTTTGTCCCATAATAGTCGTAACATTTGCATATCAATTTCATACACAAAATGTATCATCTATTGTGGGACAAAGCTAGCCATGGACTACTACCACTACACCAGAATAGTTGGTACATTTTCATATAAATTTAATACACTAAATGTACCAACAATTATGGGACAGTGGTATTAACTACTATTGTCTTTGAAATCTGTCTATTAAGAAGAATTCGGTGCATTTTGTGTTTGGGCTTACCTGTAAAACCGAGAGAGCGCCATTCTTGCTGTAACCTGAAGTTGTAACTAACTCCAAGTCAGGATCTACAGTGTTACAAAATTCCTCTGATAAAAATGCTGGCTCACCCATGACCATTCGGCCACATGGTCCAATGTTGAGAATACTGTCACAAACCTAAATGTTAAAGAATATAAAAGGTAAAATAATTATTGAAAATATTCAACGCCATATTAATTGCAAAAGAGGGGGGGGGGAGATAAACAAATGTCTAATGTAAATGCTATAATTAGTTGAGTATAAGTTGAGGGTGTTTTTTAGATGGTTTTATGGCATATCAACCTCAGTGGGTCATTTAATGCCGATAAAGTTTTGAAATAAATTCGGTAATTTATGAGGAAATGCACCCCGGTCTCCTGCCTCAAAAATTGCTACCCGGTGACTATCAAAATAACAACCCCAGCTTGTTGTAATTCTTGTTTATTTATCGTAATTTGTCGTAATTCTTGTTTAGATATGAAGATGGATATATAGTTTGGAATAGACTGAGATAGATAGATAAACAAACAAAATAATATAGATAAATATGAACAAATGGAGATAGATATTTTCGACAAGTAAATGTATTGGGGGGGGGGTTGCATCTTTTTTTGTCGTAATTCTTGTTTATTTAAACTAAAAATAAGACATTAAACGAACATGAATAAAAAAAAAAATCTTAGTATTTAAAGTAATATAGATAAATATGAACAAATTGAGATAGATAGATAGATAGATAGATAGATATGAAGATGGATAGTTTTGAATAGACTGAGCTGGGTCGTTATTTTAATAGTCACCGGGTAGCAATTTTTGAGGCAGGAGACCAGGACGCACTTCCTCATAAATTACCATAAATTCATTCTTAATGGATACCCAATTCTATTTATAAACACATTTTTTTATTTCACCCATAGATGGGACTCTAACAGGTACTACCACTCCGGGTCAGAGTGGACTAGGGAGCTAAGGTGATGAAGAGCTACTCCACATTCCTCAGAGTTCCAGAATTGGAACCTCACCATCAGATAGAGTTTAACATCATTCCAGGACATGAAGACCTTCAGCCACCGCCTTCTAGCACCCATATGATAAAAAGGGTTGGGGCTTGCCATAAGGGCAATAGGCTTGGGGCAATCATATAGGTGCTAGGGCTTGACGTGACCAGCTGATTGATCAGAGGGGGCCTCTCCAACCGCCCGTCTAGCCAAGAAAAAGTTAAAGTGGAGTATTGCAAGTCATGGACTGCTCAACCACCTGGGTTCTATCCTTAAGCATCACGGGTCGCCACCCATGGTCAACATTGGGGGAGTCTTACCCCTCTGCAGAGGTGCATTCTAATGCCCCAGCCGACAGGGCAGGTGTTTTTTTTTTAGACCAAACTAAGAAAGAAAAAAAATCAGATTGTCCCATTCTATGGTTTACTACTATCTATATGGTAAGTCGGTTGGTTAGGTTTTACTGCATATCAACCTCAGTGGGTCATTTAATGCCGACAAAGTTTTCAAATAAATTCATTCTTAATGGATAATCAAATTTTGTTTATAAACTTATTTTTCTATTTACCCCACCTAACAGGTACTTCCACTCCATGCCCAGGGTGGGGAGTCTTATCCCTCTGCAGAGGTTTAGTCAGTATATTCTTCTGCCCCAGTCGACAGGGCGAAGTGAAATTGGAAGACCTTTAAATCAGTCGTACCACAAAAAATAATTAACCCGCAGGGTAAGAGTTGAACTTGTTTTTGCGTAATTAACTCTTAACATCCTGTTGAGAATTTGCTAAGTCCAGATCCCCATTCCTCTAAGGATTTATCAATAAATGGCTGAAAATGGCCTTTTCATTTAAAGTTACCTGTTATTTCCCATGAATCAAAGACTGCTAAATATGTTTAATATTATATTTAAACAAAGACTATCATTTAGAGCAGATTAGGAAAATGAATGTGGAATGAGGTGGTATAGGATGTTAAGAGTTAAGGGGATTAATATTTTCAAAACTATTACTGGTTATTTCCTATAATTCTTACATGAACAAAGGGGAACCACTCTTGACTGATAATTTATTTTCCCATTAAACTAACCTTAAACCTAACCCAGTCTTCCCTAGTAGATCAATAAATAAATAATTTATCAGTCAAGAGTGGTTCCCCTTTGATCATGTTAAATTATTACAAAATAACCCTATTACCTACCTCAAAGGTGAAAGAAGTAATGGTAGTGCCACTCATAATATCCCCTTCCCCATACACTTCCAGCTCATCAAGATCGTCAATTTGGGAGACATCAGATGCTGAAAAAAAAAATATATATATATATATATATATATATATACAAGTCAATAAAACCAATATTAAAATGATCTGATCTTTATATGTTATCATAACACAACAATCATAAGAAAAAAAGGAAAACAAAAAGGGTAATCTGAACATTAGCTACATAAATGAGAGTAACCTCTCCTTGTTTGTTTCACTTTGAGGAAGCCTTAATAACAATTAAGTTCATTTCAAATAATGCGCAAGCACAATTAAGAACACATTTTATGATATTTTCTTGTTAAAACATGCAGTTGTATTGATTCAAACAAATTCATATTTTCAGCATACGGTGAAATGAAAGTGGCTGACCAAAACATAAGGCTTCCTCAATGTGAAACAAACCAAGGGAGGTTACTCTCATTTATGTAGCTAATGTTCAGATTACCAAAAAAATTTATAGAAATAGAGGTAGAGCGTTTGATATCGGCCCTCGCCAACTCAGTAAATGAGTAGCACAAGAATATGTGTGGTAAAGTGGGGAGCTGATGGTAGGTGTGGCAATTCACCTCAGATGCCAAAAACAATCTCTTTGGTTTAGCGCTAGTTGAAAGGGGATAGACTCCCTTGCTGTCTGGTTGATACCGACTTTGGGTTACCCCAATGACTTTACTTTTACTTGTGTGTACTATAATCATAAATGAGTCTAGGTAAAAAAAGTGTAACAGTCCGCAGCATTAGGTCAGTTTAAAGTAGTGAGTCAGTATGAAACTTTGATTTACGAGGGGAAGTCAAACAGTAATGCCATTTTGTTTAGGACAGGTATAATTACCAACACAGGAATATGTCTCATACATAAAAATGAAGCTGGTCCTCTGTGGATCACATCCCTACTTCTCCACATAGGGAAGTCAAACAGTAATGCCATTTTGTTTAGGACAGGTATAATTACCAACACAGGAACATGTCTCATACATAAAAATGAAGCTGGTCCTCTGTGGATCACATCCCTACTTCTCCACATAGGGAAGTCAAAAAGTAATACCATTTTGTTTAGGACAGGTATAATTACCAACACAGTATCATACATCAAAATTAAGCTGCCTCTCAAACTTGCTTTCATGGGGCCAAAGAGATGATAGACTGAAGGCAAACATTATTCCAGTGACGAGGAAGTGAAATCCGTAGTGAAGAAGTGGCTTAAAGAACAGTCAACAGAATTTTACGGGGCAGGAATACATGATATTTACCGCGTATCCCACTTGTACGGGTCAGGCACAAAGTCCCTATTAACGTGGGACCACCCACAAACCGAAGCTCATGGGGTGGCGGGTAAAAAATTGCGTCGATCCCGTCGGCATTCCCCCTCAAGGGGGCGCCTCAGGCACTGGGCAATAAACCCAGCCCTGCCCCTTTAAATCAAGGGGGCAGGTGTTGCCTGGGGGGATAGCCCCCTGGGATCGACGCTATTAACTCGTAAAGATCCAGGGCCGAAGCCACTGGACCCCCACCACGAGGGCGGGTTTACATGCTCTCATTCAAAGGTGAAACATTGATATTGAGAGAAACGGTGACTATATGGAGAAGTAGGGGTGTGATCCACAGAGGACCTTCATATTGATGTATGATACATGGTCCTATGTTGGTAATTATACCTGTCCTAAACAAAATGGCATTACTTTTTGACTCACCCTCATTATTATATGCTACTAAAACCCAGTAGAGCTCTCTAAGAGTGACTTAAATTAGCTTTCACTGCCAGCATAAAGCAATGATCGTCTGTTTACAGACTGGATCTCTCTGGTGATCGTAAAAATATATAAACAAATGTATGTATCTTATAGTCTAAACATCACCCCTTTATGGCAGCTGTCAAATGGCCGAGAGTTTAACGAATCAAAGTCTCATGTCAAGTACACAGATTAATGTATTAGTGTTAGGAACATGAACAGTTTACAGTAGTAATATGCATGCGCGTGTGTGCATATGTATGTGGAGAGTGGCATCAGGTATAGTGTCGGCGGACTACAGGAAGCATGGAGGCTTTAAACGATTCAGTGCTTCGGCAGCCTACAACAGACACGGGCAGTTTATTCCATGTCTCCGCAATTCTGAGTGTGAAAAAATGTTTCCGAAAGTTACATGAGCAGTGCTGTTTTCTGACTTTGTAGGCATGCCCACCAGTGTTAGAAAGATGGAGATCAAAAAGGTGCTCAAGGTTGCTGTTGTTTTAATGGGGCATCCTGCAATGGATCCAACTTTACATATGGTAAATAGATGATCAAAAAACTTACCCATCACTTCAGAGCTATCCATTTTCTTTTTTTTCAGTGGCGGTTCAGACTAGGAAAGAAAATACATATAGATTTATGTAGTGACTTCAATATATGTGGAGTTAAGAGTGACTCATAAGATGGGACCCTAACATGTACAACTACTCTATCCAAGGTTAAGAGCCAATTTATTAATAAAGTTCACACTCATTTTAAACAGGTAAACACTTCATACTTAGTTGCAATATCAATGTTTTAAGAGCCAATGTATTATTAAAATTTAAAATCATTTTAAACAGGTAAACACTCCATACTTAGTTGCAATATCAATGTTTTAAGAGCCAATGTATTAATAAAATTAAAAATCGTTTTAAACAGGTAATAATTGCAATATCTAAAAGTTGGTGCGAAAGTCTTGTCACCCCTACATATTGTTTTAACTTATTTTTTGATTTGATAATATAATATATAAGTTATGAAATTATTTTAAGCCTGAAAAAAGATTTTTTTTAAATTAAATTATTTACTAGTACTTGGGGTTGTATTATGTAATTATTTTGCCTCTAAAAAAGAAAAAAGTCCAGCATGTTAGTTACTACACCACGAGGACTCCCTCTGTTTTTAAGGAGTTAAAGGAAACAAAACAATATCCAACCATACTGCCAAATCTTTTTTTATCATCATATGCTTCCCAACCTTTAGACTCACCTTCTTGCCATCCGGATCAGTTTTAGAGACAGACGCTTCAAGCATTTTTTCTGTATATTTTAACAGCAAAGAATTACCAAGTCTGGATCCTAAGAATAAGTATCCTTCTTCGCATTGGCAAATCTGGTAAAAAGAAATAATCCAATCTTAAACAGGTAAACACTTCATACTTACAATTCAATCTTACTTGACTGATGAACAAACAAACAAATAAGAAAAAGAAAAGAAAAAAAAAAAAAAAAAAAAAATGAGTTCAGTGAAATAATGGCAGAAAAAAATTTTAAAAAATGTTCTTGCAGTGTATTTAAAGAAATTAAGTGTAAAGTTTTTAAATGCCATCCTTGGCCAGTTGAAAAAGGCTTAAAGAAAGTCCTGTGTTATGGAATCCTTTGGTAAGCGTATAAGTCCTATCCCGCGTATTGGTAAAGGTCCAGTGATTTAATCCTATGTCCGTCGTCCACGAAGGTCAAAAGTAATTATGTCCAGTAGGGTTGGTTTAAGTATAGTATCAACCTCAGAGTACTGCCAGTGATTAGCCAAGAGATAGGTCACATAATTATGGCCTAGTCTATAAGTAGGAGCGGGGATCCATCACACACCTTATATGCTGAAATTTCTCAACATTAAGTTTTATAAATACAGTGGTACCTTGACTCACAAGTGCCCGAATTTACGAGGTTTCACTCATTCAATATTTTGCTTTGTGTTGGAGAGCTAAAATTTGAGATAACAGCAAGCTTAGATTATTAAGTTCACTAAAAACATTTTAAGTTTGCAAATTTATTACACCAAAGAAAAATATTATTCATTAAAAAATAAACATTAAATAATATTACAGCACATAATTCCTTAAATTCTTTTTTATTATTTATACAATACAGTCTTACTTTGCTTAATTTTGTTTTGTTCTAGTCATTCTTGATAGGAATTCAAAAAAATCTTTTCTGTAAACTCAATTTTGTTTTTTTAACACTTTTTTTTTTTTTTAAACTCATGTTTTCTATTTAACCCAGATAGGACCCAAACAGGTACTACCACTCCGGGTCAGAGTGGACCTGTGAGTAATGGTGATGGGTACTCCACACAGCTCCAAAAATGGAACTTAACCATTAGATGTAGGTTAAAGTCATACCCAGGACAGGGTCAGAGTGGACCTGGAGTAATGGCGATGAAGGGGTACTTCACATTCCCCAGAGCTCCAAAAATGGAACTTCACCATTAGATGCAGGTTCAAGTCATACCCAGGACAGGGTCAGAGTGGATCTGGGAGTAATGGCGATGAAGGGGTACTCCACACTCCCCAGAGCTCCAAAAATGGAACTACCTATGACATTCATACATGTGGAATAGCATGTACATTTTATGGCTCTAGGTGATATTCCCAGGTACCTTTCAGCACCCCCACCACCCCCCACCATATTATAATAAAAGAAAAGTTATAGATTGAAATACAACTTACACATGTGGTGAGAACACTGGAAGCAGCTTTATCAAAATGGAAACTTTTCACGCTCCTCATTCCATCCACAACTAAAGTTAAAACATAACTGAAAGGAAAAAAAAATTGAAAAGATTTGATGAATTCAATCAAATTATAAACACTAGTACAAAATAAAATTAGATTAAAAATAGATTTTTGAAACATATTGCCTGAGGGGTGGGAGTAAAAAATTCAATGTCAGCAAGTTTATACCTTAAGTAAGTAAAATCATCAAATTCATTAAAGGATTAAAAAATAGAATAATTTGAAATGTAAACTTTAAATATGTATTAAAATAAAACAAACTATATATAGATATATAATACCAGTCATGTATTTATTAAAACTTGTTTTAAAAAACAATGAAGACTGTCTAATGTTGCATGTTCAAATTTTGAGTGTATTTATTCTGTTGACGATTTTGGGTAATGTGATGTAAGCAGTGACGTAATTTTTGTTACAGACAAAAACCGGAAGCGAATCTCCATTATTAATAGATAATCATTTATTCTTCTGTGTTGGTCTGGCTTCAGCAGCTTTTGGTAGGTTATCTCACGGAGTGTTCATGAACAGAGATTTCACCATCAATACCAAGATCTCTGTATATAAAGCTGTATGCCTATCCATACTCTTATATGGAAGCGAGTCGAGGGTGTTGTATTGCAGACACCTGAAGAAGCTAAGGCATTCCACATCAACTGCCTCCAATGCATACTGGACATAAAGTGGTGGACCAAAATCCCCCCACTTAGAAATTAGAAGCAGAGCCCACATTGACCCAATTGAGACCATCCTATCGCAATGCCAACTGTGATGTTTGGGGCACACCATCCTACGCAATGCCAACTGTGATGGTTGGGGCACACCATCCAAATACCTGCAGTCAGACTCCCTCATAAACTACTTTACAATGAACTCACAGTTGGCACGCGGAGGACAGGAGCCCCTCCCCACAAAAGCGGTTCAAAGACCATATTAAGACAATGCTGAAGAAATGTAACATCACACCTTCAAGCATGGAAGATCTGGCCTCCAACAGACCGGGTTGGCGAGACGCCTGCCGCACAAGAGCTAAGTGGCTCAATAATGAGATAAACAGGACTGCAGAGCAGAGTGTTGCATGCATGTCTGCGACTGCCTTCAGCCACTAGGATTCCGGGGAAGTTCTTACCACTTTACAGGGGTGCAGTCGGCGATTCTACAGCCATAGCCAACAGGTAGGTTATATTTAGTGTATGAGATTTATATACAAATGTAACAAATTCCCCACAGCTCCAAACTTGGAACTTCACCATTAGATGCAGGTTAAAGTCATACCAGGACAGGTTAGAGTGGACCTGGGAGTAATGGCGATGAAGGGGTACTCCACAAATCCACAGCTCCAAAAATGGGACTTCACCATTAGATGCAGGTTAAAGTCATACCCAGGACAGGGTCAGAGTAGACCTGGGAGTAATGGTGATGAAGGGGTACTCCACATTCCCCAGAGGCTCCAAAATGGATGTCATGCTCAGCCACTAGATTCCGGGGAAGTTCTTACCATTTTACAGGGGTGCAGTCGGCGGATTCTACAGCCATATCCAACAGGGTAGGTTATATTTAGTGTATGAGATTTATATACAAATGTAACAAAACATTATGGGAGAATGATGATAATAATTACCAAATACTTACAGCTCCTCCTTTCAATGACAAAACTAATTTGTCAAAAGAAATTAATGCTGCCTGACAAACATCCAAACTGATTACGGACGCCATCCTGTGGTGTCTGAAAGAGAACAAGAAAATTGATAAAAAAACATTATTACAATTTTTTAATAAATTAAACATAAAAGCTAAGTAGACATTGTACAACTTAAATAACAAGTTAATTTCTACTAATGTGTTTAATGGTACATCATCCCTTGTATGTTATTTAATGTTTATTGTTTTTATATATACTAGCAAATATATGCACCCTTCGGGTGCAAGTATTTAGGTTTTGATGTTATAAAATATTGTATCAAATTATAAACTATTTAGAAAATGATAAACTGAGGGGGTATAATCGAAAAATATAACAGCTTTAGATTTAACTCTTCTATCATTTGCTTTCACTCCCGTCTTTCATTTTTACTAATTTATCTATTTAGTTAGATTATGAAGTATTTAATAAAATTACAGTTCTTTCGTCTTGTTTATGGATTTCTTTTAAGATTTATCCCCGAGATTTTTGCTCAGATCGTTAAGAGAAAACCAAACAATTAGAAATCATAATACTAAGCATATATTTATTAAATCAAATTTTAAATATCATATGCAAATTAGCCTTCTCGTTCACACTGAAAACCGCTATTTTGTTGTATATATAAATACAATTACATGCTATTAGTAGGTAGATATGGTCAACAGTATTAATAAGTATAACAATTTATCAATAATTGAGGTTTAAATAAAAAATAAATTCATGGTAAATGTGACGTCAATAACTAAGGAATTATGACTTGAATAGTGATTTAGTTTCGGTTACAGACAGACAAACACACAATCTCCATTATAATAAGATATATATATATATATATATAAAAGGGTTTTATAATTTGCTTGAAGCATTGTGTATATATTGGTTTGGAGGTTGATTTTGAAGGCTATCACAATGCTGGTGTAAAGAAAAAATAATAAGGTAACAATGGTGTTTGTTAACCTGTGATTTATTCCTAATATTGATATTTTGAGATAAAATCTCTTCAGAAGAAGATCACTGGAACTGAAGTAGTTGTCATCTTGTTATGGCATTTTTAGTTAAATATATAATATAATATATATATAGTTTTATATATATATATATATATATATATATATATATATATATAGAAAGGAAGAATAAACAAAGGGAAAAAAAAGCTGAATGGATAAAATAGATTTACTAACATGTGTTTCAGCCAGGAGTTTGTTCATATACACATGTATTCTATTTATTATTATTTTAAATAGAAAATAAAATAATAATAGAAAACTACAAAATCTTTAAGCATACAAGAAATAACGGCCTTCATCAGAGTAAAATGTTTGGTGTTTGAAATTAAAGTGGTCAAAATACAGAGAATTGCTGTGGAGCGTCTTTCAAATAATTTAAAAACAAACTATTTTTTCAAACACTTCAAAATTCTCTGTATTCTGACCACTTTAATTTCAAATACCAAACATTTTACTCTGATGAAGGCCATTATTTTAAAAACCTTCCACCCCACTCATTGGCACAGGATTTGAACTTGCTTTAAAACAGACCCTTACTGTATAAAAAAGACAATTTTTTTTATTTCTAAAATAATTCTATTCTAAGCATATGGTTGGAGAAAGGCAAATGATATTTACTAATATGTATTTTTATTAGGTATCAACAATTCAAGCGCCAATTTTCACTTTAAAAACAAATTAAAATAAATTAAATCAATTATATAAGGTCAAATTTTTGTTTAAGTCAAAAAGTAGTAACATAATGAGCATCATTAAAAAAGCAAAATGATATTATATGTAATTAATTTTTGATAATTTTACAAAAATGAACACTTTGAAGTAAAAATATGTACTAAAACAAACATGTTATTCAGATTTATTACTGGGTATTCAAATTATTTCTAATTCATTTTTTAAACATATTTTTTAAAACTCCTTTTTTTATCTATTTAACCAATAGATGGGACCTAGAGTGGTCGTACGTGGTGGGCCTAAAAAATACTACCACTCCGGGTCAATGTGGGCCTGGGAGTAATGGCAATGAAGGGGTAATCCACACTTCCCAGTGCTCAATAATTGGAACCTCCCCACTAGATTTAGTTTTACCATAAAAGCAATATGGAAGGGACAATCATATAGGTGCTAGGGCTTGCCATGATCATCTGATTGATTGGAGGGACCTCTCCGACCGCCCGTCTAGCCCAAGTAACGGTGCATGCTATAGACTGCTCTGCAAACACCATGGGTCGTCACCTACGGCCAACAGGTGGCCCAATTGGAAGGAGGTGTTGTCGGCATATTGTATAGCCTCAGCCAATAGAGCTAAATAAATAAGGACACATGTTTAATACTTAGCTCCTTTTAATTGTTACTTTTTAGGGATAAAAAAGAAAATAAATTAATATTTTTTATCACTTTAATGCAACAAGCAATTAAGAAAAACAAGCAATTAGGAACTGAATTTAAGTTTTAGTCATATGTACAAAACAGTTCTTGAAAAATAAAATTATATTTCAAAACACTCAAAAATTAAGGATTACATTTTTTTTAATTCTATAAATTATTTTCCTCTTATTCTCTCTCTTACCCACTCACTAACTAGTGTTAAAAATTGTTTAGTCCGGTCATGTACCAGGTACATTTGCTAGTATATATATATTTATATACACACACACACACACACTAGACAAAATGTGACCCATTGAGCTATGGGTAGTGTTATATAGTAAGATCACGTGAGTATTAGGAGGAGAGTCTGTCGTCTAAGTACTTCAAGTGAGTTCTGCACAGAGTAATATGTGTGTTCTTGAATAGTGGCAAGAACCATCGCCACTGTTAAGGTACGGGGAGATGGGTCATTCCATTATATTAGGTAGATAACTGGGATTAGGGAAATGTAAATTTGCAAAGCAAATTGAATTTGAAAAAGAAAACAAAAAAAACAAAAACATGTAAGATTTTTAAGTAAGGGAACATTTGACCTAATTTAAATATATCAAGAACCAAAATGTTGGCCAGGCTAGCTGCTTCTGAAACTTTACATACAAATACATTTGTCACTCTCTAAATCACTCTCTTTACGCTTACTGAGAAACTAACATACATAATGAGGCGGTAATCAAAATACACATAGAGAGGGGTAAAGGGACAGACAGAATATGAAGTAAGAGACAGGTCAGTTTTTTTACTTAATTGCAAATTATGACTAATTAGAACCAATTAAAATGGATTTTTTTTTTCAAACATAACTCAATCTATGGAATGATAATCTGAACATTATCTACATAAATGAGAGTAAGCCATGTTTTGGTTGGCCATTTTCATTTCACCGTAAATCTACACTGAAAACACGAATTTGTTTGAACCAATACAACAGCATATTTTAATATGAAAATATCATAAGATGTGTTCTTAATAACAATTAAGTTCATTTCAAATAATGCGCAAGCACAATTAAGAACACAAAGTGAAATAAACAAGGGGAGGTTACTCTCATTTATGTAGCAAATGTTCAGATTACAAACACTGAATAAAACTAGAAAGAAATAAAAATATCAGAAAAAGAAAACTTACTGAGAGGGAAAGCTGTACAACTCTGTGATATACTATTTAATGAGACCCCATAAGGGGGGACACTTTGGTTAAGGTACAATAATGAGTTGACAGCAAACACGACAACGCCACCTGAAAAAGAAAAAAAAAAAAAAAAAGGAGTTTCAGAAAGTAGATAAAACCAAAGAGAATCAAAAAGTTAAGCAAATAAAATAATAAAATAACATTTAACCACATACAATTATTCGGTTGGATTTTTATAGTATTGTTGAGATTTTTGGAATATAAAGCATGTGACAAATACCCACTTGTACTTATAGACTCGTCGACAACTATGTGACCAACTTCTTGTCCAATCACTGGCAGTGCTCTGCTGCTGCTATTATTATTTATACTGGCTATTCTGGTCATACCTAATCAGGGTTAGTTTATGGGAAAATAAATAATTTATCAATCAATAATTTATCAGTCAAAAGGTTCCCCTTTGTTTATTAACCTTTTTTTTTTTTTTTTTAAATTATTTCAGATAATAATAGTTTACAATTGATGCCATCAGGGAATGTGTTTGTTGAACGTTTGAACAGCATTAAGGAACTTGAGACTACCATGTATGCAATCAACAACCAGGAAATGAGAATGAGGACTGCAGGTGAAAGCCAGAATCACCAATGTTTTCTTGGTACCTGAATATGTAGATATTGACCACCCCAATGACAATCAATGCTTTTTACTGTATGAACTTAATGTAAAAAAATAAATAAAACCGCTTGAAAATGAAAATTCTGACTTACCAATTGGTTTGGGTATAGGCAAAGCAGAGAAACAATCAAAAGGTAAGTTGGTTAAGGACCAAATAACAGGGTGAACCTTTTGCTGGATATTTAACGATATGGCCACAATGCTGCAGGTGTCTGTTCTTACAGCTGTACGTCTGAAATGAAAAAGGAAAAATGGCAGAAATATGTTAATACCGAACATTAACACATAACATCCTAAGATGTCTTGAAATGACCAAAAAAAAAAATTTTCTGTTCTCAGAATGCCGTGAAGCACCCACGGTTCATATACACTGTTAAATTCGATTAAAACTCATATTTTCAACATTTCTAATCCAGGAAAAGAAGCATGTTTGTTACAGAAAGGTTAATTTCTCATCTGGAATGTTTTTCTGTCTTTTTAAAACAATTATTCCCGAAGAACAGAAGTGTTTATCTACTCGAATTAAGAAAAAAATATAAATGAAAATAAAAAATAAAAAAGAATCCATCCGTTTTCATATACACTCATAAAAAATCGATTTAAAATTATTATTTTTTATCATTTTATGCAAGGGAAATAACCCTGTTCATTTTATAAAGTATTTATTTTGGTTTAAAAATATTTATCTGTCTTTTTAAAACCATTTATTTTACAAAAACGAAAAAAATTTATTGTCTCGAATTTAAAAAAAAAAAAAAAAAGGTGATTACAAATCAAGGTAGGTCCGCCCGTTTTCATATATATTTGTAAAATCAATTAAAAATCTTTTTTTCAATCGTTTTAAGTAGAAATTTTGTTTGTTTTGTTTTACGGCATATCAACCTCAGTGGGTCATTTAATGCCAATAAAGTTTTGAAATAAATCAATGGTTAATAGATAATACAATTTTTTTATAAATACATTTTTCTATTTAACCCATAGATGGGACCCTAACAGGTACTACCACTCCAGGTCAGAGTGGACCAGGGAGCAATGGTGATGAAGGAGCACTCTACATTCCCCAAACCTCCAAAACTGGAACCTCACCATCAGATAGAGTTTAACATCATTCCCAGGACATGTAGACCTGCAACCACCGCCTTCTAGCACCCGTATGATAAAAAGGGGTTGGGGCTTGCCATAAGGGCAATAGGGTTGGGAAAATCATATAGATGCTAGGGCTTGACGTGACCAGCCGATTGATCAGAGGGGGCCTCTCCGACCGTCCATCTAGCCCAAGATAGGGCCAAAGTGGAGTATTGCAGGTCATGAACTGCTCATCCACCTGGGCTCTATCCTTAAGCATCACGGGTCGCCACCCACGGCCAACAGGTGACCCCAATAGGAGGAGTGTTACCCCTCTGCAGAGGTGCAGTCGGTGCATTCTAACGCCCCAGCCGACAGGGCGGTTTTAAGTAGAAAGATATAAGGGTTGAGTTAATACAGTTCTAAGTGACAATTATCTGTAGGTTGCAGGTTCAATCCTGGTTAAGAGCGATAACAACATAGAATACTTAACATAGCTTAACAGAACATGGTTAATGGAATGAGAACAGGCTAACTCGGTGGATTGAATAAAGGGTTCAGTTCAAAGTTCCATGAAGGCTCCCAATTATTCAGTTCTAAGAGAAGGTTCCAGAGTTCTACAAGAAACACCTAAAGAAAGCCAGTGAGCACATCGGACAAAACATTGCGTATATAACTATAAAGATGAGGATAATAGTCCGAAAAATACAAATAAAACAAAGATAAAAAGCATATTTTCAATTCTCACTTTAAAATCACCTCTCCGGTTCTTTCAAATTCTAAAATCAGAGAAGATACACGGCCAACAGGTCAATGGGGCTTTCTGGTTTAGTAGTAATGATACCTTGCCTCACCAACCCCCATTTTTTTTGGGGGGGGGGGGCATGTGTATATAATATAAGTCGTCAGCCAGACAATGAGGGAGTCTATCCCCTTTTCACTAGCACTAAAGCAAGGAGATTGTTTTGGAATCTGAGGCGGAGCGCCACAACTACCATCAGCTCCTTACTTTACCACACAGGTCCCTTGCTACTCATAGGCTGAGTTGGCAAGGGCCGGTAGTGAAGCCGAAACCTTGTGGTTCCTAGTCAGACACTCTACCGAATGAGCTAAACTGGCTCTATTACACATAATTTTAAGGAGAGATTGATAATACAGTGTATTGGGACTGTGATGAGACTTGCTGTCACTTGATCTCCAGTGTGTTGTTTGGCTGTTAGAAAACAAGACAGGAGAATCTGAACATACATACTGGATGATTGAAAAGTTACTCATTATATTAAACTATTTATACTTTTTATATGCAGTTACATTTTTCTCAATTCTTTGATTTTTATGCAAGATGGTGCTCCTCCACATTTTGCTATTGTTGTTTGTGAATGGCTGAATCACTGGTAATCTGAACATTAGCTACATAAATGAGAGTAACCTCCCTTTGTTTATTTCACTTTGAGGAAGCCATGTTTTGGTTGGCCATTTTCATTTCACCATAATCAATACAACTGCAGGTTTTAACACGAAAATATCATAAAATGTGTTCTTAATTACAATTAAGTTCATTTCAAATAATGAACAAGCACAATTAAAAACACATTTTATGATATTTTCATTTTAAACATGCAGTCGTATTGATTCAAACAAATTTATATTTTCAGTGTAGATTTATGGTGAAATGAAAATGGCCGACCAAAACAGACGGCTTCCTCAAAGTGAAAGAAACAAGGGGAGGTTACTCTCTAGTGCCTGTATAGAATTTTAAATAAAATTTCATGTTATGGGTGTTATTCTCATATTCATTTTTTGTAAAAAATAATGATTCAGAAATAAGATTTTTAAAATAGAGAGTTACTTTACAATCACCCTGTATGTATATATGAAGAGAGAGACTGCTACTCCCAGCGCTATCTGCTTAGTAGCCCTGGGAGTGACAGTCCTGGCTTGAGGTACCGAAACTGTGCTATCACTCCTAGTTGGCGGCTGATGAGGGCAGGGTATTGCACGTGCTATCACATGTTGTATGATGAAAAAAAATATATATATAAAGAGAGAGAGAGAGAGACAACTTACCCTGACCATGTCTGGAGAGGTTCATATAAAATGAAGATTGTTGGTTCGTAATATCCGTGAAGAAATTGGATATCTAAGACATTTGTAATTTTTTCATCCATCACACGCAAATCAATAAGGTAGGAAGAAAGAATCGGAGGTTTGCTGAAAAAGAACAAGAAAAATTATTTTCTCTGAATTACATACTCTGAGGCTTGACAATTAATATCATTCAATTGGACACAGAGCCTAGTGGATAAAGGAGTTAGGTTAAGATAGTTCTAAGTGACAGTTATCTCGAGACTGCAGGTTCAATCACAGTCAGGGGCAGCAGTAACATAGAATAATAATTAACACAGCTTAACACCTGTACCCCAGCTATGGTTAGCAGAATGAGAACAAGATACCCCTGTGGACTGAATAAAGCGTTAGGTTCAAAGATCTGTGAGGGCTCCCAATTACGACTAAGAAGGTTCCTGAGTTGACAAGAAATACCTGAAGAAGGCCGGAGGTTACATCGGCCGAAACGTTGTACAAATAAGATGAGGACAATGGTCCAAATAAGACAAATAATACTAAAAAATTGTTTGTTTTGTTTTTTACGAATTATTTTTTTGGTTTATACACACACACACATATTGCACACAGTTATATGGTATCTAATACTAAGAATTTGCAATTACATGGTTTCAAGTAACTAATAATAATAATAATCTCTAGAAATAATTTTAGCTTCAAGTAACTATTAATACAAATAATTTTCATAGCTATATGGTATCAAGTATTCCTATCAAATACAAATAATTTGCAGTGATATGGTTGCAAGTATTTCAAGCAATTATAAGAATTCAAGTCACTAATAATAACAATACTTAGTAAAGAATTGTGAAGAAAAAGTGGAAGTGAATCCAAGAGTATGTAATATTGTGAAAAAATGTTTCAATAGATCTTCATCAGGGTTTTCGTTAGTTTGAGGAAAAATAAATTTATCACAGAAAATAAGAAGTCTGCGAGACTCTTTTGCTTTATAGTCAGTCAATCTATTTAAAATTGTTGACGAAAATCGAGCATGAATTTTTAAAAACACAAGCAAGCACGCACGCACACATCCTACATAGCGTAAGTGATTTCAACTGTTTGTTCGGCGTTTGTTAATCGTTTTAAAAATCCACAAACGCTCACATTTCGTCAAAAATTTTAAATAGGTTGACCGACTATAAAGCAAAAGAGTCTCACAGACTTCTTATTTTCTGTGATAAATTTATTTTTCCTCAAACTAACGAAAGCCCTGATGAAGATCTATTGAAAAAAATCGAAACACTGCAGTGTAAGCAAAATAAACATTACTCGTTTATGAACTTGTGTTTTTCAATTTTTTCACAATATTACATACTGTCGGATTCACTTCCACCTTTTCTTCAACATTTGGGTGAACATTGTTAAGAAACAATTTTTATAAACATTTTTTATAATGAAACAATTTTTTTGTTTTATAATTAAAACAATTTCATTTATATGGAATATTATATGATTGAATATTATATATTAGATAATTCAGATAATATCATATATATATTATATTTATATAAATATATATAATTTAGATAATCTTTGGTTGTTATATTCAATAGACGGGTTAGCTCAGTCAGTAGAGCGTTCGGCTAGAAATCACAAGATTCCTAGTTCAATACCGGTCCTCGCCAAATCAGCGTATGAGTAGCACAGGGATCTGTGCGGTAAAGTAAGGAGCTGATGATAGGTGAGGCGCTCCACCTCAGATGCTAAATACAATCTCCTTGGTCTAGCGCTATTGAAAAGGGGATAGACTCCCTCGCTGACTGGCTGATACCAACTTTAGGCTGCCCCGACGACTTTACTTTTTACTTATATATTTATATTGATATTATATAGATTTTTTATAATGAAACAATTTTTATAAACAATTCATCAATATTTGGATGAACATAAATTAATCTTTACAATCTTCACAATTCGTTTATGAATTAGTAAAGAATTATAATTGTAGTGAGAGAGGAGACCTACCTCGTGCAACACAGTGTGACAGAGAGAGTGGCGGGCATGAAAACTTGCCGTATTCTCAAAGGAAGCGGACTAGGCTTTGCCTGGCGTGTAGGACTGACCTAGAGTCGAACCCACTTCCTTCAGAATGTGAGAGCTGTGGACGATCAGTGAAACAAGAAATAGCATAGTGGCCCAGATGTAGGTAGTCGCGCAGTGCTGACGAGTGCTGCACGGACAGTTATGAGTGAAGAGCCCGGATGTGGTGAAATTGAGGTGTATTTAAAGGACTTATTCTCACAGACCAGGGAGAACGACTGCAGCAGTATTTTGTTGTTGAGACGAGCGGGACAAAGAAGTAATTTTGGATATTGGATTTTGGAGCGTGATACAGTTGGGAGTGTTTAGACTGTCGATTGGAACCTTGTGCCAGACTTGACAGACACACACACTGATTAGAATAACTTCTTATCAAACAGGCTCATTGCTACTTAACTTCTGGGATCTAGCAGAAACTGTCCCTTTTAGTGTGATTTGACCATAATGCAGACATTAGAAGAACGGAAATATGACAACAGCAGATTAAGAAGAACATTCAAAAGTGAAGGGCATGACATACCATCCTAGTCCCGCATCACCTTCTTCAAGGCTCACATCATGACGGAATGGTAGAATGGTTAAATGTCGGCCATAAATCAACATAGCAGCACAACGTCCATCTGGATCCACACGAACATAAGGAATGTGTCGGTTTTCTACAAATCCACACTAAAAAAAAAATTTTTAAAAAAGAAAGAAATTCATTAAATAAAATCAGATTTAAATGAAAGAAATCATTGAAAAAAAAAACAATTATATTTTAACTCTTAACATCCTGTTGATAATTTTCTAAGTCCAGAGCCCCATTCTTATAAAGATTTATCAAAAAAAAAAAAGGCTAAAAATGGCCTTTTCATTTAAAGTTACCTGTTATTTCCCATAAATCAAAGACTGTTTATATATGTTTAATATTACATTTAAACAAAGACTATCGTTTGGGGTGGATTAGAAAAACAAATGTGACTTCCCGAAGGGTGGAATGAAACGGTATAGGGCGTTAAGAGTTAAACATATTTTATACAAATACTGAATTGTAAAAATATTTCTCTTTATAATATAACTTATGAGATGATTTTAGAAAAAAAAAAAAAAAAAAAAAAAAAAAGATTTTTAAAAATAAAAAAAAAATGAAATAGTAAAATACGACGCCTGAATTTTAATTCTTTTCCATGGTAACAGATTTTTGCCGAATAAAAATTATTATTAATGAAAGGTTTGGTCTGAAGAATGCATCGGCAAGACAGGTGTTGACTCCATGTCCATGCTACCTTAACTTAAATATAAACATAGTATTGAAGTCAGTTAGTCTACTGTTGGTTTTAACAACAGCAGCTAACTAAGTACAACTTATATTTGAAGTGAGCACACCCATGTACTCACTCCAAATTCTTTATTCAAAAAATAAGAAGTGAATACATGAGTGTGACATCACGACTCGGCATATAAGCCGGAAGGTTTAGTTTGGGGGGAGGAGGGTAACAAAGCTGGTCATACAACTACATGGATCTATTTAGCTAGGTTCACTCGCCGACCGATCCATTCAAAAATAAACCTGGCATTCTCTCCTTGCACCAAAATACCACTTTCGCTCTATGGCTTTATCCTACTTAAAATTTTCCCTTTTGAAGGATTTAGGATTTTAAGCGTATGTTTGCTTCGTATGATTTAAGGGAGATGGAGGGGTTGGGGTAACAAAAAACAAAAGATTCCCAAGAAACTGAAAAGCTAACTAAGTACAACTGAAGCAGTGTCCAAGACAGTTGGTATTTATAGAAATCAAGAATGATCCATTCATGAATTTGGATGATTTGGGTGATTCCATTCCTTGAGTTCTGATTGGCTGCTTGATTTGAATGATATTGTGCAGTTTTATATATACCCTGTCATTCTGCTGTAGACTTTGCAACTATTCGAGTTTGTATTGGGTTGCAATCGTTTGTTGCCATGTCTTCCCAATTCGATGGTAATTGGAACTTTGATTATTCTTCACATAGTATCAATGATATTGAGCACTGTCTGCTTGGAAATAATCATCATCATCGCAAAACTTTATTATTAATGCATTTAAAATCCTTCAATATGTGTTATATATCTCTAAGAAATAAAGATTTACATAGTATAATATGTGGCAGTCTGTACATGGAATCATGTACACACCAGCTTCTGATTTTACTTGCTGTCAGAAGTTTTTGTTTCATCATCATCATTTCGCGAAGTAGCATGGATATCCATGACAATCTCTTGCCAACCTTCCCTATCATTCATTGCCCCCAGGAGGTCTTCTACGCAGCATCCAGTATCCTTGCAGAGTTGGTCAATGTAGGTCCTTGGTGGGCAGCCCACATTAGCATGTCCATGTGTTGGCTTCCACAGAACGTCACTTATGAGCTCGTCCTTGCTTCTCCAGCAGTGTCCTGCATGCCTAGTTCGTCTCATTCGGATGGTTTGTGAGATGAGGAGGGGCACGTGGCCATACAGCTGCTTCCTTGTGGGGTGCTGCTTCCACGAATTATTCAAGACTGCATGCAGCATTCTTGTGCAGCACCCATACCATAAAAGAAAAAGGTTTCACACTAAGAAAGGCAAGAAGCAGGCGATACCCCGCACAGTCACAGATGCAGACTACGCTGATGACCTCACACTTCTTGCCGATACAGCAACACAGGCTGAGTCACTACTACATAGCTTGGAGGAGGCAGCAAAGAATATCGGCCTCTATGTGAACTCTGATAAAACTGAGTTCATGAGTTTCAAAAAGAAAGGAGACATCTCCACAACTGACAGTAAGCCTCTTAAGCCAGTAGAACAATTCACATACCTAGGTAGTAATATCTCATCCCCAGAAAGTGATGTTAATACACGAATAGGAAAGGCATGGTCGGCCACAAATAAATTATCAGTCATATGGAAATCCAATCTCACTGACAAGTTAAAGCAACAATTCTTCCAGGCTGTATACTGCTTCCAATACTGCTATATAGCTGCACCACTTGGACCCTAACGAAGCACCTTGAGAATAAGCTAGATGGGAGCTTGGAAATATAGCACCTATATTATCTACAATATATATATATTGACTGGCACTTGGCCCTGAACCTTTTAAATGAATTGAACAACTCAGGACTTACCCTCAATTCTGGCTCTTCAAAATAATGAAGAGACAAAGTTTTTAAATCATGTGTACCCGGATCATATTCCACAAGGGAAAGCTATAAAAAAAATTAAAAAAATGTTGAAAATTATAGATTAAAATAATTCAAATATACAAACTTACAAATAAATGTGAATTTATCTAAATTATTAACCCTTTCTGAAGAACTGTATTTGTTTATGAATGAATCTAATAAAAAAGTTATAGAAGAATACACACTATTGAATCAGTCAGAACAACATGCCATAATTCAATATCATGGTGGTATACTTTGAAATTATCAATTTATTTTGTGATTTTTTCATCGTATTTAATTGGTTTGTCTAGTTTATTTAAAGACATATCAAATCTTCATGGGTTATTTAATGCTGAAATTTGAATCATTAATAAATGTTTCATTGACATCATAACTATTTATAGGTTTGGTTTAATGACACATCAATTTCTTATGGGTTATTTAATGCTGAAATTTGATTCATTTGTAAATGTTTGATTGTAGTCATAACTATTTGTAGATTTGGTTTGGTTTTACGGCATATCAACTCCTTATGGGTTATTTAAAGCCAAAATTTGATTCATTTCTAAACATTTTATTGAAACAATCATTTATAGGTTTGGTTTATTTGCTTAATGGCATATCAAATCCTCATGGGTTATTTCAAGCCCAAATTTGTTAATTTCTAAAATGTTTGAAATTATAACTATATTTTCAATGTTCCATTGAATTTTTTCAAATTGCTCAAAAGTTTTTGTCTTTTTTTTTAAATTGTTCATTTTATATAAACCCAACCACCCACCCCCCCAAAAAAGGGGAAAAACAAAATGGCTGACATTCTCACCTTTGCATCCATAAAGCTGAGGAGTAAAGCATCACGTTGGGCTCCCACCAATTTGACCGACTTCACAGACATAATATTGCCAAAGAGACTGAATGTGGACATGCATTCTAGCTTTAACTTCTTTCGAATCTCTGTTAAAAAAAAATTAAAAAAGAAAAAAAAAATTTTTTTTAAATTTCAATTCTATCTTGGAATCAATAAGAAAACCAAATATGATTCTTGCATTCATAATAAATACTCAGTGGCTTTCTCAGTGACCAGGAGGACTTAGTTCTGTGAGGTTCTGACTTTCTAACTTGTAAAAATTATCTATCTATACATACAGAAAAGTTGGTTTGTATATATGTATGAATGTATGTCCGGATGAAACCAAGAAAATAAAACAATTAATGACAAAGTAAATATATATATACATATTAAATATCACCAGTTATTGCATTTTGGGCAAACATTATGAAGATTTAATTTATATTCAAAGATAATTAAAAATTAAAATATACATATATACTTATATACTTAAAAATGTCCAGTATTTGTAAATCTCAAAAGTAAACAAATCAATAGACTAGGTATTGTTTTTACACACCCTCTACCCAGGTGATGCTGGGTAGCCACTTTTAAACAGCAATAAAGCTTAGTTGGTTAGTTTAACTCTTAAAGTACTATACCACCTGGCATATCAACCCTTGTGGCTTATTTAATGCTAAATCTTAGTTGGTTTTATAGATATGACTTTAACAAATTAATTTCATGTGTATTAATGTTGAGCATCTGATTAAAGAAAAGAAAAACAATTGTGAAAACGCCTACGCTGCTGAAAATATAACAAACTTTATCTTTGTTTGAATCACCCTAAAGATTCTGACAAATGTCTGGTACATGAGGAAAAAAAAAAGGAAACGAAAAGACATTATTTCTTTCACACCATCAATGATATCACAGTGAGTTGAATCTCTCTCTTATTTTGTATATGACTTTTTAATATTGGTTAAGTGTTGAATGTTTGATCACTCGTTTGCACATGTATGATAAAATAGATACTTATTCAATATCCCCCCGTTCCCTATTCACTATATATATATTTATTTTTGTTGTTGTTTGCCTTTGTCTATTCTTTTATTGTCTGTATTTCTGTAAATAAACTTGTTGCTATCAACGAGATCTTGTCTAGTTGTCTTTCGTTGCCTGGCATATGCATTCTGTACTACTCTCGTGTACATATCGAAGCTGAGAAGGAGAATTTCTGTCCCTTATGTCTTTATTCATTTATTTTATTTTATTTTATTTTACACTTGGGATCTCTTTCTTTCACATTTTTTTTATTATTATTTTTTACGCCAGACCTGTTGTCGTACCCAACGAGTGCATGCACGTAACACAGACCTATGCAAGAAACAGACTACAGAAGTAAGGTACCAGCCAGCTACTCAAGTCAGTAGAAAGATTTAGATGTGGGAGCATAACCACGGATGCTCTCATAATCTCATCTCCTCATGATAATAGAAAAGAACTCTCACCATATATAAGTAAAGAAATAACAAAAGACTTAGAGATTTTGCATTATAGCCTATTTCGGGGAGCTTAGACAAAGTGTCTAATTCTCCCAGCTCATCAGATGCTGGGAGAATTCGCATCTGATGAGCTGGGAGAATTAGACACTTTGTCTAAGCTCCCCGAAATAGGCTATAATCCAAAATCTCTAAGTCTTTTGTTATTTCTTTACTTATAAATTTGCTCTGTGACTCTAACAATAAGAGCACACATTGAGCTCTCAAACTGCGACAGGTTGTTTTAAAAAAATCCTATATCGTAAGGAAGATTTCTTCTCTGGACTTTTGGATTACATTATATATATATATATATATATATATATATATATATATAGCTAGATTGACAGCTATATAACACAATAAATTGGCTTCTATTTTAGCGTAGTAATATTTCTTAACCAGCCAACATCAATGTGATGAAAAAAATAAGAATAAAAAATACACAAAAATCTTTCCCCAAAATAAACAATGAATATCATACTGTGTACTATTTGAAAGATTATATATAAAATATATGCAAATGTTCTTTTTATCTTTTTTTTTTTTTGTCAGAACAGAATGATTTATTTCTAACAATCTGCAAATGAATATAAATATATGTGAAGATAGGAGGGTTGGAGTAAAATCGGTAAGGTAAAAGGAAAAGTGGACAAAAAAATAATGACTCAAACAAGTAGAAGTAGGAGAGAAATATTTTGTTCCGCTTTACGCGAGGAACTTTATCAGTCTATTTATTCAAAACAAGGTACATACATTTGTATTTATAGAAGAGAAAGTGAGTTGGTGATGAAATTCAAGGGAAGGGAAAGTTTGTGAAGATTTGGTTGATCAGAGGATATCTATCATGGAAAGTGGAGGGGGAAAGATCAGAGGATTGTAGTTTGTACAGGGAGATAAGATGAGGAGGTTGTTAGTATATGTATATACTTACCTCCAATTCGTTCTGGAGGTTTGTCGGCAAACGCCATACTCTGTAAAGAAACAAAATCTCGATATATGAAATGGATAAAAAGAAGAAAAAAAAAAGACAAGTATTTCTGAATTTTTGGACACATGGCAAAATAGCTATAGGCATTGAGTTAATACAGTTCTAAGTGACAGTTATCTCTAGGCAGCAGGTTCAATCCTGGCCAAAGGGCGACAGTAACATAGAATACTTAACACAGCTTAAAACTAGTACCCAGTCACAGTTAACAGAATGAGAACAGTTTACCCCCATATATTGAATAAATGGTTTCGTTTGAAATCCCATGAAGGCTTGTGATTACAAAATGAAGGCTCCCGATTTCAACAAGAAGGTTTCAGAGTCAGACAAGAAACACATGAAGGCCGGAGGGCACATCAGCTGAAACATTGTGTAGATAACAATAAAGATGAGGACAATAGTCAGAATAATCCAAATAAATGAAGAAAAAAAAAGCCATTTCAAATCAACCAATGTTGAGGTTTATAGAAGTAGTAGTATTAGCATTCCCAGTTGATTTTTTTATTTGAGGTTATTGTTGTTTAATCAGATTAGTTATATAGAGCTGTGTAAATGGAGTTTAGAACCGTTTGAATTATGCAAATATCCCCAGTGATTCAAAAGTTATGAGAATTTAAAGCCCCGAAATTGGGGGTACAAATGTGGACATGATTTTGTTTCAAAAATATGTCAAATCACGGACCATTAAAAAAAAAAGAAATTCAGTGATTTCTTCACCGTTTCTTTATTTTTGGAGCAATTTTGATAAAATTTGGTATTCTTATGTAAAATTGTATGTTCTTTCTGATTATGCACTCAAATTGTATGTATCTCTATGCTTTAACCCATTATTTAGAGAAAAAGAGATACAGATAGCAGCGATTTTGGGTTTTTTTAAAGTTTAACACCCAATTATTCAACATTTTCATTATAATACTGCATGTATATACATGTATAGTATTAAGTCAAATAAATAACATCACTTTGAAGAAAAATAAAACATTTATTACAAAAACACAGACATAAAATGAGGGTTCAGTTTATTTTATGGTAGGAATTTACAAGGAAAAAGTTAAGGATTACTGACTTTAAAACATAGCTAAAAAAAAAGTTCAAAAAAAAAAAAAAAAAAAAAAAAAAAAGTAATTTCGTTGTTGCAGAAATTTCCATAAAATATAATAATTATCAAACTTTTTTACGTGTGAATCTTAAAATTCTTATGCCAAAAATTAATGTTAAATATTGGGTAAAACTTGCAAATCATACTCTAATCCCATGATATTAGGGCTAAATTCTCATCAAAATCCCATTATATTACAGGGTGACACAGAAAAAAAACAAAAAAACAGAACCCAAATTATTTATTTTCCCATTAAACTAACCCTAACACCCCCCTAGTTAAAATTAATAGTTTTATTACAAAATTAGTGGGTTCTGTTTTTCCTGGGTTATAGTTTGTTTTGAAATGTACAATTGTACATTGTACGTTTACAAATTTTGCTTTTGTTTACATTTCTTGTAATTTCAAGTTTTTTTTTTCCAAAATTGAAATGAACGTAAAAAATAATTCAATTGTTAAAAACACATAAAAGTTAAATATTTAGAAAGATTCTTTATTTTATTTTCAAAGGTATAAATATTTTTAAAATTGGCGATAGAAATAAGCGATGAATTTAAACTTTATTGTGTGCATAACATAAATAATGCCTCGCTGTTTAACGTAAATGTTACGCACTTATAGCCTGTCGGACAAATAAATTTGAGATTTTTTTTCAAAATACAAATTTTTGAATAAAAAGCCGAAGAACTTAACATTCTTCAAATTTTATATCAAAATAATTCTGAAAGTTTTGAATCTTACATACAAAGTGCATCTTTTTCGCAAATTATACTCATTTTGAACAAATAGTCTTGGAGTTTGCACTATTGTAATTTTACTTACACGGGTCCTAGCTCCAAAAAAAAGCTCCCTTTTGTACTTCCAGGTGTCTTCTAATTGAATGCAAAATTTCAAGAATATTGATAAAGATTAGCCACTTAGATTTTCCAAAGAAATGTAGAGTGTAAAATGTATTCTCGGAAAAAAATTCCTATCACGCATTTTCGGTTTTTTGAAGCAAAATACATTTTTAACTCGCTGTAAAAAATTATTCAATTAATAAAAACACATACAAATTACATATTTAGAGAGATTGTTTTATTTTCTTTCCAGCCATATAAATATTTTTAAGATTGAACAATAAATATACAAGAAATTGTGATTTTAAATCAATAAGTTCCGATTTGTGACGTCATTGACAGGATGTTTTTACATCCAAAAATCATGTAAATTCGAGTTTTTTCTTCAAAATCATAACTTTCGGGGAAAAACCTGAAGCACTTAGCAATCTTTAAATTTCACAAATTTTATAGGAAAATAATTTTGAAACTCTCTAATGTTATGGACAAATTGCGTCTTTTTTGCATCTTTTATATTTTTTAGACAAATAGCCTTCAACTTTGCCATCTCATATTTTCGTTTCCACAGATCCTAGAAACAAAAAAAAAAAGAACCTGTTTGTACTTCCAGATGTCTTCTATTTGAGTGCAAAATTTCAAGAATATTGATAAAGATTAGCCACTTTGATTTTGAAAAACAAAACAGCGTGTAAAATTTATCCTAAAAAAAAAAAACAAAAAAAAAAACGGTCATATTTTTGTTTTCAGCTGTTCGACCGAAAATACGGTTTTAACTCGCTGTAAAAAATAATTCAATTGATGAAAACTAATAAAAGTTACATATTTAGAAAGATTAGTCTATTCTCTTTCCAACCATATTAATCTTTTAAAAATGGTTAAGAAATACTTGAGAAATTGCAAATTAAACTGATTAAGGTCGCAAATTTGAAAATGTCAGCGTTTTTCAGCTAAATGCTTGTAATGCTAGTAGTATTATTTTAATATTAAACCCAGCTATCATTTCATCCTGTCCGCGGGGCAGGAGAATACACTAACTGCACCTCTGCAGAGGGGTAACCCCCCCCCCCACAATGGGGCTGTTGGGATCATCTTCCCACTGGGATTTCCGTGCCAAACACCCATATGATAAAAAGTGTTGGGGCTTGCCATAAGGGCAATAGGGTTGTGACAAGCATATACATAGGGCTTGACGTGACCAGCCAATTGATCGGAGGGGGCCTCTCCGACCTCCCATCTAGCCCAAGTAAGGGCCAGTGTGGAGTGTGGCATGTTATGGACTGCTCAGTCACTTGGGTTCCATCCTTAAGCATCATGGGTCACCACCCACGGCCAACAGTGCGAACCCAACAAGGATAGGAAGTAAGTGGCCATATAGCTGGTTTTTCGTGGGGTACTGCTTCCAGGTTGTGTTCAAGAAGACAGCATGCAGCATCCTTGTATAGTTCCCTAGCTTTTTCCCCAATCATTTCATTAGCCATTTTGGTGTAGCCATTTTGTGGAACAGTATGGCAGTGGATTGGACGGATTCGGGACATGAGCCATGTGCACTAACCTCTGAGATTATAAATTAAGTCAGGTTGTTTAATGTGCTACTGGTAGTATGTAACCCAGGTTTCATAGTCGGTTCATCAGCGATTAAACCGGTAACCCACAGATTTTGTCTGGTAAGGAGGGTGGCTAGACGACACCCAGCAGAATGAAAAACAAGACCTGTAAAAGGGCAGTGGAAGCTTTTGCTCAATGATCATCTAGCACATTATTTCTAAAGTGCAACCCTTCCTCATTGCGGCAAGGCTGTGCAAACTTGATAGTGTCAGAGTCATGCCGCCAGGAACTTAAGTTCTTGGTAGGATCACCCAAGGCAGACAGGTCTGGCACCCAGATGTATTAGGGCCACAACCCAACCAAAGGGGTTCTAGCAACAATCCAAAAGGCATCTCCATCATTGTCAGGATTGATTTGGTTTGGTTTGTTTTACGGCATATCAACCTCGGTGGGTCATTTAATGCCGACAAAGTTGTGAAATAAATTCATTCTTAATGCACAATACAATTTTGTTTATAAACTCATGTTTCTCTATTTAACCCATAGATTGGACCCTAACAGGTACTACCAGTCCAGGTCAGAGTGGACCAGGGAGCAATGGTGATGAACAGGTGCTCCACATTCCCCAAACCTCCAAAACTGGAACCTCACCATCAGATAGAGTTTAACATCATTCCTAGGATATGTACACCCTCAGCTGCCACCTTCTAGCACCCATATGATAAAAAGGGTTGGGGCTTGCCATAAGGGCAACAGGGCTGGGAAAATCATATAGGTGCTAGGGCTTGATGTGAGCAGCCGATTGATTGAAGGGGCCTCTCCAACCACCCGTTTAGCCCAAGAAAGGGCCAAAGTGGAGTATTGCAAGTCATGGACTGCTCAACCACCTGGGTTCTATCCGTAAGCATCATAGGTCGCTACCCACAGCCAACAGGTGGCCCCATTGGGAGAGTCTTACCTCTCTGCAGAGGTGCATTCTAATGCCCCAGCAGGAATCAACAGCTTTTGGCATACTTGCCAATGCGTCTGAGGAAAATCTGAGGCAAACAGGCTTATCCTTCTCCTTACTGGGATATACATGCAGTGATTGGAGACCACTTGTAAATTTCATTAGCATTCCCAGTTGATTTTTTTTTAATTTGAGGTTATTGTTATTTAATCATGTTAGTTATATAGAGAGTTTTGTAAAGAGTTCAGAACTGTTTGAATTATGCAAATATGCCCAGTGGTTCAAAAGTTATGAGAATTTAAAGCCCCAAAATTGGGGGTAAAAAAGTGGACATGATTTTGTTAAATTTAGTAATTTTACCTTATTACCTTTAGGCACCCCTTTTTGATCTCGATTAAGAAAGGGCATGTATTTTATTTACACCATCAATATCCGATTTATAGTTTTTTTTTTTAATTATAAAACTAACCCCTAACCCCTAACAAACAACCGAATATTGACGGTGTAAATGGAAAACATGTCCTTTCTTAATCGAGATCAAAAAAGGGTGCCTAAAGGTAATATGGTCCAGTAATTTTACAAAACAACCTGTTATTGCTGATTTCATATTCCCTTGTTACGCTTTGTATGAATTCCCCACAGGTAAATTTATTGGATGGAGCCAGCCCAAATTACCCAGGGTGAATGCTGTCACAGAAATAGAAAAAATAAATATAAATAAAATCTACTTACCTCTTCTGGTGTAAGACGGAATACATTCAGTTGGTTTACTCCGGCAATAACTAATGATTTTTCAAAGTTGTTGAAAAAGTTACAGTAAATACAATGTTCAATCCCTGTTGGGGTGTGTGTGGGTCTGTAAACTCCGTACATGATGGATTTGTTTGTTTTTTCAATGCGGAACTAGATGCAAGTCTCTTGGATCTTAACCGTACCTGGAAAGAAAAACAAGAAAAAGTAAAGATTAATTTTGAAATATAACATTTTGAAGCTGAATACAAAAAAAATAGAAAATAAAAAAATTGTCAATGAAACCAAAAATATTTCTCTAAATTTTTGAGATGAGGCTTGATGATTAGTATTATCTGCATTATTCGGACTCATCTTCATTGTTATATGTACAATGTTTTGACCGATGTGCCTTCCGTAACTCAGCTTAATGCCTCTACCCAGCTATGGTTAGTGGAATGAGAACAGGATACCCCCGTGGACTCAATAAGGGTTGGGTTCAAAGTTCCATGATGGCTCCCAATTACGACAAGAAGTTCCTGGTTCGAAAAGAAGGTTCCAGAGTTCAACAAGTAATACCTGAAGAAGGCCGAGGGCACATCAGCCGAAACGTTGTGGACTAAATAAAAGGTTAGGTTCAAAGTTCCATGATGGCTCCTGATTACGAAAAGAAGGTTCCCGAGTCCGACAAGAAATTCCTGAAGAAGGCCTGAGTGCACATCGGCCGAAACGTTGTACAGATAACAAGGAAGATGAGGACAATAGTCTGAATAATACAGATAATACTAAAGAAGAATTATTACTATCTTCTCTTTCTTTTTTTCATGTTTTTTTTTCAACAATAATATAATTGGTGTATGTATCCCAGCTATGGTTACGGAATGAGAACAGGATACCCCCGTGGACTGAATAAAGAGTTAGGTTCAAAGTTCCGTGATGGCTCCCGATTACAACAAGAAGGTTCCCAGGTTCGAAAAGAAAGTTCCCGAGTCCGACAAGAACTACCTGAAGAAGGCCAGAGGGCACATCGGCCAAAACGTTGTACAGATAATATTGAAGATGAGGACAATAGTCTGAATAATGCAGATAATACTAAACCAAAAATACTTTATATCATTGTTTTTAAATCTAGGGTCTGTCAGATGATGGGGTGGGGGTTTACAGTTGATAATTTTCAGTAGAGCATCCAACTAGGAAGCACAAGGTCCCTGGTTCGATACCGGCTCTCACCAACTCAGCATATCAATAACACAGCTATCTGTGCAGTAAAGTAAGGAGCTGATGGTAGGTGTAGCACTCCACCTCAGACGCCAAAAACAATCTCCTTGGTCTAGCACTAGTGAAAAATGGATAGAATCCCTTGCTGTCTGGCTGATACCGACTTTAAGCCACTCCAACAACTTTTTTTTTACTTATTTATATTCAATTAGAAAGACTAATGAAAGTGAATAAGAATGCAAATAAAAAGATTTAAAACACAGAGGGGGGTATAATCAAAAAATAGAACAACTGAAACCTCTCTCCCATCACTGCAATATTTCATTGACAAGTTTTCCTAATTTAACTATTTAGTTAAAATAGGAAGTAAAGAATAAAATTTGTTATTTCTTATTGTTAATCGATTTCTTTTAAGATTTATCCCCGAATTTTTGCTCATATTCATTAAATAAAACCAAACAATTAGAAATCAATAATACTAAGTACATATTTACTAAAATCAAATTTTTAATATCAATATGCAAATTAGCCTTCCTGTTCACACTGTAAACCGATATTTTGTTGTATATATAAATACAATTGCATGATATTAGTATGTTGATATGGTCAACAGTATTAATAATATAAAACAATTTTATTAATAATTGAGGTTTAACTCTTAACATCCTGTTGAGAATCTTCTAAGTACAGAGCCCCATTACTATAAGGATCTATCAATAAATGGCTAAAAAATGGCCTTTTCCTTTAAAGTTACCTGTTATTTCCCGTAAATCAAAGACTGCTAAATATGTTTAATATTACATTTAAACAAAGGCTATCGTTTGGGCTGGAGTAGCAAAACAAATGTGACTTCCGGCTGGGTGGAATAGGACGTTAAGAGTTAAATAAAAATAAAATCATGGAGAATGTGATGTAAATAACTAAAGAAACTGTGAATTGAGTGGGAATATAGTTTCGGTTACAGACAGACAAATACACAATCTCCATTATAATAACTAGCAACAGAAAACGCCCTCCGGGTGTCGTAAAAAATTAATTTTTGAAAGACATTGCCTGAGAGGGTGGGAGTTAAAAATTCAATGTCAGAGGGTTTGTATCATAAGTAAGACAAATCCTCATATTTATTAAAGGAGTAAAAAAAATAAAATAAAACAATTTGAAATGAAAACTGAGCCCCGTCCCTCTCAAATAAAATGTTGCATGCATGTAATAATCAAACAATTATTTTGAATATTTTCCACATCAATTTTCCACAAAATCGTTGGTATTTATTTATTTGTAAACTTTTTAGTTAACTTCTTGTTACTGTAAAAAAGAAAAAAAAGGGACGAGAGTCAAAAACAATTTTTAAAATTGCTTACTCAAATTTTGAGTGTATATAGCATAAGAATATTGTGACGTAAGCTGTGACGTAGTTTTTGTTACAGACAGAAATACAGACAATCTCCATTATTAATAAGATGTTAGATATGAATATTTGATATAACTGTGTGCAAACCAATGATTCTAGACAAATTTTTTTAAAAATGCAAAAGAACGTTGAAAATATACTTATGATTACAATTAAACATTTAGAAATCAATCAAATTTTAGTATTAAATAACCCATAAGGTGTTGATAAGCCATTAAACAAATCATATAAAAGGGTAGATATATTTGCTAGTACTAATAATTTATACACAATAATCTTCATATAATGACTGCTATTTACACAGTAGCATTGCAACCAACAAAGCCTTCATCAGATGATGACTCTGGATTCGGGGCCGAAGCATCATTACCACCAACCCAGAGCGCCCCAGCAGCATTTCACGATACCACCAGAGTTTGTCGGTTTGATGTCACATTGTAGGATTGCCATATCCATGCTGATGCGGTTAGAGCTTTATCCTGGATCTTTCTGATGTATTTCCACTTGTCTGATGGAGAAATTCCAAGTTTAGACAAAAATACCAAGGTTGAGAATAAATCCCAGGCATCCGACTTCAATAGGAAATACATCTATCCATCCGTTTCTGATGCATTGTTCTCGTAAATCTTCATATTTTTCCAACTTACGCTGATGTGCCCAGTCAAGATTTTCCTCAAATGGAACTGTTAATTCAACGATGAAAACTTTCTTTTGATTAACAGATCAAATGACAATATCAGGACACTGGGCTTGTATAGTTTCAAGTAACTTGAATAATAATAATAATGTTTGCACACAGTTATATAGCTTCATGTATTCCTATCTAATACCAATAATTTACACACAGTTATGTGGTTTCAAGTAACAAATAATAATGATCTTCAGTAAACAATTATAGTTTCAAGTAACTTTTTTAGTACAAATAATTTGCACACAGTTATATGGTTTAAGTATTCCGATGTAATCTATTAATAATGGAGATTCGCTTCCGGTTTTACGTCACTATACCCAAAATCGTCCTAACAGAACAAATGCACTCAAAATTTGAACATGAAACATTAAACAGTCCTCATTGTTTTTTTAAAACAAGTTTTAATAGATACATCCCTAGTATCATATATTTATATATAGTTTGTTTTATTTTAAATAGATATTCAAAGTTAATAGAACTTAGTTTTGATTTCAAATTGTTCTATTTTTTTTACTCCTTTAATAAATTTGATGATTTATGGTTCAAACTCTCCGACATTTAATTTTTAACTTCCACCTCCTCAAGCAATATCTCAAAAATTACTTTTACATTGCCTGGGGCGTTTTTTTTATTTTGCTAGTACTAATAATTTTCAAATAGATCTATATGACCTATAGATGGGATGCTAACAAAAACTATCACTCTAATTTAGAATGGAGCTAAGCTCGGTAGCAGAGGAGAAAGACCCTCCCCCTCTGCAAAGTGTGTGACACTAAACAGTGCTATTCATAGAATTCCATCCCGGTTTCCTGTCTTAAAAAGCGCAAGGCGGTGATAGCCGGAAAAAAAAAAAAACAACCCTCCCTATGAATGAAGTCCCTAGCCGAAAAAAAAAAAAAAAAAAAAAAAAAAAAAACAGCGCTTAAGGCGTTTTTTCCCGAAAAGTTAATGCGATATTTTACCCCATCCAGTCTTTTTTCGATAAGTAAATGTAAATATTTTAACCCTCCCACTCTTTAAAATATTTTACATTTACTTGTCAATAAAAATGGCTTACTTTTAATGCCTTCAAACCACTAAAAAAATATCTTCTTTTTTTTTTTTAAGTATTTTTATTTAATTTTTTTTCAACAATCAATTACAACTAAAAAATCAAAACATTTTTTTCAGTATTCTTATTTTATTTAGGAGGGTTGTTTTTTTTCAGCTATCACCATCAGCATTTTTTAAGGCAGGAGGCCGAGCCAGAATTCTGCGAATAGCACCCACTAAACTGTATCTGATGGTGAGACTCCAGTTTTGGAGATCTGGGGAGTGAGGAATACCTCTTCATTACTTCCAGGTCCACTGACCAGGAAAAGTAGTACCTGTTCTATCTACGGGTCATAAAGATCTATTTGATAAGTATTTGTATACGATAGGAACATGTGGGGGGGACGCTTAAAAAACAACTGCATAAAAAATGTAAATATGAATGTACAATGAACACTATTCCCTTACTGGTACTAATGCAGAATAGCGCGCAAGAGATAATATCATTAGATTACATATAAAAAGCATTACATTTAACAGATACCTACTTTTTTGACCTCAGAACTGCTAAAGTGTTTTTAAGGGTTTTTTTACCCCCCCCCTCTTTATTGTTACTGGGAAATAGAAACATTGTTAAATACTCGGCAATATTACCAGCAAGGACAATCGCAAGAGAGGCGGCAGTCATGGCAAACTGAGCCAGAGACAATGCCAGCCTTACTATGAGAACCAAACTGCACGTTTACCAAGTGTGCGTTCTTAAATTATAAACAAAAAATAATGTTTACATTTTGCACCGTTAAATCAATTGAAATTTAACGTAGCCAAAAACTAGAGGCTTTTTTTAAAAATTCTACGAAAAATCAATTAATGGTCAAATTTTCGCAAAAATTTCCATAATTATTCACCTTTTGATGTAAATATGTCGGAAATAGTTTTTTTCCTAAAAAATATTTTTACGAGGTCTACCCCCCGCATTTTATTTTCTGAAATATAAAAAAATGAACCGACAAAAAACGATTTTTAATTTTTTTTCTATCAGAAGATTTTTATAAGTCTCAATGCCAGAGTTTTTTAGTAAAAGAATCATAAATACAGAATTCTGCTAAAAAAATATCAATAAAGAAATTGACTCTGTTGTAAAAAACGGACTGTTTTACTTAAATAACGGTGAGTAATTTTTCCCCAATCGGATACAGTAGCAAAGCCTGGATCACATACTCATACCACGTGAGGAAACTGGACAATTTCCACCTCAGATGCTTATGCAACATTCTACGCATACGCTGGCAGTATAAAGTGCCCAACACAGACGGCTAGAACGAGCAAACATAAACAGCATGGCTGCCACCATCTGTGAGAGATGTCTGCGTTGGCTTGGTCACGTCAGGAAGATGGACAAAGGCTGCATCCCCAAAGACCTACTGTATGGCGAATTAGCAGAGGGCACCCGACCAGTAGGGAGACCATACCTGCCCTTTAAAGATGTCTTTAAGAGAAACATGAAGATATGCCACATCAACACCAACACATGGGAGGCTTGTGTCCAAGACCTGGCGACTCCTTGTCAAACAAGGAATGAAAAGGAGTGAAAAAGAGAGCTGAAAGGAAGGAGAGACAACAGCAACTCCAGTAAGCATCCCTGTTTGTTTGCAGTCACTGCACCAGAGATTTCTATTCAGCCACTCTCACAGTTGCAGATAAAAAAAAAAATGGACACTACGCCATCATCTTTAGTAGACAGAAGGATGTCAACTAACACAGAATAGCACGCAAGGGATAATATCATTAGATTACATATAAAAAGCATTACATTTAACAGATACCTACTTTTTTTGACCTCAGAACTGCTAAAGTGGACTGTTTTAAGGGGGGTAAGGGGGGTATATTCGCAAAGTTCCGTCCCTGCCTCCTGCCTCAAAAACCGCTAGTCGGTGGCTGCTGGAAAAAAACACCAGCTATGATTGAAGTCCGTAGCCAAAGCAGTGTCACATGAAAAAAAAAACTAGGTTAGGGTTGGGATTGGGGTTTACGGTTAGTTTAATGGGAAATGGATAAATAATTTTGGTTCCGTTTTTTCTGGGTCACCCTGTATACAGGATGACCAGAAAAAACAGAACCCACAAATTTTGTAATAAAACTTAATTTTAACTAAGGGATTTAGGGTTAGCATTAGGGTAAGGGTTGGGGTTGGGTTTTCGGGGAAAATGCCCCAAGTTGGTTGGGGTTTTTTTCACTTCAATCATAGCTGGTGTTTTTTTTTTTTTCAGCAGCCACCGGCTAGCAATTTTTGAGGCAGGTGGCCGGGACGGAACTCTGCGAATATTACCTTTTTTTTCCCTTTATTGTTACTGGAAATAAAATATTGTTAAATACGCGGCAAAATTATCAGCGAATAGTTGGTTTCAGTATAAGACTTGAAAAGTTTACAATCTCAATTCCCTTAAAATAACAACGCTAAGGTAAAAAAAGTGTATAACTGAATCACTATGCAACAACTTTAAATCCATACATCAATTAATGCGGTCCTTTAATTTTTTTTATACATGAATTAACGTATTAAGTTATGTTTTCCTTAGAGTTTGATTTTTATTAAAAGTGTTAATACCAGTTCAGAAATTAAAAATATATACATTTGAAATTTACGCCCCTCAAATCACAGTCTACCAAAAAGTCTTACTACACGAATAAAACTATTTTGTGTTTATTTAAAATAGTCTTGTAACGCTAAACCGTTTTTTCGTGGACGTAAAAGGAAAGAAAAAAATAAACGTTTACAATTCTTTTTACTTAATTTGATGAAATAAATGAAATATTTTGGTCATTTTTCTTTTTAATAAATTATTTTTATAATAGGACAAAACGAGACAGGTTGTTTAATGTTTTGTTTATTTTATGTTTTATCTAACTTTATAAAATTGAATTTTAAAATTAAATATTTTTTAATGAATTATATACGGAAAATATGACAAAGAACAAAAGAAAAAAAGAAATTAAAATTTTTTAACGTATTTTTGATTTACGGTTTCAAATCGGCGGCTTTTTAATTTGTAAAGAAAAAAATAATCCAATATCGGATTTTTTTTTTTTTTTTTTTTTTTTGAATAAGAAAAAAATAAAATAAACAGAAATATATATTATAAACTACAGAAAATCATGTGTATAAATATATTAAATAATTATATTTTTTAATAAGAAAAAATTTAAAAAATGAGAAATATTATAAACTACAGAAAATCATGTGCATATTAATTTTTTTTAATAAGAAAAATTAAAAGAAAGAGAAATATATATATATATTATAAACTACAGAAAATAATGTGTACAAACAGTAATTATTTTTTTAAATAAGGGAAAAATAAAACTAAGGGAAATATATATATAACAACTACAGAAAAATGTGTATTGAATAAGTTTTACACGGTATTTTAAATTTAAAACAAAATAGATTTAGATACGCCGCATTTTTAAGGAAGGAACAAACGAACTTAAAACTAAATTACCCCATACTAAACTTTAAAAGAGAATAATAATACCAATATAAAACAAACGAATAAATATTTAATTTTTCATTGCAAAAAGGATGCTAGTAAATGACAATTAAACTAATTCACACCATAACGTAGAGTTTTTTTTGGCAAACAACAAAAACATTTTGTTACAATCAAAATTACTTCACCACGGACGTACACGTGCAGACATCAACAAACAATAAACCGTTTTTTGTCACGGTTAATTCATAAAAATCAATGAATATAAAACTGTAAGATGGTTATTGAAGTTCACCGCCAGTCATCCACGATGAATTAAAAATATCCGATCAGCACAGAAATAAAGAAAAAAGGAAAAATAGTACTGACCAACCTATCAGCACATCTACGATAAATACGGCGCCATTTTCTGTTATCAAGCAGAGCTATTCAAGCCGGTATTCCCTACAAAAATTTTGAAAATTAAATCGTCCCTAATAAAAACTTTTCTTTTTTAATAGACAATTTCTATTTTATAGAAATTCAAAATAAAAATTTACAGGTTAATATTTATGGTAATAAAAGCTAGAAAAATATTTCTTGTCTTGTTTATTTTAGTGTAAATCGGCAGCAGAGAGGATAGCTTTGCTGTTTAGTTTCGTATAAATCTTGAGCGAAATTTAAGTTTCCTGGATTAGGAGGAATATATATATTTTTTGCATCCCACGTGAGTATATCAGTTTTTGTTTTTTTTAATATTATTTTTTTCTACTAAATTTTTAGAATTATTTTTTCTAAGAATTTATTTAATTATACTGTAATTGTTTAGGGATTAATTATTTTTATTTCCTCAAAATAACTTCTTGAATTAAAAAAAAAAAAAAAAAAAGTTTTTGTAATCTTCAATTTTTTTTTTTCGAAACAAGTCATAAATTTTTAATTTAATACGATTGATTAAAAAGTTGACAAAAAGTTTTCTAGTTTATTCTATAATTGAATTTTTTTTTAATTTTTAAATTAAAAAAAAAATTCAATTTCAAACATAAACTAGAAAAAAAATCAAAATATTTATTCATCCGGATCTGAAGCGTCTTATTAATTTATTTGGTTATTTCTAAAAAAATTATTTGGTGATTGTTCGGAACATGTCAGCATCTGCTCCCAAACAGGGGGAGGGGGTCTAAAAAGTTGTTTTATTCCAGATTGCTTTAAAAGTGTGGCTCTCTACTTTAATATTTAATATCCTGATCCCAGGCGCCATTGATCTAAAAGGGCAGGGCTGGGATTATAGCCCATTGCCTGAGGCGCCTCGATAGAATAATGCCGAAAGGATCCACACAATTTTTACACTGGCCATGTATGAGCTTCAGTTTGTGTGTGGTCCCCCACTATAATGGTCCTTGTTTTCAACGGGCATGGTGGGATGCCAATAGATAATTTATCTCTTGCGCGCTGTTCTGCATTTGTACCAATAATATTAACGAGCCGAACTTGCGGATATACCACAGTATGATAATTCAATTATTACAATATTTACTTAAGAGCTATAGTAAAATACTTCAATATGTAAAAAGTATAATAATTTTGATTTAACTCTCACTCTTTCCCTCCTCTTTTCATTATGTTTGATTGAAACAGATTAGCGTTATCGCTTCCTCGCGCTCACCCTTCTCTTTCTTTCTTTATGATAAAAACGAAATGGTCTATTATTTAGCTGAGGTGACGACACTCATAAGAAATAAGAATTTGGCAGGCATTAAACAAACATTAATAAAAAAAATCTTAGTATTTAAAGTAATATAGATAAATATGAACAAATTGAGATAGATAGATAGGAAGATGGATAGTTTTGAATAGACTGAGCTGGGTCGTTATTTTAATAGTCACCGGGACGCACTTCCTCATAATTACCTATTTGAAAGTCCAAGTTACCGTTGATGAGTTAAAATATGAACATTTCATTAAATTGATGATTTGGGGTGCTTATTGGTTACTTGTCCAAATAAAATTAAAATGGATTATTAAATATGCGAGACTTCCTACACCAGTTAAAGCTTCACCCCACTCCCACCCAAAAAATATAGCCCCCACCCCCTTTTCCCAAACAGTGAATTGCAACATCTTGTGTGCAAAAGTTTCCCAGTACTCTCAGACCTCAAACTCAGATATGAAAGGAACATTGCCTTCTCTTGCTATTCAAATCCTAATTTTTAAATATCTTCTCTAGTATGAATAAGATCTTCATTATTTTTGCTAAAAAACAAGCTCTGGTGATGGTGAATGTGTGTATATATTTACTTTGTCATTAATTGTTTTATTTTCATAGTTTTCTCCAGACATACACACACACAGAACTGCCCTTTATATATGTATAGATAGATAATGAATTTATTTCGTACAGTGCTCAGGTGCACCACAACTCATCAAAGGCTAATGTATAGTACATAGAATAATGTAACAATGTCGGAAAATGAACTGCATACAGTCATAATATACATGTATGTGTGTGTGCGTGCATATATGTATGAAGGGGGGATATCCGGTATAGTTTTGTCGAATTACAGGAAGCATAGGTTTTGAAAGAGGAGTGTTTCAGCAGCCAACTACGATGCAGGCAGTTTATTCCATGCTTCAACAACTCTGTAGGCGGTGGCTCAATTATAAATCCTTATTTATGGTAAAGATATATTGTGTTGGCATAGAATTTATTCTAAGAATGGCAGCAACAAATAAATGAATTAACTATGATAGTTGATTTTGAAGGCTAGCACAATGCAAGTGTAAAAAAAAAATGTTTCCAAAAGTCATGTGAGCTATGCTGTTTTCTGACTTTGTAGGCATGCCCACGTGTGTTAGAAACATGGAAATCAAAAAGGTGCTCAAGGTTGCTGTTGGTAAATGGTTAATACCTTGTGAGTGTTTTCTAAGTCAGTTGCCAGACATCAGACTTCAATGTATTCATGCCCAGAGCAGTATGTGTTCATATTATGGTAGATGCCTGATGGTTACACGTCTCTGAACACTTTCCAGCAGGTCAATGTTCTGAGCGAGGTAGGAGTTCCAGACTGGCCACAGCATAGCTATATATAGATTTAGATAGATGCTGGAGGCAGCTGACAAAAGTTTCCCGGGTGATACCAGGACACCTTGACAATTTTAGAGAAAGTCAATATAACATTCTGCATAGTTCTAAATTCTTTTAACTATAACATTCTTTTTTGCATAGTGTCTCCTATCAACAGCTGACCATCAGAATAATAGAACTGGTGTCACAGAGAGAGAGAGAGAGAGAGAGAGAGAGAGAGAGAGAGGAGAGAGAGAGGAGAGAGTGTGTGTGTGTGTGTGTGGCAGAGAGCCAGGAATGTGAAAATTAGCATGGAAAGTTTTTAGGATTAGTCAGCACAATGCCACATGGGTTTTTTCTGATTGGTTGAGAGACATCAGTGTGGAAGAGTAGGAGTGAGAGCTGAGAGTGTGGAGGAGTTTGGAATGGACGGTGATTGAGTGAGACATGTTCTCTCACTCAAGGCAGTTTGACTTGGATAAAATTAAAATCTCATGAGAAAAAGATAAGTCGCTTTGTGTTTATTACTAAAACTATAAATAAATTGCAGCCAACTCAACATCAGATCCAACAGCCAGATTCGAGCCTCTTTAAAGTATACCAGTCCAAGATAAGTATACAACTATTAATTTTTATTTTCAACACGTCATCACTCCATTCCAAATGGGAGCCTCTACACAAACAGGTTGATTGGATGTCATAACGTTACACTTGAGCCTTACCACTGGATGCAGTCTAAGTGTCATATGATCAGTTGCTGTATTCTAGGCCCCACCAATATGGCACTAAATAATCTGCAAGACAAACATGATAACCATTGGCTATGATGAGGCAAACTACCCCGGTTACATAATCTATGCATAGATTATTGTCAACCCCTGTATTTCTGAAGGGATGGCCCTTTTCATATCACGGGTGGGACTTCCATGGAATATTACAGAAAGCCAGCGAAATATGTGAAGTCACGTGGGACTGAGTTAAGTCAGTTCCAGCTTGGACATCAGGCAGAAAAGATGTCTGCCTTAGCTGGGCTCAAATGCACGTGCGCGTTGTGTTAGTTAGAAGAAGATGCTTAACCAATAAAAGTTTAAAGAAATAATATGGTGTTCTTGCTTGATGAATGTCTTGGCAAAAAGACTGACCAAGAAAAAGGAATGCATCAAAGACGAACAGCCAACAAGAATCTAGAAATAGAATTCAACATGAAGAGAAAGAATAGAAACGACTAGAGATCACCAAATGGCCAAAGAAGTAAGTAATGCAAAATGCATATGCATCTCTCTATCTACCTATGTCTATCTCTCTCCTCTCTCTCCAGTAAAAGAACACTTGTGTATATACCCAACATGGGTATATGTGTATGAGTATGTAACACACCAATATTTGTGATGCTTTATTGAAAGCATCACAAATAAAGCAAGAAGAAAATCTCTGATACATGTGTGTCCGTATTGGAAGAATGACAATACAGACAGGAAGGGCTAAACATCCTAAAATACATGTGTGTCTGTAGTGAAAGCATGGCTAAAGAAAGGAAAACAGGAACATGCACATTTGCAAAGTATAACACACACACACACACACCGCACGCACGCAACAATAATTTCTGTGAGTTCCCCTCCTATTTACTCCCACTACTACATGATCGTTTAACCACATTCCATGTTTAAATGAATCAGGTACACACCAATTACATCACCCCTGAAGATGGCACTTTGAAGTGCTGAAAGTACTGGGATAAAGATTTTGGTGTCTAACCAACAGCTTTCACCCTGATATTAAAAAATTTGGCCTGAAAACCTGAAAAGGATTGAAAAGAAACTTGTCAGACACAGATGTCTGTTTTGTTTAATACATATATACAAGGTGATTGAAAAGTAACTCCTTATTTAAACTGTTCTAATTCTTTTATATGCAATTACATTTTCCTCAATTCCTTAATATATGGCTATTAAATCATGTTTCTCTTGTTGGTGCTCTCCATAATTTGCCATTGTTGTTCGTGAATGGCTGAATCACCATTTCCGGGAGATGGATGGATAAGGCGAGGTCTGCATGAATGGCCAGCCAGAGCCCTGATTTAAACCCTGTGTCTTTTTTTCTTTGGGGTTAATTGAAGAAGCAAGTCTACTCTACGAAACCAATGACTTTGGAAGACTTGAATGACAAACATGAGAATTTATTTCTACCATTCCACAAGAGTTCCTGGGAAGATCAGTTGATACAATTCTGAGCAGCTTGAGTAGGCTGGAGGTGAATTCTGAATAAACTCCATGTTATGTGTTTTTTCTCATACTCATTTTTTGTAAATATAATGATTCAGAAATAAATCATAAGATTTTTGAAATAAGAAAGGGAGTTACTTTACACTCACTCACTCACTATATAGTATTATACATTTTATAAATACATAAATATATTGGCAACTATTAAAGCAGAAAAAAAACCCAGCCTTCTGTCTGTGATATTTGATTTCCTTAAGTTGAAATTCACTTTTAGCAGTTCATGATAAAATATCATTTGTGTGCTACTAAGTGTTTTTAAGAGGCATCAAGTACATATATATATAATACATATATATATAGTAATATATATTACTGTTATTGGAAATTGTGTTCTATTAAATTAATGCATAAACCAGAAAGACTAAAAAATGTGACTATCGTTTCTGTGTTTCTGTAGAAAAACATTGCTATTTAGAAATTGCATTTTAAAGAAGACCAAATATTATCAGGGAAGCATGGTCGTGTATTGGTCAGAGGTCGTAGGAAATGGACTTGTTGACCCGAGTTCAATTCCTGATGAATCACAGTTCACATAGCACTATACACTTGGGAAAGGTATGAATCCAACTATTCTCCTCCATCTATGGGTATAGTAGGGCGACTGGGCTCTTTAATCTTGGTTAGGCAACCAGTAAGAGAAGGAAACTCTGAATTCAAACCTCTTAAATCTCTGTTGGGTGGTCACTATTAGTAGACTTAGGTCTTCTTAGTGATCTATTTCAATTTAATTTTTTAAAAAAAATTAATTTATTTAGAATTTTATCAGTTAGAAAGACTAGTTATTATGTTTTAAAGAAGATTGAGGCATCTCAACCACTAGATAGTAAGCTATAAAATTAGTAAACCAGTTCACATACCTACGGTAGTAATATCTCATCTACAGAAAGTTTGTTCATGTACGCATAAGTTTGGTTGGATTTTATGGCTTGTCAACCATTTGGGTTATTTTATGCAAAGTCATTTTTGTTTTATTTATTCCTTCTTGTTGTGTATTCAATTTATTTTTTAAACTTTTTAAAAAAACTCATTATTTGATCTATTTAAGTCATAGATGTCCTAACAGGGACTCACTCAACCTGGATGTAATGGCAATGAAGGGGTACTCACACACTTCAGAATCGGTATCTCACCACCGATGTAGTTCACACTGAATAGTGCCTCTTAATTATTAGACCAGTTCACATGCCTAGGTAGTGTCCTGGTAGGATGTTAAACTGCATCTAAACTGACCCGTAGCATTAGTACTTTTTAGGTCCATAGAAAAAGGAATAAAAAATGGTTAACATTTTTTTTTGAATATCCATCAAGAATGAATAAAACAGTGCTAGTTAGTATAATTCTTCTGACTCAGTAATTATAAGCTGACAGATTTTCTTTTGCCAACAATTTTAGATGATAGTGAGATTCAGAGACATACAAATACTTGTCTTCTCATATTGTTTTACTTTCATTATTGTTTTTTTTTTAATGATATGATTATATAAGTTTACTTTTAAATCTTTAAAATTAATTATTTTCTAGAATTTCTGGTTGTGCTAATACAATTATTTACCTCTAAAAAATCCTTTAAAATTAAATTATTTTCTAGAATTTCTGGTTGTGCTATACATTATTTACTTAAATTTTAAATTAATTATTTTTAGAATTTCTGGTTGGCTATATAATTATTTTACCTTAAAATCTTTAAATTAAATTATCTTTCTAGAATTTCGGTTGTGTTATATATTAATTTTACCTTAATCTTTGAAAGTTAGGATTATTTTCAGAATTTTGGATTGTACTATTAATTATTTTTACTTTAAAAAACTCAGGGGATGTGCAATACTTTCGGACCAAATGTACTATTTTTATTTCTGGAGACTGTGCAAAATAAAATGCATTATTATCTGCTGGTTTGGGGAGCTATTTTTCTTTTCATTTTTCTTAAGAGATTTGTTTTTATTTATCTTTGAATTTTAGCTTCCAAAACAAAGAAGGCAAATGTCCAATGGCAATTTATTTGCACTCCACTATTTTAAACAATTAATAGCATTTAATTCAGATTTATTTAGACTTTTAAAGTCAGATTTTATGGTCTTGCGGGCAATTCTTTACATGTTAATGTTATGATGCAATTCAATGATTTGAATTGCTAGTAATATTTTATTTTTATTCAATTTGCTACAGCGTTGAGACACACATACTATACATAATTGTACTAGACCTCTGAAATTTACTATTGTTTTCATATGTTAGTCTGAATTGAGGAACAACCTCAGATGTTCTCATGTGATAACATGAAGAATAAACTGTTTCTGTGTTTTTGGCGATAGTGATATAACTTTTTACTATTGCAAAGATTAATCTAGTCTATAATGTATTTTTCATCAGACATTATAACTGTTATTAAATTTTGTTTGGTTTTGGCTGTTTTGTTTTATGGCTATCAAGATTTTTGGTCATTTAATTTAAG
>CM042171.1:70165799-70179087 GCA_023376005.1 Doryteuthis pealeii
AAGAGAGGAGGATTCAGCATTTTTTATGAATAGGGTTTTTCCTCTGTTAAAACATGCAGTTGGTATTGATTCAAACAAATTCGTATTTTCAGCATACGGTGAAATGAAAATGGCCGACCAAAACATAAGGCTTCCTCAAAGTGAAACAAACCAGGGGAGAGGTTATTCTCATTCATGTAGCTAATGTTCAGATTACCAAAAAAAAAAGTATAGAAATAGAGGTAGAGCATTTGAAACCGGCCCTCGCCAACTCAGTAAATGAGTAGCACAAGGATATGTGTGGTAAAGTGGGGAGCTGATGGTACGTGTGGCAATTCGCCTCAGATGCCAAAAGCAAGCTCTTTGGTCTAGCGCTAGTGAAAAGGGGATAGACTCCCTCGCTGTCTGGCTGATACCGACTTTAGGTAACCCCAACGACATTACTTTTACTTGTTTGTACTATAATCATAAATGAGTCTAGGTAAAAAAGTGTAACAGTCCGCAGCATTAGGTCAGTTTAAAGTAGTGAGTCAGTATGAAACTTTGATTTACGAGGGGTAGTCAAAAAGTAATGCCATTTTGTTTAGGACAGGTATAATTACCAACACAGGAACATGGATCATACATCAAAATGAAGCTGGTCCTCTGTGGATCACATCCCTACTTCTCTACATAAGTGAGTAAAAAAGTAATGCCATTTTGTTTAGGACAGGTATAATTACCAACACAGGAACATGTATCATACATCAAAATCAAGCTGGTCCTCTGTAGCAATGTTCCACCTTCAAATGAGAGCATGTATCCCTGCCCTGTAAAATTCTGTTGATTGTTCTTTGAGCCACTTCTTCACTACAGATTTCACTTCCTTGTCACTGGAATAATGTTTGCCTCTTAAACCCTCTTTCATGGGACTGAAGAAGAGATAATCTGATGAGTATGGATGATGCGGTAAAGTCGTCCACCCGAATTTGGACATATAAACAACTTACCATTTGTTCTTTTTATGAAGAATTTTCCATTCTAAAACATTAATTCCAGACATGAATTCTTGAATTTCTTCCTGCAGAAACAAATAAAAAGGAATTCAGTATAGAAGAGGAGTCCTTAAACTTTCTGTATCAAAGAGCATTTTCACAACTACCAATGATCGTACACTAAGTACCATCTATCTATCTATACATATATAAAGTGTTGGAATTTTTGTAATATAAGGCGTGTGCCAGATGGCTACTTTTACATATATATATTTACCAACCCCTCCGCACGAGCAGGATGCGACACAAGGTCAATTTCTTAAGTGGAGTTTTAACAGGTTTGAATTCAGAGTTTTCCTTCTCCTAGACCGGTTGCCTAACCAAGGTTAAAGAGCCCAGTCTGCTCTACTATTTACCCATAGCTGGAGGGAGAGTAGAATTCATACCTTCCCCAAGGGTATTAGCGCTAAGTGAAATCAATTACCACGTCCAGGATTTGAACTCAGGGCGACGAGTCCATTTCCTATGACTTTAACCATTACACCACGCGCTTCCTACTTTTACATATAGACTCGCCGACTACCATGTGACCAGCGAAGGCAACCTCTTACCCAATCACTGGCAGTGCTGCTGTTGTTGTATTTATACTGGCCTGATTCTGGTCTTAGCTCACTACTGCTTGGATCTTCTTGGACGTCGGAACCAAAGGATACTATACCACAGGACTTACTGACTTACTAAAGGATTGCTATAACTCGGGACTTACTTACTTATTTACTTTAAGTTCTTTTACAACTGGACAAGGATGGCAGCTAAATACTTAACATAAAGGACAACTGGTGTGTATGTAGAGGACTGTTCATATCTGAAGTCACCCTGACACAACACCATGAAGCTAAGATGTCCAGAAGAAAGCAGCGACAACAAAGCACCGGCACATCAACATCTTCAGGGACAGCCTTCAAATGCGACATCTGTGGTTGAGAATGTTTTTCAAACATTGGACTTCCCAGTCACAGGAGGTGCTGTAACTTCAGGGGAACAAAAATTACGTGATAGTCTTCCGAGACTGAAATGCTAATAAAGGGTGTGTATGTATGTATATCCAGAGGAAACTACAAAAATAAAACAATTAATGACAAAGTAAATATATGTAAAATTCACACTCAATTGTCCAATTGGATACATGGCCTAGTGGATAAGGTAGTTAGGTTAAGACAGTTCTAAGTGACAGTTATCTCTGGATCCCAAGTTCAACCCTGAGTGAAGGCAGTTAGAAAAAATAATTAACACAACTCCTACCCCAGCTATGGTTAACGGAATGAGAACAGGATACCCCCGTGGATTAAATAAAGGGTTAGGTTCAAAGTTCCGTGATGGCTCCCGAATACGACAAGAAAGTTCTCGAGTCCGAAAAAAAGGTTCTCGAATCCGAGAAGGTTCCCAAGTCCGACAAGAAATACCTGAAGAAGGCCGGAGGGTATATTGGCAGAAACGTTGTACAAATAACAATGAAGATGGGGACAATAGTCAGATAATACTAAATATATGTACACATTCACTATCACCAGAGCTTGTTTTTTGAGCAAAAATAATGAAGATTTGATTTATATTCATGAAGAGGATTAGAAAAATAAAATATTTCAAATAGGAGATACTGATTTTTATTTTCAAAGTGTCAGTGCACCTTTTTTTCTAATGCCCCACCAGGCTGAATTTTAATGGGGCATCCTGCAAGGATCCAACTCATGATTCAGTAATAATTGATCTGCGAGACTAACTCACACTTTCTACCCAGGTAACGCTGGGTAGCCACTTCTAGTTTAATCAATAAAGAAAAAAAGAAAAGAAAAAGAAGCCATTTAACTGCTATTTAATATAATACAAAACAAACCCAAAAATAGAAACAAAGTTGGTTATTTCCTATAAATCTAACATAAACAAAGGGGAACAACTCTTGACTGATAAATTATTTATTTATTTTCCCATTAAACTAACCCTAAACCCGTCTTCTTTTCTCCTAGTAGATCAATAAATAAATAATTTATCAGTCAAGGGTGGTTCCCATTTGTTTATGTTAGACTTATAGGAAATAACAGAGAGAGAGAGAGAGAGAGGGGGGGTTATTTCCTATAAATCTAACATAAAAAAAGGGGAACCACTCTTGACTGATTAATTATTTATTTATTTTCCCATTAAACTAACCCTAAACTAACCCTGTCTTCTTTTTTCCTAGTAGATCAATAAATAAATAAATTTATCAGTCAAGAGTGGTTGCCCTTTGTTTATGTTAGATTTATAGGAAATAACCACAAAGTTTTTAGAAAATTTTTAAAGATGAAATATTAATTGAATCAATTGTTTGTGTTGGTTTATCACTTTTCCTTTTACATTATTCACATTTTTATTTTATTTTACAAAACCTATTAATAAAGGAGATTCAGTCTCCATTTGTCTGTAACCAGAACTATGTCACCACTTATGTCACAATGCCAAAAATCATCAATATATAAAATAAAGAAGAACCGAGTAATCCATTTAAAATTTATCTTTTACTCTTGCTCTTTTTTCAGTGAAAAGAGGTTAACTAAAAAGTTTACAAATAAATAAATACCTTCAATTTTGTGTATAATTTATATGTACCTTCAATTTTGTGTATAATTTATATGTAAAATAGTCAAATTAATAATTAATAGATGCATGAACTAAGTTTCCATTTCTAATTGTTTTAATATTTTTGTTTATAAAATTTTTTTTAATGAATTAAATTTAATAAATTTGATGATTTTACTAATTTATGATACAAACCCTCTAACACTGAATTTTTAACTCCCACCCGCTCACAAAATATATTAAAAAAATTAATTTTTACACTGCTTGAAGGGTGTTTTTTTTTTCTAGTAGTAATCTATTAATAATGGAGATTCGCTTCCAGTTTTAGTCTGTAACAAAAATTACGTCACTGCTTACGTCACATTAACCAACACATAATCCAACGTCATAACATAGAATAAATATACTCAAAATGTGAGCATGCAACGTTAGACAATCCTCATTGTTTCAATAAATAGATGCCCGGCGTTATATATTTATATATAGATTGTTTTATTCTAATATAATATTTAAAATTATCGGAACTGTTTCCATTTCAAATTTTTCTTTCTTTTTTTTTTACTCCTTTATTAAATTTGATGATTTTACATACTTATGGTATACACTCTATGACATTGAATTTTAAGCTCCATCCCCTCAGGCAATATCTTTCAAAAAATTATTTTTACATCGCCGGAGGGCGTTATTTTATTTTGCTAGTAATAATAATAATAATAATAATAATAATAATAATGAGACCAGACCTAGTGTTGATTAACAAAAAAGAAAGAACTTGTCAACTGGTGGATTTTGCAGTTCCAACAGACCACAGGGTAAAGAGGAAAGAAAATGAAAAGATGGACAAATACTTAGACCTTGCCAGAGAATTGAAAAAGCTATGGAATATGAAGGTCAAAGTGATACCAATTTTAGTTGGTGCACTTGAAACAGTCCCAAAAAGCTTGGAAAAAAGACTGGAGAATCTGGAAATCAGTGGAAGAATTAAAACCACCCAGAATACAGCATTGCTGCAATTTGCTAGAATATTCAGAAGAGTCCTGGAGACCCGAGGAGACTTGTTACTCAGACTCCAGGGAAACACATCAGCTAACGCTGGTGTGAAAAACTCTAATAATAAAATGAAAACTTTTATTTACCTTGATACATAAATTTACAAATATAGGTTATTTCCTATAAGTCTAACATGATCAAAGGGGAACCACTCTTGACTGATAAATTAATTATTTATTTATTTATTGATCTACTAGGAAAAAAGAAGACGGAGTTAGGAGGGTTTAGGGTTAGTTTAATGGGAAAATAAATAATTTATCAGTCAAGAATGATTCCCCTTTGATCATGTTAGACTTATAGGAAATAACCCAAATTTATTTACAAGGCATTTATTACAGGTATCCGAGAGGGACTGGTGTACTTCTACCTACATTCCAGTCTTATCAGAGAAAAGAAAAAGTGAGACTTACCTGAGTAGAGTTTGCAACAATGTTTCCCATGTACAGCATAACTCCATTGCGATCTTTAAAAAAACAAAAAACAAAACAAAACAGTATGATAAAATGTTTTATGTATTTAAACATGTATTTTTTGTCTGTATAATGGCATATCTGATGGACAATCTAGTTATAAATATACACCAAATTCCCACTCATATTTATGAACTTTCCTAACATCAGCAGCATGCATTAGCCAATCAGAAATGATATAGAACGCATTTAAGGCCATTGGTATTTTTCCTGAAACCAACTGCTAATTGAACTTTCTGAAATCAACATCTACATGTACAGAGATGCAAATAGGTATGTCTTGTGTCCCTGATACATAAAAATCTAAAAGGATACAGCAAAATCAGATCCATGCATTCCAGTGTTTTTCTTTGTTCTTCCTGTATATCTGTATCTTTGTGTATGTATGGTAATATATATATATATATATATATATATATATATATATACACACACATATACACACATATATACATACACACACATATATACATACACATACATACATATATCGAACTCAGAACCATTAGCTAACTCTTGAATGTAAAAGTCATGTGTAGCATAGCTTAGATCTGTGTGGAGCTGATGGTAAGTGTGATGCCTCACCTCAGACACAAAAACAATCTCCCTAGTTTAGCATGAGTGAAAGAAAGATATATCTATATCTGTGTGTATGTATGGTTTGGTTTGTTTTGTTTTACGGCATATCAACCTCGGTGGGTCATTTAATGCCAACAAAGTTGTGAAATAAATTCATTCTTAATGCATAATACAATTTTGTTTATAAATTCATGTTTTTCTATTCAACCCATAGATGGGACCCTAACAGGTACTACCACTACAGGTCAGAGCGGACCAGGGAGCAATGGTGATGAAGGGGTGCTCCACATTCCCCAAACCTCAAAAACTGGAACCTCACCATCAGATAGAGTTTAACGTCATTCCCAGGACATGTAGACCCTCAGTCACCGCCTTCTAGTACCTATATGATAAGAAGGATTGGGGGTTGCCATAAGGGCAATAGGGTTGGGGCAATCATATAGGTGCTAGGGCTTGACGTGGCCAGCCAATTGATCGGAGGGGGCCTCTCTGACCGCCCGTCTAGCCCAAGAAAAGCCTAAAGTGGAATATTGCAAGTCATGGACTGCTCAACCGTGGACTGTTCAATGTGGCCCCATTGGGGGAGTCTTACCCCTCTGCAGAGGAGCAGTTGGTGCATTCTAATGCCCAGCCGACAGGGCGGTGTGTATGTATGGTAATATTATATATATATATATATATATATATATATATATATATATATTATATATATGCGAGTACGTAAATAAACAATGTGTTTATTTGATATGGCTTTTAGCCGACAATTTTTTGGAGGATATGTGCTTAATTGAAGTCATACCTAATATTGAAAATTAATTAGTTAATAATTAATGAATTTTTGAACATATATGCCTGCCTAAATTCATTAATTATCAACTAATTAATTTTCAAAATTAGATATGACTTCAATTAAGCACATATCCTCCAAAAATATATATATATATATATATATATATATGGTGATTGCGACTTCTTCACAGAATAAGGCCATTTCTACAAGTAGTTTGGTTGTGCGCAAGCAGATGGTCCAAGGATCCAGATTTGTTTTTATGTACCCTATCACATGTGAATCCCTTCCGTCTTCCTCATGTATGCGACGATACGTGACTGAGCAGGCCAGCCCTCGATGGTCAAGCCCTGTCACACAGATTGGTCAAATATAGGAGTTGTGTCTGTGACATCCATTATGTGCTGCCTATGTAGAGACCAATTCAGGATGGGGTGCTTGATCCACCTTACAGCAAACCCCTTACAGCTACCATCGGACTGCCCTTTCAATAGAAAGTGTAGCCAGCCTCCACTTCTGTTAATTGGTCCACAAGGGCCTCAATGTCTACCCCATATCAAGAAAGTTTGTCACGATTCACGATGCTGATAAGTATGCATCCTAAGTTCCTGACGGTGCTAGTGTGCCCTTTGTATCTATTAATGTTTCCATAGTAATGCTTAAGAGGCATTACAATTAGAGTAAAGGGCCGGTTTGCTCAGTCGGTAGAGCGTTCGGATAGGAATCACAAGGTTCCTAGTTTGATACCGGTCCTCGGCAACTCAGCGTACGAGTAGCACAGGGATCTGTGCGGTAAAGTAATGAGCTGATGGTAGGTGTGGCGCTCCACCTCAGACACAAAAACAATCTCCTTGGTCTAGCGCTAGTGAAAAGGGGATAGACTCTCTTGCTGATTGGCTGATACTGACTTTAGGCCATTCCGACGACTTTTACATTCAGAGTTAGCTAATGGTTCTGAGTTCGATACCGGGCCCTCACCAATTTAGCGCACGAGTAGCACAGCTTGGATCTGTGTGGTAAAGTGTGGAGCTGATGGTAAGTGTGATGCTCCACCTCAGACACAAAAACAATTTCCCTGGTTTAGAACGAGTGAAAAGGGGATAGACTCCACCAACTTTATTCTTTTTACTTTTGTAGCGAGATGGACGGTCCTGAGTTTTGCGAGGACTACTATTAGAAAAGAGAGGAAGAAGAAATAAGAGTGAGTAAAGGTTTTAAAAAAAGTGATGAACACAAAACGGTTTGTCGGGAATTTGACCGGGGCGTGAACGACGAAGAAAAATACCAGCCTCTTTTTTGCTTTCTGACGTGTAGGGCACAGACGGGCCTCTGGTCCCTAGTGTGGGATTACAGTAATTTAACAGTGTCCTCTCTCTCTTTCTCTCTGCCTTTCCTCCACTTCCGATACAACCCACGAGACGAGCCCTGGAAATAAAAGCTAAGCAGCTTGTGACGATATATTTCTCGCGTTGTACTTTTTTATCTACAAGATGACCGCCACATGCCGAACACTTTTTTAGAGTCGTGAATTTGGAGGCACGTTGACAAGACCCGCTATACAACATATATCGCTATTAGAACGTTACATATATCTGTTTTGGTACTGTGAATATATTACTATGTTACAATTATATCTTTCATTCATTATTGTATCAACACTGAAAATTTCATTAAATTCGGTTGATTTTTAGTATTTTTTTTTCTTTCGGTGGGGTGACATATGATGGTGGAATTTATGTCCGTTAAGTAGGATTTAACCAAAGAGTTAGTAGGAGGTATGCTCTGAAAGTAATGCCTTTTATTTATTTCTTTATCTACAAGATGACTGCCACGTGCCGAACACCTTTTTAGTGTCGTGAATTTGGAGGCACGTTGACAAGACCCGCTATACAATATATATCGATATTAGAACGTTACATATATCGCTTTTGGTACTGTGACCATATACCACTACGTTACACTTTATATTCGGACTGACCTTTATTCTGAGAGTAAAGAATTCTGAAGATCTTACCATTATCATTTCTATTCGTTGAATGATCCTGAGGTTTTTTCTGGGACTTTGGTTTTTTGCTTTCCACAGAATGCTGCGGGCTGGAATTAGAGTTTTGGTCTTGGAATGTCAAAGAGATCTTTTTCCGATCAGCCACTCTGATTAGAAGATTGGTCCGGAAAGCTTTCCAGGCTTTGATGGCGGATTCTTTGGTTGTGAAGCGAACAAACTGGAGGCTTAGCAAAAGAAAAACAACACAACTTATAGTTTTAATAGAATACATAAAGTTGTATCATAGTATTAGTTGGTTTGGTTTGTTTTGTTTTACGGCATATCAACCTCAGTGGGTCATTTAATGCCGATAAAGTTTTGAAATAAATCAATTCTTAATGGATAATACAATTTTGTTTATAAATACATTTTTCTATTTAACCCATAGATGGGACCCTAACAGGTACTACCACTCCGGGTCAGAGTGGACCAGGGAGGAATGGTGATGAAGGGGTGGTCCACATTCCCCAAACCTCCAAAACTGGAACCTCACCATCAGATAGAGTTTAACGTCATTCACAGGACCCTTTTAGTTTTTCTGATGCTTATAAACTTTTCATACACATAATTATATAGTTTCAAGTAATTATTTCTATTTAATAACAAATTTGGTTTGGTTAATGGCATATCAACCCTGTGGGTTATTTAATGCCAAAAACTGTTAGAGTGTGAGATAAAAATTGGTACTCAAGTTAACTTTACAGGTGTAATTTTTATAGATGTATTGTTACATTCGTCTACTTAAGCGTGTGATACGCCGGATTTTAATTCTTCTGAGAAAACCAACAATAATTGAGAGAAAACATATATATGCATTTGGACAGAAAGAATAATGTAAAAACAAAAATATATTTTATAATTTATAATTTAATTTATTCATTCATAGATAATCTTTTTTTTTTTTGTTCAATCAAAAATAATAATAAGAAGCGGGAGAATTAAGAATGTCGAACATATGTGGATAGCGAGAAATAGAGATTTTTCGTAGAAAAACAGTTCAATTTTTTACTCATCTGTTTTCAGTCTCCTTTTGTTTGTTTGTTTGTTTTCAATTTTTCATATAGATATATATAATCTTTTTTTGTTTCTTTTTCTCATTTTGGAATATTAGGTTTCATTCCTCTTCATTAATTTCGAAGATGCACGATTTGCACGGATGGTCTTCTACCGGCAATTTTTCTTTCCCAACTGCCGGAACGCTGTTCCGTTAAATTTTGAGACGCTCGAAAATTTTTTTAAACATTCAAAATTCTATAACTCTTTTTTGTGTGAATTATCTCCCTTCCATCGCCAAATGTAAATAAAGGGATAATTCCTTTATATATGTATATATATATATATATATTTTTTTATTATTATTATTAATTCGGCAAATAACGTGACAGTATTTTGTGGACATATTTTATATCTGATTCATAATTTTCCGTATATTTTGATTTCTTTCAAGAAGTATAAAATATCATCCATGTTAGTATTCTCAAAATGATCACTCATATTATTTACTTTGAAATATTTCTTTCTGATTTGAGTGAAAGCTATGAGGAAATCACCTAAAACTCCTAATTCACCAGTTTTTTCACCATCAGTAAATTCAAGGCATTAGAATCCATGAGAAAAAACAATAAAATCGATAACGTACTTTTTCATCAAAATAAGTAGTCTTATAATGGCTGAAAAATGGCATTTTGGGCAAACCTTTGAAGCCCCATATCTCCCCAAATACCCAAGCGCCATCACCCATCTTTTACTATGTGATACTCCTCATCGAACTCTATCAGAAAATCATATTAGTTTGGCACTTTATTTGCACACAAAATTTGCCATTTTTGCCCTCTCTCAGGGGGGATATCAAGCCTCGAAAATCACCTAAAATTCCTAATTCAGCAATTTTTTCACCATCAATAAATTCAAGGCATTAGAATCCACGAGAAAAAACAATAAAATCGATAACGTACATTTTCATCAAAATACGTAGTCTTATAATGGCTGAAAAATGGCATTTTGGGCAAACCTTTGAAGCCCCATATCTCCCCCAATACTCAAGCGCCATCAACCATCTTTTACTATGTGAAAATGATACCTCATATTATTTACTTTGAAATATTTATTTCTGATTTGAGTGAAAGCTATGAGGAAATATTCGACAGGTTTCACACCATGGTTGAGCCTTTTGTTAGAGCAGTGATTCTCAAACAGTGCGCCCCCAAGCTTTTCCAAGTGCGCTCCGTAGTATTCCTGAAAAATCTATCCAGATATGAAAAGCAAATGTATACAAAGTGACTATATGATACTATTTCTTTACGAACACTCTGCTTGTTTCGTTGCGACATTATTATGATAGTTATAAGTTACTTTTCTTGCAACTAAACAAAATCACAGGTTTTAAACAATTTTATTGAGAAAAATTATTTTATTGCAATTTTCCACCTCATATTCATGTGAACTGGGATTTTCAACCCTCGCAACAATTAAGTGTAAAAAGAGAGGAACTCTTCAATGCATTGATGAGGAAATGAGAGTTTGTCTTTCAAACATAAGACCAAACATTGAAGAAATCGCAAGGTCTCATCAAGCTCATGTTTCTCATTAACACAGGAATGAATAAACTTCATAGAGGTATTTTAAGTTTGCTTTGGTTAAATGTGTTATTTTTTAAAATATATTTAACAGTTAACTTAATAACATATTAGTCCTATTTTGTATACAGTGCGCTATCAAGTATCTGTAGTACTGTAAGTGCACCCAGATTGTATAAAGTTTGAGAACCATCGTGTTAGAGTATAAAAATTGTGTAAGTCTTGTATGGCTAATGTACAGTTGAGCCAGTATTACTACTTCTTGTTAGGATTTACTAGCTCATGACTTTCGGAAACATTTTTTCACGCTCAGAGTTGCTGAGGCATGGATTAAGCTGCCTGCGTCTGTTGTGGACTGCCAAAACACTGCATCTTTCAAAGCCTCCATGCTTCCTGTAGTCCACCAACACTATACCTGATACTCCCATCCACAACATATGCGCACACGTGTATGTATATTATTTCTGTACACTGTTCATGTTCCTGACACTAATACATTATTCTGTGTACTAGACATGAGACTTTGATGAGTTGTGGTGCACCTGAGCACTGTACACATACATGTATATTATTACTGTAAGCTGTTCATGTTCCTGACACTAATACATTATTCTGTGTATTTGACATGAGACTTTGATGAGTTGTGGTGCACCTGAGCACTGTACACATACATGTATATTATTACTGTATGCTATTCATGTTCCTGACACTAATACATTATTCTGTGTACTTGACATGAGACTTTGATGAGTTGTGGTGCACCTGAGGACTGTACACATACATGTATATTATTACTGTATGCTATTCATGTTCCTGACACTAATACATTATTCTATGTACTAGACATGAGACTTTGACGAGCTGTGGTGCACCTGAGCACTGTACACATACATGTATATTATTACTGTATGCTATTCATGTTCCTGACACTAATACATTATTCTATGTACTAGACATGAGACTTTGATAAGTTGTGGTGCACCTGAGTACTGTACACATACATGTATATTATTACTGTATGCTATTCATGTTCCTGACACTAATACATTATTCTGTGTACTAGACATGAGACTCTAATGAGTTGTGGTGCACCTGAGTACTGTACACAATAAATGTCATTATTATTATTATTATTATTATTATTATTATTATATCTCAGCTTCCATTCTCCTACTGTTGGTTTAATTGATAATAATTTGTTCAGTGCACTACAATTCCAATGTGCTTTCCCTTTTTACTTGATAAATCTTTTTATTTGGTTCTTTAACTCTTAAAGTCCTATACCACCTTATTCCACCCAGCCAAAAGTCTTATTCATTTTCCTAATACATCCCAAACAATAGCCTTTGTTTAAATGTAATATTAAACATATTTAGAAGTCTTTGATTTAAGGGAAATAACAGGTAGCTTTAAATGTGATATAATGAATATGTAAATACCTTGGTACCCCCTTACTATAATCTGATTGGACAGTGTCATGTATAAATAGTCGACACTGTGTTGGTTCTATACCTTATGCCTACAAGCTAACTTTACTCGCTAGACGACACCACGACTCCACGACAGACGGATTACTACAGTGATAATATACCAAATACAAACTTCAGAATATATCCCTTAACCCGGATATATCAAAAAGCAAAGGTCATTTTTAGCTGTTTTTTATATATATCCTTATAGGAATGCTCTGGACTTAGAAAATTCTCAACAGGATGTTAAGAGTTAAGTCTGACCTTGAAGTTTTTCCGTCAAAATAATACAATAACTTGTGGGACCTGTGGATATACCATAGTATGATAATTTAATTATGACAATGTTTGATATGTTTACTTAAGAGCTATTGCAAAAAAGTTCAGTATTTGGAAAGTATAATAATCTTGATTAAAATCTCACTTTTTTTTCTTTTCTTCTTCCCTATCTTTTCATGATGTTTGATTGAAACAGATTAGTGTTATCACTTCAGCATGCTCACCTCTCTCTATCTTTCCCTTACTCCCTTTCTTATTATATTTTTCTGTGTAGCATGTCCTTTTTCTTCTTTCTTTCTTTCTAATAAAACGGCATGGTCCATTAATTTAAGCTGAAATGATGAAACATTGTCATAAATTAAATTATCATACTAATGGTATATCCACAGGTCCCACAAGTTATTGGTATTATTTTGACGAAAAACTTCAAAGGTCAGACTAACTCTTACATCCTGTTAGAGATATTTC
>CM042171.1:70179187-70189187 GCA_023376005.1 Doryteuthis pealeii
TAAGAAAAGAGATGTAAATCTCTCCTTGGGAATGTATGCATATGGGGATTCTGTGCCCTCTAGTAAATGATGATGGGTGTTGTACTTTTTCAAATTACTTGCTTGGTAGTATTTTGTTCGCACTAGATCAAAATCTACACACTCTAGCAGTATATGTTGCACTGTAAATCTCTCTTGGAATGTAGTGCATATTGGGGATTCTGTGCCCTCTGGTAAATGATGATGGGTGATTTAGGTGTGGCCCATGTAAAGGCGGTTCTGCACAACATGTTCTCAACTATTTTTTGTTGTATTTTAAGTTCTATTCTCCAGTGGTAGGTTTAATGTTTTAGAGTCTGTTATTAATGAGGGCATTCCAATGATTTTGTCATTTTTTAATAACTTTTTTCACAACTGTTTTATAATCAGTATATAAAAATTGCATCCCAGTTGAACTTTACTAGAATCAGATCCAGACTCTCATTTAATTGATATGGTTTGTTTTGTTTTTCGGCACATCAACCTCGGTGGGTCATTTTATGCCAACTGAGTTTTGGATTCATAGCGATAGTTTTGTAGAAGAAGTATGTATATGTATATAGATTTTAACTATTGTTCAATTACTTATATTTTTGAGTACAATCCCATTTCTTTTAGGAAATGTAAAATCCTGGATGGTCTTATTTTCGTGTAAAGTTTTTTTTCAAATTACTTTCTTGGTAGCATTTTTCACACTAGATCAAAGTCTACACACTCTAGCAGTATATGTTTCACAGTAAATCTCTCTTGGAATGTAGTGCATATGGGGATCTGTGCCCTTAAGTAAATGATGATGGGTGAGGTAGTTTTTTCAAATTACTTTCTTGGTAGCATATGTTCGCGCTAGATCAAAGTCTACACACTCTAGCAGTATATGTTTCACAGTAAATCTCTCTTGGCATGTAGTGCATATTGGGGATTCTGTGCCCTTAAGTAAATGATGATGGGTGAGGTAGTTTTTTCAAATTACTTCTTGGTAGCATTTTGTTCGCGCTAGATCAAAGTCTATACATTCTAGCAGTCTATGTTTCACTGTAAATCTCTCTTGGCATGTAGTGCATATTGGGGATTCTGTGCCTCGAGTAAATGACGATGGGTGATTTAGGTGTGGCCTATGTTAGGGCGAGTATCGAATGTATTGAGGTCAGTCAGTCATTCAGTATACTGTTGGTTTGGACAACAGCAACTGGCTAAGCACAACTGAACTAGGCCCAAGACAGCTAGTACTTATAGAACTCAAGAATAGTCCCTTCATGTATTTGGGTGATTCCATTACTTGCGTCCTGATTGGCTGCTTGGTTTCTATGATGTTATGAGGCTTCATAAATACCCTGGCATTCTGCAGTAGGATTGTAACAACATTAGATCCGTATTCAGTTACGGCTACTTGTTGCCTTATCTTACCAATTCGACGGTAATTGGAACTTAGTATGATTATTCTACAAAATGTTTTTTTTTATTAAGGCAAGCAAATATTTTTCGCTGGAAAGATTTTGCTGAATTTTTTCATTTAAATCTTCATTTATTTGTTATGCCTCCTTGGGCATCTCCATTTTTTTTTCTTTTTTTGCTTATAATACTGCACTTGCTTTCGTGGTTGAATTTCACATAGCGCTAATGCACTTTGGAAAGGTATACACCCAATTATTCTCCCTCCAGCTATGGGTAAATGGTAGAACAGACTAGGTTCTTTAATCTTGGTATGACAACCAGTGAAGGAGAAGAAAATCTCACCAGCTAAGTTACTAGGGCATCTAGTATCATGGACACGGTGACACGAGTTCAAATCCTGAGCGGGACTTGTCTGAATTTCATATAGCGCTAATATCCTTGGGGAAGCTATGGATCGAATTATTCTCCCTCTAGCTATGGGTAGATAGTAGACTAAACTGGCCTCTTTAACTCTGGAACAGCAAATAATATTGTTAGGTCAGTAAAACGGTAATTCTGGGTGGACATAAGTCTAAATAGGGTTATCTTCCCTTGCTGCGAGTTCGTTCGCCGATAGGTGGCGAGAGTTATATTCAATTCTGAATTCTTTCTTTTTTTCCTTCTCAGGCCGGCAACCACTACATATGGTTTAGGCGCCTGACACCTCTGCCTCTTGAGGGGGGGGGGGCTTTGCTCCCCAACCAGTTATCAGTAAGTGACATTCCTTACGGCGCAAGTCATACACTTATTTCAGCTGTACGGTAACCTGCCACACATCACCCAAACCATCTGAGTAAGACGAACAAGACACGCGGGACACTGCTGGAGAAGCAAGGACGAACTCATAAGCGACGTCCTCATGTGGAAGCCAACACATGGTCGCGCCAGTGTGGACCGACCAGCAAAGGCGTACATTGATCAGCTCTGTGCGGATTCAGGATGCTACATAGAGGACCTTCTGAGAATGATGAGCGATAGGGACGGATGGAGAGAGATGTCATGGATATCCGCGCTGTCAGCGAGACATGATGAGGATGATGATCTGTTTTGTTTACATATTTGCCTTGAATGTATTCATCGCTAACGGAATAAATATTGTTATTATTCTACAACTTTGTCGGAATATATTATGACACTCATGTATCCACGTTGGGGGGGGGGTTACTCTAAGCCTTTCAATTTAACATAAGAACTTTATATCCTATATTTTGGCAGACTGGGCTCTTTGACCTTGGCTGGGTAACCAGTCTAAGAGAATAAAAACTCTGAATTCAAACCTGTTAAAACTCCGCTTAAAAATCAACTTCGTGTCACATCCTAGTCGTTGGGTAAATATGTATAAAAAGTCGTCCTAAAGTCGGTATCAGTCAGACTGTTGGAGTTTTTAGTATATAAGGCGTGTGGTGAATGACCACTTCTACTTATAGACTCGCCGATAAACATGTGACCAACCAATTGACCAACCACTGGCAGTATTCTGCTGCTGATATTATTATTTATACTGTTCTGGTCATACCTACACACATTGCCTTCAGCCTTCGTGGACGACGGATAATAGAATTATATCACTGGACCTTTTGACACTATGTAGGATTCCATATCTCAGGACTTATTTACTTACCAAAGGATTCTATAGCTCAGGACTTACTTACTTTAAGTCCTTTTCAACTGGCCAATGATGGCGGCCAGATACTTAACACAGACAGCGAGGGAATCTATCCCTTTTCACTAGCGTTAGACCAAGGAGATTGTTTTGGAGCCTGAGGTAGAGCGCCACACCTACCATTAGCTCATCGCTTTACCGCACAGATTCATATGTTTGTCATACACTGAGTTGGCGAGGGCCGATATCGAACCCGGAACCTTCTTGTTCCTAGTCAGACGCTCTACCGACTGAGCTAAACCGGCTAATTGTGTATAAAGCCCTTCAATACTTCGATTTTCAATTCATCAAACTCATTAACAATCTACCCAGCTTGTTAACCATTACACCATATGAGGTGCCTAACTATTGGGAAAGGTATGTATTTAAGTGTTGTCAAAAGCAACAACAAAAAAATGGCCTTGTGCCACATCCTACTCGTGTGGAGGGGTTGGGTAAATACATATAGGAGGGTAGACTGGGCTTTTTCACCTTCCTATGACAACCAGTCTAGGAGAAGGAAAACTCTGAATTCAAACCTGTTGAACTCCGCTTAAAAATTGACCTTGTGTCACATCCTACTCGTGTGGACGGGTGAAGGAAAACTCTGATTTCAAAGCCGCTTAAAACCTTTTGTCACATCCTGATAGTGCGGAGGGGTTGAGTAAATACATATAGTAGGCTAGACTGGGCTCTTTCACCTTGCTATGTCAACCAGTCTAGGAGAAGGAAAACTCTGAATTCAAACCTGTTAGACTCCACTAAACAATTGGCCGTGTGTCACATCCTGATTGTGCGGAGGGGTTGGGTAAATACATATAGTAGGGTAGACTGGGCTCTTTTGCCTTGCTATGTCAACCAGTCGAGAAGGAAAACTCTGAATTCAAACCTGTTGAACTCCGCTTAAAAATTGACCTTGTGTCACATCCTACTCGCGTGGAGGGGTTGGGTAAATACATAGAGTAGGGTAGACTGGGCTTTTTTTACCTCACTATGTCAACCAGTCGAGGAGAAGGAAAACTGGATTCAAACCTGTTAAACTCCGCTTAAGAAATTCACCTTGTGTCACATCCTGATTGTGCGGAGTAAATATATATATATATATATATATATATATATATATATATATATATAAGCCATCCAATAGTCTCATTTTCAATTCACAAACTGACTAATAATCCACCTAGCTTGTTAACCATGGCACCATGTGAGGTGCCTAACCCATTGGCAAAGGTATGTATTTTTCTTCGTTGGAAAGATTTTGCTAAATCTTTGCATTAAAGTGCTGTCAAAATCAAGAAAGAAATATGAGTCGAAACAAATAATGAAGCCAAATAAAATGACCAATGAAGGAATCTTAAAGCTATTTATTTCAAAAAAGTCTAAACGGAATTGAAATTAAACATTGTCAATAATCTTTTTTTTCTTTTAGATAAAAAATACAAAAAAAAATCAAAATAAAAATGTAATAAAATAAAAATGAATTTAACTCTTTGCCTACCAAATTCCCCCACCCCCAAGGCTGTAGCCAAATTTTATTGGCCTTTTTCTACCCTGTATGATGAGATATTTCAAAGTTTCCAATCTATTCACCTCACAACTCATTCTATTCAAATAAAGTCATATTATTATTATTGTAATTGAGTCCTTCTGCTCAACTATAATGAATTAAACATCGGTTTTTGTACTTTGCTTGGGCGTGGCATGCGTGGTAGGAGAGCCACTGTGAGTGGCTTAAATATTTACCTACCAAAATTTTCCACGGTTGTACTAAATTTTCTTGGCCTTTTTCTACCCTGTATGATGGCATATTTCAAAGTTCACGACCTATTAACCTCAAAACTCATTCTATTCAAATAAAGTCCTATTATTATTGTAATCTGAGTCCTTCTGCTCAGTTATAATGAACTATTCATCAGCGGCTTACAGTAGGATCGCACTGGTTGGAGAGCCTCTGTGAGCGGTTTAAAGCAGGCAAAGAGTTACCTGGTGGTTTTTCTAATACTATTTATATGTATCATTGACATCTTTCCGTCTACTAAAGACGATGGCGTAGAGTCCAGTTTTAATTATTTTATTTTATTATTTATCTGCAACTGCAACCAATTTTTGAATGGCAATCTCTGGTGCAGTGACTGCAAACAAACGGTGATGCTTGCTGGAGTTGCTGTTGTCTCTCCTTCCTTCTGGCTCTCTTTTCTGCAGCAGCTTCTTTCCTCTCTTTTTCACTCCTTTTCGTTCCTTTTTTGACGTGGAGGCGCCAGGTCGCTCAGTCTTCTACACAAGCCTCCCATGTGTTGGTGTTGATGTAGCATGTCTTCATGTCCCTCTTGCAGACATCTTTAAACGCAGGCGTGGTCTCCCTATTTATATGTAATTATTTGGCAAAATCCTTATTAAAACCGCTACTCAGAGTTTCACGGTTAATTGCCTATCATCGAAGAGCGTAAGGTTGTGTTTATTCTATTCAATAAAAAAAAGTTATCGCAGTGGCCTATTGTCGGTATCAGCCGGGCAGCGAGGGAGTCTATCCCCTTTTCGCAAGCGCTAAACCTAGGAGATTGTTTGTGCTAGTATGAAGCGTCACACCTACCGTCAGCTCCCCATCTATTCAATAAGCTCCTATTATTATTGTAATTTGAGTCCTTCTGCTCAGTAAATAAGTGACACGCGCGAGAGCCGCTGTCAGCGGGCTACGGTAGGATCGCAGTGCTGAGGATAGTCGCTGTGAGCGGCATAAAAGTAGGCAAAGAGTTAAAGTTACAGATGAATTAAAGTCAAGGGGAAAAAAACGTGAGATCAAAGCAAAATATAATATAAATAAAAAATAATAATAATAATGATAATAATAAAAACTGAACCTTTTTTGTTTATTTTACAGTTTCTCAATGCACCGGCGAAAAAAACAAAGAACAAGACGACCCCCACCCCCTCTTGAGTGTGGATCCATCGAGCGTGTGTGCGTGTGTGTCGTTCTCGTGTATAAGTCGACCCTTATCGTGGGGTCGCGAATTGATTAATTTTGCATCGAGTTTTGGAAAGTTTTGAAGCCGAACGGTTATTATACCTAGTCCTTCTCCTTTATTTTTGAATTTCATAGTTATAAAATCGTTACTCGTGTATAAGTCGACGACAACTCTCTCTCTCTCCTCTCTCTCTCTCTCTCTCTCTCTCTCTCTCTCTCCCAGTCCATCTCACCGTCTCTCTCTCCCTTTCTCAATATATATATATATATATATATATATATATATATATATATATATGTAGTTTGAGTGAGAGAGAGAGAAAGGGAGGGATATATATATATATATATATATATATATATATATATATATATATATATATATATATATATATATATATATAATATATATATATATATATATATATATATGAGAAAATGGAAATAAATCAATTGTATGTAAATATGAAAAAATATTTTGTGAATGTATTTTTTATACATGAAAATGTGCCCACGTAAGGTTTTTTTATAAACCATCATCAGTTTATATATATATATATATATATATATATATATATATATATATATATATATATATATGGGGGCGTGTGTGTGTGTGTGTGTGTGGTCGTTCTGGTTTTTTTTCCTACATTTTAGTATATTTTCCTATTTATTTTGTAATGGATATCTGACGAAACTCGGCTCTTTTATTGAGTTACCGGCCGAAATAAATTTATGATAGGCAAATTACGGTTTGTTGAATTTTTCCTTCTTATTGAAAGTATTGAATATATATATATATATATATATATATATATATTATATATATATATATATATATATATTCATTTGAAAATTCTTTTCAGAGAAGGCTTTTACATCAGTTTTATTCACAATACTCTCAGGAATTGCGTGAGTTTATCAATGAGTATTTAATCTATAGTCAAAATCATTCGTACATAGAATAAATTTTATTTATTAACGATGTCCCTATGAAATTTGAGTTAGATTTGCCTCAAATCTACCCATGTTATTAGTGCATTTTAAATCCGGCAATGTATCTGATATATCCCTCAGAAATAAAAGTTTACATAATATAAGGTGTGGTTAATTTACATATTGGCTTTAACAACACCGGAGTTTAATAAATAGTTATTTGGTGTCTGATATTATTGTTTTATTCTCCAACGTATTAAAGTCAATCCTATGAATGATTTTATATCTTCTTATTATAATGGAGATTGTGTGTTTTTCTGTCTGTAACCGAAACTAAATCACTACTCAAGTCAAAATTCCCTTAGTAATTGACGCCACATTCACCATGAATTTATCCTTATTTTAACCTAAATTATTAATAAAATTGTTTTACATTATTCATACTGTTAACCATATCTACATACTATTAACATGCAATTGTATTTATATATACAACAAAATAGCGGTTTACAGTGTGAACGGGAAGGCTAATTTGCATATTGATATTAAAAATGTAATTTTAATAGATATTAGTATTATTAGTTTCTAACTGTTTGGTTTTATTTTAATGAATATAAACAAAAATCTCTTCAATGAATCTTAAATTAAATCCATTAACAAGAAAAATAACTGTAATTTTATTCTTTACTTCCTCTTTTAACTAAATACTTAATTAGAAAAAATAACAATGAAAGACGAGAGTGATGGAAGAGTAAATTTCAGTTGTTCTATTTTTCGATTATATCCCCCTCTGTTTCAAATCTTTTTATCTGCATTCTTATTTAGTTTCATTAGCGTTTCTAATTTAATACGATATTTCATTACATTAAAACTCAAATACTTGCACCCGGAGGGTGCATATATTTGCTAGTATATATAAAACAACTAGAATATAATTAGAATAAGTGTAATCTTTTTATATACGTTCTTGTTTAATTTCGTTAGTCTTCCTAATTTGATAAATTTCATTACAATAAAAACTTTGATACTTACGCCTGGAGGGCGCATATTCTTGTTAGTAAACTTTAAAAGATTTGTTTACTTATTGCGTAAGACGCGTGGCAAACAAATATAATTTAGTTGGTAACCAAATGCCGCTATGAAGGTAAATATTTGCTTTGCAATTTGGAGCTGAATTGAGTCACGTGACCTTTTATGTTAACTAAATAGCACCACTTATGTCCTGCATCCCTCCCTCCCGTTCAAATCTATACCTACGTAGCTTTTCATTCATTTTTTTTTGTTTTCTTTAAACATTTCTATTTATTTTATTTTATTTTATTTTTATTTTTTTTTTTTATTTAATTTATTTTTTATTTTTTTATTTTTTTTATTTTTTTAGAAATTTAATTTCCAATTGTCGTTTGTCCTTTTTAAACGGCTGGATGCAAATTTAAAAAATTGTCTCTGGATAAAATTTTTTTTTACAAAATACGTGTTTTCAATTCGCCAGAGGATTTATTTTTTCTATTTCTCTGAACTTTTGAGATGAGGCTTGATAATTTGGATTATTCGGACTATTGTCCTCATCTTTATTGTTATCTATACTATTTCTCTGAATTTTTGAGATGGGGCTTGATTATTTGGATTATTCGGACTATTGTCCTCATCTTTATTGTTATCTATACTATTTCTCTGAATTTAAAAAAATGAGGCTTGATTGTTTGGATTATTCGGACTATTGTCCTCATCTTTATTGTTATCTATACTATTTCTCTGGATTTCTTTAGATGAGGCTTGATAAATTTGGATTATTCGGACTATTGTCCTTATCTTTATTGTTATCTATACTATTTCTCTGAATTTTAAAAAATGAGGCTTGATTGTTTGGATTATTCGGACTATTGTCCTCATCTTTATTGTTATCTATACTATTTCTCTGAATTTTTTTACAAAATACGAGTCTTCAATTCGTCAGAGGATTTATTTTTCTATTTATCTGAATTTTTGAGATGAGGCTTGATAAATTTGGATTATTTGAACTATTGTCCTCATCTTTATTGTTATATACACTATATGATGCAGGTTTAAGGGTGATAATAATCCATAATACGCTTGTTCCTTAATTGTACGACCGTTATCATCCTGCAACAACCTCTGGTTAAAAATGACACCTTCCAAATCGTCCAAAATTAAATGTAAAAATGTAAATCCTGATTATCAGGTGTTGCTTATCCGCCGAATTCTTACTTCCTATGAGTTTCGTCACTTCAGTTAAATGATGGACCATTCTGTTTTTACTATAAAGAAAGAAAAGGAAGAAAAAGGACATACTACACAGAAAATATATAACAAGAAAGAAAGAAAGAGAATAAGGGAAAGATAGAGAGAGAGGGTAAGCGCACGGAAGCTATAACGTTAATCTGTTTCAATCGAACATAAAAAAAGGATGGGAAAAAAGAAAGAAAGAAAAAAAGGAAAATAAGTGAGAGAAAGTTAAATCAAAATTATTATACTTTTTTACATATTGAAGTATTTAGAAATAGCTGTTAAGTAAACATATCGAACGTTGTAATAATTAAACTTTCATACTGTAGTATATCCACAGGTCCTTCTAGTTAAATAATATTGAAGACATGAATAAAATCTTAAAATAAAAACTTTGAAAAAAAAAAGCGAGATGGTTCCCAGTTCGACAAGAAAGACCTGAAGAAGGCCAGAGGGCACGTTGGCCGAAACGTTGTGTATATAACAATAAATATGAGAACAACAGTCCGAATAATCTATTAATAATGGAGATTCGCTTCCGGTTTTTGTCTGTAACAAAACTACGTCAATGCTTACGTCACTATACCCGAAATCGTCATAACATAGAATAAATACACTCAAAATTTGAACTCGCAACATTAGACAGTCCTCATTGTTTTTTTAAAACAAATTTTAATAAATACATGACTGGTATTATATATTATGTATAGTTTGTTTTATTTTAATACATATTTAAAGTTTACATTTTAAATTGTTTTATTTTT
>CM042171.1:70194187-70204893 GCA_023376005.1 Doryteuthis pealeii
CCACATACCAACAAAAGCCCTGAAGATGATCTAATTAATAGATCGAAACACTGCAGCGTCGGCCAATAAACCCACCACTTAACTCATTTAGACCTGTGTGTTTTTTCAATTTTTTATTATACCACACACACACACACACACACACACACATATATATATATATATATATATGCATGTATGTATGTATATATCTTTATGTGTATATGTATGTATGTATGTATGTATGTATGTAACCGTAATCCAGCGTGTCGGTACATCATAGCAAGATTTTGATTAGAGCAGTACATTTAAAGTGCTCTTTTGGAATAAAGCAATATCCAGCACAATTTGTAACGGAATAATCTTCTGAGAGTCAGCATTCGCGCTGAACTTAACGGTGATAACTATGAAGTGTTAATTAGTATCCTCCACTCCTTTTTTTAAATAGAAGCATCAATATCATCATGGACAGCTGTTAAAACGTGAACCCAACACATTCGCGGATCGTCTCGTCTATCATAAACTTGGAATGTCTGTATAAACATATATTTTTTTATATATATTATATATTGTTTTCTATATATTTTTTAAGTTGTCAAAAAGAGGGTTGTATTTTTTAAAAATAAAAACACCCTATATTCCCTCCACCTCACACTCTCTCTCTCTCTCTCTCTCTCTCTCTCTCTCTCTCTCTCTCTCTCTCTCTCTCTCTCTCTCTCTCTCTCTTTCCGTTTACACACACCCTTTTACACACTCATACATGCATGCATACTTTTTCTCTCTCTTTCTATCTTGTTCGTTATGAAACATTGTAAAAGACCCCTTGCGCCATTGTTCAATATGAAACATTGTAAAAGGCCCCTTGCGTCATTAAACCATTGTCGCTTGCGTGGTCAAACGTCCGCCCGACTCGGCTCCTTTGTATCCAGGTCGAACCATCTTGCTAATACTGTTGTTATTTTTGCTGTTGGACGCTATCGTCTGCTTGTGCGTGGCCGTCGAGTTCTCGCGTAGGCCATCGTCGGTAGACGACTTCGTTCGTCAAGTCCTGTTTCAACTGATTCTGGTACAAGTCCACCCCTTCCGATTCTGTGGGAACTCTCCTCACAAAATTATTATTACTTGGTGTGGTCGTCGTCTGCTTGCACACGGCGGCAGGGTTATCTTGTTTGACGTCGCTCGGGACTGGTTCGTCGGATGCCGTGTCCGGCTTTGAAGGGTTTTGGTACAAATCGGGTCGGTCTTGCAATGCACCTCGTTCTCGTTTTTTCTGTTTGAAGCGACCGGACCGCGAGATGGACACTGACCGCATACGACGTCTTTCACCGGTTTCAGTGTTGCCGGCAACTCCATCGACCGAAGGGACTGACCCTTGGCGGGCTAAATCATCTGATACCGAATTTTTGTCAATGTCTTTCGAAGTCATCTTCTTCGTGAAGTATCTCCTAAGGGTAGCCATTTTGTTTTTTGTTTCTTTATTTAAAGATTTTTTAAAATGTTTTTTTCTTCTTTTTTTTTTTTTTTGTTCAGTTGTGTTTGCTAAAGATTAACTTCTTTCTTTTCTTTTTTTCTTTTTCTTTTTCTTTTTTTCTAAGGATTAACTATTTTCTTTCTTTTTTTTTTTTTCTTTCTTTTTTTTCCTTTATTTAGAATTGTCGTTTTTAATGTTTTTTTACTTCTTTCTTTCTTTCTTTCTTTCTTTCTTTCTTTCTTTCTTTCTTTCTTTCTTTCTTTTTTTCTTTTTTTAAAACCGTTTTAACCGTTTTCTTTCTTTTCTTTCTTTTTTTTCTCCCCTTTTTTTACATTAAAAATCAATTTTTTTATGTTTCTTTGATTCAGTTGTGTTCGCTAAAGATTAGTTTATTTCTTTCTTTTCTATTTTTTCTTTTTTTCTAAAAATCAACTGACTTCTTTCTTCTTTTTTTATTATATCCACCTGTCCATTTAATGTTAGTAGAAACGAAAGAGTAACTTCAAAAGGGAGGCAACTCTTTATTTATTGTTTATCCTTGTCGCCGGTTTGTTACCAGGGATCATTTAACAGTTTCAGTCGAGCAGGCCAATCCGGTGGTGACTTTATATCACGTGTCACCTTAAGTCAGGACAAAGTGATTCCATTTGAGTTGATCAGCCAACAACTAAAAAACCAGCCTGGAATTATCCACCTGAAAAACGAAACAAATAAAAATTAGTTATGTATGAACAAAAGATACGCAATTTATATGTACAGTAAAAAAAAAACAACTAAATAATCTATATATCAATACTGCGCGTGGTGTAACGGTTAAAGTCATGGGAAATGGACTCGTCGCCCCGAGTTCAAATCCTGGACGAACTAATTGCATTTCACTTAGCACTAATACCCTTTGGGAAAGGTATAAATCCAACTCTCCCTCCAGCTATGGAGAAATAGTAGGGCAGACTTGGCTCTTCAACCTTGGTTAGGCAACCGGTCTAGGAGAAGGAAACTCTGAATTCAAACCTGTTGAACTCCACTTAAGAAATTGACCTTGTGTCACATCCTGCTAGTGCGGAGGGGTTGGTATATATAAATATATATATCGATACTCGTGTTCCTTAATTGTTCAACCGTTATCATACTGCAACACCCTCTGGCTAAAAATGAGACCGCCCAAATCGCCAAGATGAAATGCAAAAATGTAAATCCCGAAAGAAAGAAAGAGTGTTGGAAATTTATTAAGGGACAATCTTCCGGCTTTACCCGCCAGAAGCAGCAGCAGTCTCTTAGGGTCACGTGGGCAAACTTATAAAAGAAAACACACAGCCTTCCTCTTCCTCTTCCTCTTACTCCTTTAACCCCTTGTGGGACAAAGGCGGGTCCCAGCGTTCCTTTCTCCGTGCTCATCACTCACTGCTCCAAAGTTTGGAGGGAAGAAGTTGAGGTGGGAATGGAGAAAATGAATTTTGAGTGACATTCGGCATCCCATATCCTCATAAGTCTTTAGAAAATTCTCAATACAGGCTTGGTAATTTGGTACGCGAGTGTTACCAGGAAACCACTACAGACTGACTTAAATGCTTCCCATGCTCTCAGTTTCCTGCATAATAACTAAAAAAGAAGACATAAGTCACACAATATTAGAAATTAACCCTGAATGCATATACGCCTTTATGTACAGTATGTGTACAAAATGTACAGTATGCATATCTAAAAAAAACTAGAGGTGATGAGTAAAAACGGATTTCAAATCTGAATTCAGCTGCACCACCAAATTAGGTTAAAACAGCTATTTTTGTGCTTGCCTCAATTTCTTTGTAAACCAGTGTAATTAGATTATCATATATTTTTTAGTTATTTTTAAATATATCATTGATTTATCCCCTTGTTTTATTTTTATTTAGCTTTTCTTACGGAAAATAAAGTATAAAACGCTTTTAACTAAAATAAATAAATAAATAAATAAAAATAAGAATAGGACAAACATTTTCAATCCATAATCCACAGAAAGGTTCTTAAATAAAATTGTGTTAGTTATGATGAGGAAGACTGAACCTAGTCTTTTATTAAATCCTCATTGTCTGTTCCACAATTCCTTGTTCCAGATTCCAATAAGCTTAGTAAATATATATATATATATATATATATATATATATATATGTTGTGTGGTGTGTGTGTGTGTGTGTGTGTGTGTGTGTGTGTGTGTGTGTGTTAAGAAAATTAAAAAAAACACAGGTTTAAATAAGTTGAGTGTTAAGTTTATTGGCCGACGCCGCAGTGTTTCGATCTATTAATTAGATCATCTTCAGGGCATTTGTTGGTATATGGAAGGTGATAAAAAAATTTTATCACAGAATAACGAGAAAAGCAAGTGGGTATTTGCCTCATACCCCACTTGTATGGGCTGGGCACAAGGCCTCGTTTTAACGTGGCCCCACCCACAAGCCGAAGCTCATGGGTGGGAAAGAACAAAAATTGTGTCGTTGCCCGGGGGGATAGCCCCCTGGGATCGACGCTATTATTAAATTCTCGGCGAGTCCAAAACCCGGCGCAAACCGGAAAACCGGTGCAATGAGTTTATATGAATAATAAATGAGTTTATAAGAATAAAAAAAAAAAAAGAGAAAAGCAAGTGATAGTCCTTGTTCATCAGTCTGTTCAAAATTTGAAGTGTGAAGAAAACAGACTGATAAAAAAAAAACGAAAAAAAAAACAGTGTGAAGATTTTATTTAAGGGCGACTTTTTGTAATCTATTTTTGTCTGTAAAATGAGTTCTAGAGCTTCCCTACTCCTAAAAATTGGTTTATAAAAGCATTTCCCTAGGAATCCAAATGCCTGTGAGGACTTTCTGTCAATCACACACCAGTGAAAGACTTGAAAGGGATAATAATAATAATAATAATAATAATAATAATATAATAATAATAATAATAGTAAATGTAGACTTTGCGGTAATAGAGATGAGACTGTTAACCATATACTCTGCGAATGTAGCAAACTAGCACAACGAGAATACAAAACTAGACACGACTGGGTTGGGAAGGTGATCCACTGAGAATTATGCAAGAAATTAAATTTTGACCACACAACAAAATGGTATATGCATAAACCATAATCTGTTCTTGAGAACGAAACGCACAAAATTCTCTGGGACTTTGAAATTAAAACGGATCACCTATCCCAGCAAGAAGACCAGACCTAGTGTTGATTAACAAAAAAGAAAGAACTTGTCAACTGGTGGATTTTGCAGTGCCAGCGGATCACAGGGTGAAGTTAAAGGAAAATGAAAAAATTGACAAATATCTGGACCTTGCCAGAGAACTGAAAAAGTTATGGAATATGAAAGTGAAAGTTATACCAATTGTAGTTGTGCACTTGGAACAGTCCCAAAAGGATTTAGAAAAAGGTTTGGAAAGTTTGGATATGAGAGGAAGGATTGAAACCATTCAGAACACTGCACTGCTGCAATCTGCCAGAATACTCAGAAGAGTCCTGGAGACCTGAGGAGACTTGCTGTCACTCAGACTCCAGTGAAAGACCATCAGCTAACACTGATGTGAAAACTCAAAAGGAATAATAATAATAATAATAATAATAATAATAATAATAATAAATAATAATATGCAGTGTATGTGACAAAAAAGATGAAACATAATAAGCGAATGCCACAAATAAAATGCAAGAGTAGACATGACTGGATGGAGAAGGTGATACACTGGGAATCGTGCAAAAGGTTATCATATGTAAGTTAGATTAGCGTAGGCATAAAGCCAACAGCGCTTGGTAACTGTCAGTTTATCTCCAATGCGATTTTCAAACCAAATCTTGCTTTGTGTTTAAAAAGAAAAAAAAGAAAAAGAAAAAGAAAAAGAAAAAAGAAAGGAAATATTTAAATTGTGAAAACATAGAAGCTGATTTAAGGGTGTGACACTTTCTTCTGCAGTGAGAGAGAGTTAAATCAAGATTAACATCCTTTATACATACTGAATTATTTTACAATAGCTCTTAAGTAAACATATCAAACGCTGTAATAATTAGATTATCATACAGTGGTATATCCACAGGTCCGGCTAGTTATTGTCATCATATACCACAAACGTGTTTATTTATTTTCGGTATCACAACACCAAGAGAAATTGTTGATTTATTAGTTTTTAACACGTTCTTCGGGTTTACCTTTTAGTTGCTCACCGCTCGGTTATCGCGACTACTTAATCAAGTGGGAAGTGGAGGCGAGAAGTTCATCCCAACCTATCAGAATTTAAAGGAGGCGCTCGATACGTAACAGTTATCGTTGTATGTATTCACCCCACCCATCCGAACGACCAGGATGTGATACAATGTCTTAAGCGGAGTTTAACAGGTTTGAATTCAGAGTTTCTCTTCTCCTAGACTGGTTGACATAGCAAGGTGAAAGAGCCCAGTCTAGCCTACATATAGGCTAGACTGTCTTTCACCTTGCTAAACCAGTCTAGGAGAAGAGAAACTCTGTATTTAATCAACTCTTCAGCATAATCATGATGTGACACAAGGCTTGAATTCAGAGTTTTCCTTCTCCTAGACTGGTTGACATAGCAAGATAAAGAGCCCAGTCTAGGCTACTATATGTATTTTACCCAACCCCTCCGCACTATCAGGATGTGACAAAAGGTTTTAAACGGTTTGAAATCAGAGTTTTCCTTCTCCTAGACTAGTTGCCATACCAATATTAAAGAGCCCAGTCTGCCCTACTATTTATCCATAGGTGGGGGAAAATGGTCACATGCATACCTTTCCCAGTGGTATTAGTGCTATGTGAAATGCAGGTAGACGCGTTAAGGATTTGAACTTGTGACGCCGTGTCTATTTCCTACGACGATTACACTACGGACACCTCCAATCGTTATCGTTGTAAAAAATAGAGCTGGGGACCCGAGTTCAAATACTGGGTGCGTTTTGTTTTGCTTTAATGTCATTGACAAAGGCAAGAACAAATCTGTTCTCTTCGCCGAAGGCAATGGTAAATAGTAGGGCAGACTGGTCACTTTGACCTCGGAACGACAACCGGTCTCGGGGAAGGAAAGGGTATTTACCACCCATCACACTTATGAAGGTGTGACACAAGGGCATTTTTATATGGGCCCACCCACGAACCGAAAGCTCATGGGTGTTTAGGTGCAACAAATACGTTGGGGGCGTCTCAAGACTAGGAAAGATATTGCCTCTCACCTCACTTATGAGGACGTACACAAGGACGTTTTTATTTGGGCCCACCCACAAACCGAAGCTCATGGGTGGTAGACACAAAAATGCGTTGATCCCGTCGGCATTCCCTTTCGAAGGGGGCGCCTCTGGCACTGGGCAATAAACCCAACCCTGCCCCTTTAAATAAAGGGGCAGGTCTTGCCTAGAGGGATATCCCAACTAGGATCAACGCTGTTAACTTTACTTATCCGGTCCAGAGGCCGAAGTACTCTGAACCCCCGACGCGAGGGCCGGGTGGAAGGAAAGTTCTGAATACAAACCAGCTATACTCCTCTTAAAAGATAGATTTTATGCTGGTTGGTTGGATTGTACAGAATGTCAACCCATCGGTCTATTTTATACCAAACGTGTTTTGTTTTATTCATTTTTGTTGGGTATCAATTTTTTGGTGCTCTCTAATATGTATCAATTGAATGGTTTCTAATCCAATATGTGATCTACCGAGTTGTTTTATCATCCCAATAATGTGATCTACCATTTAACTAACTCATTAAAAGTAAAGTCGACGGGCGGCCTAAAGTCGGTATCCAGCCCAGTCAGCGAGGGAGTCTATCCTTTGTTTCAATAGCGCTTAAGACCAAGGAAGATTGTTTTAGCATTGAGGTGGAGCGCCAACACTATCCAATCAGCTCCTTACTTTACCGCACAGATCCTGGTGCTACTCATAACGTTGAAGTTGGCGGGACCGGTATCGAACGTAGGAACCTGTGGTTTCTAAGTCGAACGCTCTACCGACTGAGGCTACCCGTACCCTAAACCTTAAACGCTAACCCCAACCCTGTCTCTTTTCCAAGTAGATCACACATGCCAAAACCAAAATAGTTTAAGATCAATAGTTTGATCCCTCCATGTTGAATCTATCGAGTGATCAACATTCAAATGTGATCTAACCCATTAGACTACCCTATTATTTTCCATTAAACTAACCTAAACCCTAACCCTACCCTCTCTTCTTTTTCCATAGTAGATCACAATGCCATGAATAGTAGATCAATAGTAGATCACAAAACCTTCGTAGGATCACAGTTTTTGGAAGAGCATTCGATTTTTTTAAACTATTTTTTAAACAGTCTGACATTTTTTTACAACTCATTTGGTTTTGTTTTTTCTCCCACCCCACCCAACCCCTCTCTCTCCTCTCTCTCTATATCTCTTCTCTCTCTCTCTCTCTCTCTCTCCCTCTCTCTCTCTCTGCTTTACTTCGCTTCCTCCTCCATATCTCTCTCGTCTCTCCTTACTTTCTCTATCTTATTCTGCTTTCTTTCTCTCTCTTCTTTTCATTCCTCTGTCTCTACACGCTCGCTTCCCCTCTCTCTCTCTTTGTCACAACAACTCTTTCTCAAAATGTCACTCTTAGTCTCTCAATCCCGCTTTTCTCGCCCCTCACTCTCCCTCTCTCTCTCTCTCTCTCTCTTCTCTCCTCATCTATATATATATATATATATTATTATATCTATCTCTCTCTATTCTGCACTCTCTTTCTCAATGGTCCACCCTTGTCTCTCAATTCCGCTTCTCTCCTCTCATCTCTCCCCCCTTCTCTTCTCGTCTCATCTCTCGTCTCTCTCTCTCTCTCGTCTCTCTCATCGCTCTCTCTCTCTCTTCTGAAGTGAACAACATCTGTTTTGTTTGTTTTTTAACTCACCGGGTAATCCGTTACACACGAAATAAATTACATTTCTACGGTTTTCTCAATCTTATTTGATGAATTGCTACAACAAACAAAGACAACAACTTTCATCTCATATAATCAAAACAACACAAACAAGGATACTCGCCTTGAGGAACATTGAGTAACCAACCGTACCACGGAGTATGGTGGATATATGAATGTTTAAAGTGATCAGAAAGTCTGAGAATAATTTTTCATCGACATTGAAATAAAGAAAAAAAAAAAAATGATCCCCCCTTCTCTCTGCTCTCTCTCTCTCTCTCTCTCTTCTCTCTCTCACACACACCACACACACACACACACACACATATATAATGACATACAAAAACATATATACACACACATATATATAGATTTATACATACATAAACATATATATGTAGCAATAGCATAAATCTTTACAGCTCACTGCCAGTCTCTCACCAATCCTATAACCGCCACATCAGAACCTTTCCTCTCATGAGCCTTCAAATGACTCATCAAACCACTGCAGATCCACAAGTTTGATTGCAAATATGACATAGGAAGGACGTCTTCCCATTGTAATTCAGATGATCAGATTTTTGATAAAATTTGATGCTTATGCACCACTATATGCTCTTCTAAGACCAGAAGCTGACTTATAGACTTTGTAACACACACACTGCCCTGTCGGCTGGCACTGTAGAATACACAAAACGCAACTCTATAAATGGGTAACCACCTCCCCATTGAACCGCCTGTTGGCGACCCGGGATGCTTAAGAACGTAATACTGGTAGCTAAGCAGCTCAGTGCATGACAACACTCCCCTTTGGCCTTTGCTTCGACTAGACGGGTCGCCACCATGGCCAATAGGTGGGCCTATTGAGGGAGGGGGGGTCTTACCCCTCAGCAGATGTGCAGTTGGCGTATTCTACTGTCCCAGCCGACAGGACGAAAAATGGATTCATACTTTTTTCATAGGTATTAAGACGAAATAAAACGTATACAACCGCGTCCAGGATTTGAACACTGGTTCGCTGTGTCCATTTGCTTGGAGGATAACCGTTACGCTACTCGCGTTTTCAATTAATTTTAATTTAATAAGTTATTTAGTTTTAACTAGGCACAATATATGCACACCTCTTGGATGCAGTATTTAAGTTTTAATGTAATAAAAATAGTAATATTACAGTTGTGGGAATTAAAAGATAACGAAAAATAAAATTAAATAAAATTAAAAACAACAACTCCCATGGAGCCTTGACCGAGAACGCCTTTTGAGCGCATGTGCGACAAAAAGGGATGACTCCTACTCCAAAAAGGATACCTCGGCGATTTGAATCTAGCCGCAACTAAGTGTGGTCGCCTGCTGCTAGTTCAGGGGGTATGTTTCCTTCGCTAAAGCTGACTATGCCACCGTTCAATAAAGCCTAAGTCAGTAACTACTCTTGCCTTTGTCTCTTTCCTTTCTCGTGCCTTTTGTTCTTTTTCGTTCCTAAGTTCCATTTCAGCTTACCCAGCTCAAAGAAGTAAGAACAACTTTAATGGGGACAAGATAACCAGTACATAACGAACTTACTTAGCCCAATAAATTAGAACTTAAATTAAGATATGCAGATAAAAGATTTGAAACGGAGAGGGTATAATCGAAAAAATAGAACAACAGAAACCTTTATTCTTCCCCATTACTTCCGTCTTTCATTGCTAATTTTTTCCTAATTTAACTATTTAGTTAAATAGGAAGTAAAGAATAAAATATAAGTTATTTTACTTTGTTAATGGGATTTCTTTAAGATTTAATACCTGAGATTTTTTGCTCATATTGATTAAGGTAAATCAACAATTAGACAATCAATAATACTAAAAGCCATCTTTATTAAAGTCAAATCTAATAATATTAATATGGCAAATTAAACCTTCCACTCACACTGTAAACGCTATTTTGTTGTATATATATAATACAATTGGCATGACATTAGTATGTAGATGTGTTCAATAGTATTAATAAGGTAAAACTATTTTATTAATAATTGAGGTTTGAATGAAAATAAAACCATGGAGAATATGATGTAAATAACTAAGGGAATTGTGACTTGAGTAGTGATCATTTTGATTAACAGACAGACAAATACACATCTCCATTATAATGAGATTACTAATATTTTTACTAGTATTATCCTTCTCATTAATAGATTTGTAGGGTTTTTATTTATGTCTGGAGAATATAACAAAGCCGTTAACTCCTGAACCTTAAAAGCTAACATCGTTGATCCCAGGAGGCTATCCCCCTAGGCAACACCTCGTTTTAAGGGACAGGGCTGGGTTTAGTGCCTGATGCGCCCTGCACTTGAGGGGGAATGCCAACGGGATCAAACGCATTTTTTGCAC
>CM042171.1:70204993-70224993 GCA_023376005.1 Doryteuthis pealeii
CACGAAGAGATCGGACTCATCGGAACCTTCTCAGACTCAGGAATCTTCTTTTCGAACTCGGGAACTTTCTTGTCGTAATCGGGAGCCATCAAACTTTGAACGCTAACCTTTATAATAGTCCGGGGGTATCTGTGTTCTCATTCCGCAACCATAGCTGGGGTAGGAGTTGTGTTAATTATTTTTCTTGATGTACTGGACTCTACTCAGGACTGAACCCGGAATCAGAGATAACTATCACTTAGAACTGTCTTAAACTAACTACCTTATCTCACTAGGCCATGTGTCCAATTGGACAATCCAGTGTGAATTTGGGAACTTATAAACCTAATGTCTTGAATTGGCTAGAATATTACCTATTTACTTATTTTTGGGAGGAATATGTGCTTAATCTAGAGTCGTACCTAATTTTGGAAAATTAATTAATTAAAATGAATTAGGCGGGAATGCTATTTAAATGTATGGCTAAACAAATTCGAGAAAAATCAATCTCTGTATGTACATTTCGGCCTATTAGGCCTCATCAGCAGAGCTATAGATAGGAAGGCGCCTGTGCGTGATTTGAAACCGGACTGCAGCTGACAGGCCGATCCCATAACCTCTACACCAAACGGACTTCTTAGATTTTACGATATTTTTTGTTAGTAGTTTAATATTCCTCTTCTAGTGACTTTTATTACACGACGATATGATAAGTTGTAAACAAGGTATGTTTGGAATGGCTTTTTTGCCGACAATTTTTGCGACAATTTACTTATGTATGATTTTCTTACCTAGACTCATATTACATGTCTTTATTGGTTAAATAAATACTATCTTCAGGGATAACCTGAGTGAACCAGGGAGAAATGGTGATAAAGATCTGGGACTTCACCATCAGATGGAATTTAACTTCATTGCTAGAACATAAAGACCCTTAGCCACAGCCTTCTAGCACCCATATGATAAAAAGGGGTTGGGGCAATCATATAGGTGCTAGGACTTGACATGATAAAAAGGGCTTAAATATAGGATTGGAACGAAAGTCTTGTTCGATACAAATTAACATTTATTCGGTTTTACCGCATCCACCGTACTCCCCAGACCTCCACCCCCTTCAGACTATTACCTGTTTTCTCCTATGAAAAACTCAATAAACGGCATAAAACAACTTCCAGATGTGGATCAAGGGAGAGTATTTTCTATATTTTAGAGACAATTGTGAATTATATTTTGTTTATATTTCTCAATTTACATGTCTTTATTGGTTAAATAAATGCTATTTTGTATCCGACAAGACTTTCGTTCCATTCATATATATATATATATAATATATATATATATATATATATATATATACCAACCCCTCCGCACGAACAGGATATGACACAAGGTCAATTTCTTAAGCGGAGTTCAACAGTTTGAATTCAGACTTTTCCTTCTCCTAGACCGGTTGCTTAATCCAGGTTAAAGAGCCCAGTCTGTCCTACTATTTATCCATAGCTGGAGGAAGAGTAGGATTCATACCTTTCCCAAGGGTATTAGCGCTAAGTGAAATGCAATTACCACATCCAGGATTTGAACTCGGGACGACGAGTCCATTTCCCATGACTTTACCCATTACACCACACTTCCATTCATATATGTTTCCATTAATATCCTTGATTTTTCAAGGAAGAAAATGAGAAACGCACTGCACAAATTTCACTTGTGAAAATTTAACTTAATAATATATCTTATTATAATGGAGATTGTGTGTTTTTCAGTCTGTAACCGAAACTAAATCACTATTCAAGTCACAATCCCCTTAGTTATCTGACGTCACATTTACCATGAATTTATTTTTATTTAAACCTCAATTATTGATAAAATTGTTATGCCTTATTAATATTGTTGACTATATCTACGTACTAATAGCATGTAATTGTATTTATATATATAACAAAATAGCGGTTTACAGTGTGAACGAGAAGGCTAATTTGCATATTGATATTTAAAATTTGATTTTAATAAATATATGCTTAGTATTATTGATTTCTAATTGTTTGGTTTTCTCTTAACGAATCTGAGCAAAAATCTCGGGGATAAATCTTAAAAGAAATCCATAAACAAGACGAAAGAACAGTAATTTTATTAAATACTTCATAATCTAACTAAATAGATAAATTGGAAAAATAAAAGACGGGAGTAATGGAAAATGGTGGAAGATTTAAATCTAAAGCTGTTCTATTTTTCGATTATACCCCCTCAGTTTATCATTTTCTAAATAGTTTCTAATTTGATACAATATTTTATAACATCAAAACCTAAATACTTGCACCCGAAGGGTGCATATATTTGCTAGTTATTATAATATATTAATATTATAATATAGTAATATAGTGTAATATAGTTTTTATAATAAAAAATAATCTAAAAAATATTTTCCTTACCTTTTAGATTATTTTTTTATTATAAAAACTACATTATGTCTATTGTGGAATTGTTAAGGGTCACAGATAAAGACAAAAAACTGGTGAAAGTTGACACAAGTGTATTGAAGAGAGAAAGTAGAATTTACAGAAGGAAAGTGAAGTTACGTCCGACAATACAGTCAAGAACTGAATCGCAATTGTCTTTGCTACTTATAGTAGAAATAGGATCATTCCATTATGTAGATAGGTTATATCACCTATAACAATGCCAAGGGTGTTAACGGAAACATATAGGTTTGGAACGAAAGTCTTATCTGATAGAAAATATTATTTATTTAACCAATTTACATGTTGTCTTTATTGGTTAAATAAATACTATTTTGTATCGGACAATCCTATATTTGACCAATTTCTTAAAATTTAACAATCTTATCATGTCAGATATTTATGTGCTATCACGTACAAATATATATATATATATATATATATATATATATATATATATATATTCTTTGTTGGGGTACCAAGTTTCTTGGTACAAGGGTGAGTCTAGGCTGGTCCTATTCTCTAACAGCAGTTTGTTGCAGAGTTCAGGTTCCGTATGAGAGCTCAATGCTTATTTTTTATAAACAGAGCAAATTTATTTGTTAATAAAATGGCCTTAGATACCAGGGGTATCGTGATTATGGACCATTTCCACTCGTGGGTATCTGAGTTTCGCCAGGCCATTTGCCAGTCTGAATAAAGAAGTGGTCTGACGAAACTCGGTGGGCCTCAGATACCCACGAGTGGAAATGGTCCATAATCACGATATCCCTGGTATTTAAAGCCTTTTTCTTCACACACACACACACACACACACACATATATATATATATATATATATATATATATAACTCAATTTTAAGAAGGATAAGTTAAATTTACTAAATATGATATGAAAAATTTAAAAAATCGAAAAAGATAAAATTATGACTGTATAAAAAATTATAAAACGCCCTGTAATAATAAATGAACACACACGGCTGGCTTGAGAAAGCTTTATTCTACTTAGAATACAGTTGTAGTTTCTTGGGAGTTTATATACTTTCAGAAAGTTAAGATTTACACAAAGGGGAGGTAATAATAAAACAGTTGGATCTTCACAAGAAGCCCCATTAGATCCCTACGTAAGAAAAGACCTTGCGTTTATCCAGACACCGTGAAAATAAAAAAATAATGTCTCTTATTCAAAATACTAAATGCAAAAAAAAAAAAAAAATTCCGCGGTGTTATCATTTAAATTCTATTTTCTAATTATCTTCATGAATATGAATCAAATCTTCATTATTTTGCTCAAAAGATGTAGTGTAGTGTGTATATATATATATATATTTGTCCACTGGTTCAATCTCTAGTGGCGGAGATTGTGGTATGCACTGCTGATGAGACCAAAGGAGGTCGAAACAGCTGTCCGGTGCTCCGGATGTTGCAGATGGTGTTTGCCGAGTTGTCTGGTCATGGTAATATGATTCAAATATCAATTATATATATATATATATATATATATTACTTTGTCATTAATTGTTTTATTTTTTTAGTTTCCTCCGGACATACATACATACAAACTGCCATTTATATATGTATAGATTTCTTGTCGGACTCTGGAACCTTCTTGTCGTAATCTTTGAATCAAAACCTTTATTCAATCCACTGCGGTATACTGTTCTCATCCCGCTAACCATTTGCTGGGTACAAGTGTTAAGCTGTGTTAATTATTATTCTATGTTACTGTTGCCCTTGGCCAGGATTGAACCTGCAGCATAGAGATAACTGTCACTTAGAACTGTATTAATTCAACTACGCCATGTGTCCAATTGGACAATTCAGAGTGAATTCTTGGAAATTATAAACCTAATGTCTTGTTTTACCTAGAATATTTACCTATATACCTATGTAGGATATTTTACCGCTTTTTGGTACCATATATATATATATATATATATATATATATATATTTAAGAAATGGATATAAAGTAACCTACTCGAGTTTCATCATCTGAATCGTCAGGGTTACATCCGCTGAATTAATGAACGCTGCTTATAAAACAGCGTTCATCTATAACGATAAGACACGTTTCAACAGACATACGTGGTACCAACTAATATTAATCGAAAACTCGATTAATTCAGCGGATGTAACCCTGATGATTCAGATGATGAAACTCGAGTAGGTTACTTTCTATCCATTTCTTAAATAAATTTTGCTCTATATTGTATTGAGCACTTTGCATTTGTTTTTCCACGGTCTTAACCCCTGGATTCTGTGCGTTCCCAACGATCGTACCCGTACCCACCGGTAAGCCACTACTCATACATATATATATAAATCGAATCATTAGAATATACCTGTACAAGTTTGTTTTAAATTGCGTCTTGGTTTCATATTACGTCGCTGAAGGCAGTCGTAATTTACGGGCTCCTGAGCTGTGTAGTAAGTAACAGTGTTTTGAAGCAAGCAGACGACTTTGAAAATAAAAATGGCGACCGCCACTGGAGTACTAAATATAGTTATACCTCTTTCTGGACGTATCTCTCTTTTAATTCCATACGTAGGTACGTAATGATCGACTTGTTTCGACAAGCTTGATACAAATGAACAAAGAAATAAAAATAAAAAGGAAAAAGTTATATTCGTACGTTTAGGCGCCTTTGTCAGCGTTGATCGGTTTTAAATAAAAATGATAGGGGTGGAGAAAAAAGACAGAGAGAGAGAGAGAGAGAGAGAGAGAGAGAGAGAGAGAGAGAGAACGCCATAATCATATGATTCTCCACCAGAGTTCGATTTGAAATTTTACTGGTTTTTCTTTGTGTGTGGGGGTGTGTGGGTTGTGTGGGTGTGTGTGAGAGAGAGAGAGAGAGAGAGAGAGAGAGCAAATAAAGAAAAAGAAAAACCAGTAAAAATTGTAACTCCCGCCTCTCTCTCTCTCTCTCCTCTCTCTCTCTCTCTCTCCGTGTCATTATAACTCAAACGTACTACTACTCTGTCTCTGTTTCTCTCCCTCTCTCTCACACACACCCATACACACATATGCTATCTCTATCATTCTCTCTCTCTCTCTCTCTCTCTCTCTCTCTCACACACACACACACACACACACAATACACATACACATACACACATATGCTATCTCTAGCATTCATTTTCTCTCTCTCTCTCTCTCTCCCTCTCTCCCCCCCTATCTCTCTCTTATCTATCTATCTATCTATCTAGCATACATACACACGCACACATGCTCTCTCTCTCTCTCTCTCTCTCTCTCTCTCTCTCTCTCTCTCTCTCTCTCTCTCTCTCTCTTCCAAACTTACTTCTACTACTCTGTCTCTGTCTCTGTCACACACACACACACATATGCTATCTCTAGCATTCATTCTCTCTCTCCCTCTCCTCTCCCTCTCCCTCTCTCTCCCCCCCTCACCCATTTTTTCACTTTCTTTTTTATATGATTATTAATTTTGTCCGTGTTATCATTAAAAAGAAGTCGACATCGTTCATAAATAAACAAATGATTGATTGTCACTAAACGGAATATATTAAACGCAATCCGGGGGGAAAATATGTCTGCTTTTATAGATATATTTCACTCCTCACTCCCCCCTCCTCTATCTCTCTCAATATATATATATATATATATATATATATATATATATAAAGATAAACCTAATGAGTCAGATAAATTTATCTGACTCATGAGATTTATCTTTATTATTTGCTCTACTTAGGTATTGAGCACTTTTTACTTATTAGCTTTAGTTTCCTGGCGGTTTTATATGAATATATATATCTTATATATATATGTATACATATAAATTGTTTTTTCTTTTGGCCAAAATATTGTACCAATAGATTATTTTTGGTTGGTACGATTATCTTGGTCTTTTCTTTTTTTCCAATGTTTGGTAGTATATTTTTACAATCAAACTATTTGCTGCTTTTTTTTCACCGTGAGGATTTACCAACAAGTGCGGTAATATATATATATATATATATATAATATATATATATATATACCAATGATCGTCTGTTTACAGACTGGATCTCTCTGGTGATCGTAAAATATATAAACAAATGTATGTATTTAATAGTTTAAACACCGCCCTTTACGGCAGCTGCCAAATGGCCGAGAGGTTAACGAATCGGGCGGACGAAGAGTCAGTCGAGTTTCGCTCCTGATCATAGGTGGTTGTTGTGTCTAGCCACACTGAAGAGGCGTGAAACGTTGAAACACGGTATCTGTGGATGACTTTATACATATATATATATATATATATATGCGACCTTCACCTTTCCCGATTCTTCAAATCATCAGCATACAGAGACATCCGCCACCCATGAGCCTCGGCTTGTGGGTGGTCCCACATTAATAGGGCCTTGTGCCTAACCCGTACACGTGGGGTACGTGTTAAATATAATCAGCATACAGAGACTGCTAAACCTGAAGACCAGAACTGGTATAAATATTCAGTTTATGAATAACACAAGAGATACAGGTTAATTTTAATACTAACAAGTGCTAACTAATAGTGCTTATAACCGGTTTAAGTCGGAATACGACCCGAACTAAACGAAGAGAATTTTCTCTTTCTAGAAATAGCAAAATCCGACCGTATGAAGCGACCACACAATAGAAGCATAAAACCGGAGCATTTTGCAGAGATCGGGAGATCCCGGGAGGTCTTTGCGATCCCTTTTTTTTATTATTGGCATTTCAGTCTCGGAAGACTATAATATAGCTTTTGTGTCCCTGAAGTTACAGCGCCTCCTGTGACTGTAAAGTCCAATGTTAGAAAAAACATTCTCGAACACAGTGAAGGCTGTCCCTGAAGATGTTGATGTGCCAGGCTTTGTTGCCGCTGTTTTCTTCTGTACCGATCGTCTCCAAGCCTCTACCAATCCAGTCCGCTGCTGATCATGAGTCCGTTCCTGCCTCCAGTACCAGCCCGGTCGTAGATCCTGCCTCCAGTGCCAACCTGTCGAATCCTTAATATCCCAGAAGGTCTTTGCGATCTCCTTTTTTTTATTATTGGCATTTCAGTCTCGGAAGACTATAATATAGTTTTTGTGCCCCTAATGTTACAGCACCTCCTGTGACTGTAAAGTCTAATGTTAGAAAAACATTCTTGACCACTGATGTCGCATGTGAAGGCTGTCCCTGAAGATGTTGATGTGTCGGTGCTTTGTTGCCACTGCTTTCTTCTGGACCTCGTAGCTTCATGGTGTTGCTCCAGGGTGACTTCAGACATGAACAGTCATCTACAGAGAGCCTGCCGCCACCGAAGGCGGTCCTGAACCAAATTTTCCCAGCTGGAAAGGGCAATGCCAAAGCACTTGAGATCGTTCTTGCAGACATCCTTGAAACGCAGCTGGGGGCGACCAATCTCTCTCTTACCAGACGAAAGCTCTGTATAGCACCGATGGTCTCCAAAGCCTCTACCACTGCTGATCATGAGTCCGTTTCTGCCTCCAGTACCAGCCCGGTCGCAGAACCTGCCTCCAGTGTCGAATCCAGTTACTTGCAATATGTCCTTTTTAGGGAAATCTCCGAATGAAAGTTCTTTCTCGCCTGATTTCCCGGACAGCTACAGTTTTAATAGGTTAACTGTAATATGCAATTGTGTCTAAATCATTCGTACTAGAATAGTTACTTGAAGATATAAAACCAGCCAATCGACCACCCTGTCGACTGAGGCGTTAGAATGCACCGACTGCACCTCTACAGAGGGGTAAGACTCCCCCAATGGGGCCACTTATTGGCCGTGGGTGGCGACCTGTGATGCTTAAAGATAGAGCCCAGGTGGTTGAGCAATCCACGACTTGCAATACTTCACTTTGGCCCTATCTTGGGCTAGACGGGCGGTCGGAGAGACCCCTCCGATCAATCGGCTGGTCACGTCAAGCCCTAGCACCTATATGATTTTCCCAACCCTATTGCCCTTATGGCAAGCCCCAACCCCTTTTTATCATATGGGTGCTAGAAGGCGGTGGGTGCGGGTCTACATGTCCTTGGAATGACGTTAAACTCTATCTGATGGTGAGGTTCTAGGTTTGGAGGTTTGGGGAATGTGGAGCACCCCTTCATCACCATTGCTTCCTGGTCTACTCTGACCCGGAGTGGTAGTACCTGTTAGGGTCCTATCTATGGAAATAGAAAAATGTATTTATAAAAAAATTGTATTATCCATTAAGAATTGATTTATTTCAAAACTTTATCGGCATTAAATGACCCACTGAGGTTGATATGCCGTGAAACAAAACAAACCAAACCAAACCAACCAACCAACCAATCGAGCATCTATATATTTATCAATCTATATATGTATCTATATAAGCATGCTTATTAAATTTTTATTATTTTTGTTATTACAAATATTCTTCAATCTTCCCCTGAAACTCTAATCTTTTTATTAGTTTTGTCACTCTTCTTTTGATACTCTCCCATCTCAATATTATACTCCAAGAACCAACCAGATCCAATCTCATCCTGAACCCAACTGTTTTAAAAGGTTAAAAGGTTTAAAAGGGAGTGGACGGACAGCGCAAGATATTCAATAAATAAAGGAAAACAACTTTAAATTTGCTTCATTACAATAATTTATTTATTTCAACCGCATTACTGTAATGCGGTTGAAATAAATTATTGTAATGAAGCAAATTTAAAGTTTTCCTTCATTTATATATTATAATATATATATATATATATAATATATATATATATATATATATATATATATAAACACGAGGCTGAAGCAGACAAACCTAAGCGCCAACCCAATATATATATATATATATATATATATATATATATCAAAACACATCGCTTGTGTATTTACTTCTCATACTGTCGTGTAGCAAAAGTCACTATAAGAGGAATACAAACCTACTTCTAAACAAAACAAAAAATCTAAGAAAGTCCGGTTGGTGTAGGGGTTACGGTCCTCGCCTGTCAGCTTGACAGTCAAGGTTCGAATCACGCACAAGGCGGTCTTCCTATCTATAGCTCTGCTGATGAGGCCTAATAGGCCGAAATGTACATACAGAGATTGATTTTTTCGATTTGTTTAGCCTTACATTTAAATAGGTATGCCCGCCTAATTAATTAATTATTAATTAATTAACTTTCAAAATTAGGTACGACTTCAATTAAGCACATGTTCTCCAAAATATATATATATATATAATTCTGTATGTGTAACGAGTCCCGGAGAAGGAAAACTCTAAATTCAATCCTGTTAAACTCTGCTTAACAAATTGAACTTGTCAGTCCTACTCGTGTAGAGGGGTTCGGTAAATCTATCTATCTATCTATCAGTCTATCTATCTCAGTCTGTCCATATCTATCTGTCTGTCTGTCTATCTCAATCTGTTCATATCTATATGTCTATCTATCTATCGATCTATCTATCTATCTATGTTTCTGTCTGTCTGTCTGTCTCTGTCTCTCTGTCTGTCTGTCTGTCTGTCTCTCTCTCTCTCTCTCTCTCTCATATATATATATATATATATATATATATATATATATATAAATAAAGTAAAGTCGAAGGGGCGGCCTAATGTCGGTATCAGCCAGTCAGCGAGGGAGTCTATCCCCTTTTCAATAGCGCTAGACCAAGGAGATTGTTTTTTAGCATCAGAGGTGGAGCGCCACACCTACCATCAGCTCCTTACTTTACCGCACAGATCCCTGTGCTACTCATACGCTGAGTGGGCGAGGACCGGTATCGAACTAGGAACCTTGTGGTTTCTAGCCGAACGCTCTACCGACTGAGCTAACCCGGCCCCTATATATGCATAAGAAATTGAACTTGTGAGTCCTACTCGTGTAGAGGGGTTGGGTAAATATATGTTTACTAAAATTCAGCCAATAAGTCGTATTCTTGCCTTTTCTTTGGAGGGGGAGGTGCTGAGTAAATCCTCGGTAACTATAAACATGTAAATGGCACAGAGTTTTTAACCGAGGGCACCTGTCTATACGAGATCGCTCTATTTTTGTTTATATTGAAGACAGGTTCGTAGAAGGCGAAGATGACGAGATATCGACGGCCGGTCTAGCCACAACTGGAAAAAAAACGAAAGGATCGGTGACATTGAAATCGTTAATTTTATTTTTAATGTTTAGAAGTTTTCAGTCACCTGATCAACTGTTTGTTTTTAACATATTCATCTATTGAGTTGCAAGTGCGAGGGAAATCAGATGAATTGTTAAAGTGTCATTTATCTGTGTACAGTTGTGCAATTGGCTTTTTTATTGGATGGTTTATCTATCTATCTATCAGTCTATCTATCTCAGTCTGCCCATATTTATCTATCTCTATATATATCTCAATCTGTTCAGATCTATCTATCTATCTATCTATCTATCTATTTATTTATTTATCTATCTATCTATCTATCTATCTCAATCTGTTCATATCTATCTATCTATCTATCTATCTATCTCAATCTGTTCATATCTATCTATCTATCTATCTATCTATGTATCTCAATCTGTTCATATCTATCTATCTATCTATGTATCTCAATCTGTTCAGATCTATTTATTTATTTATCTATCTATCTCAATCTGTTCATATCTATCTATCTATCTCAATCTGTTCATATCTATCTATCTATCTATCTATCTATCTATCTCAATCTGTTCATATCTATCTGTCTGTCTATCTATCTATTTATATATATATATCTATATATCACAATCTGTTCATATCTATGTATATATCTATATATCTCAATCTGTTCAGATCTATCTATCTATCTATCTCAATCTGTTCATTTCTATCTATCTATCTATCTATCTCAATCTGTTCATATCTATCTATCTATCTATCTATCTATATATCTATCTATCAATGTTTCTGTATATATATATATATATATATATATATATATATATATATATATATATATATCTGTTCATATCTATCTATCTATCTATCAATCTATTTATTATTATCCCATCTTATTGTTGCGTCTTATCACAACACTATGAGTCGATATACACTTAATCTCTCTCTCTCTCTCTCTCTCTCTCTCTATATATATATATATATATATATATATATATATATATATATATATATATATATTTACCAACCACTCCGCACGAGCAGGATGTGACACAAGGTCAATTTCTTAATTGGAGTTCAACAGGTTTCAATTCAGAGTTTTCCTTCTTCTAAATCGGTTGCCTAACCAAGGTTAAAGAGCCCAGTCTGCCCTACTATTTATCTATAGCTGGAGGGAGAGTAGGATTCATACCTTTCCCAAGGGTATTAGCGCTAAGTGAAATGCAATTACCACGTCCAGGATTTGAACTTGGGTCGACGAGTCCATTTCCCATTACTTTAACCATTACACCACGCGCTTCCTAGTCTATATATAAACACTGGTGTTCCTTAAAAGTTACCATCTTGCACCCCACCCCCTGGTTAAAAATGTGACCGTACAAATCAAACCGGTCATTGTTAACGGAGTGGGAACAATCTACCCCCAATGGATTAGATAAAGGGTTCGGTTCGAAGTTTCTTGAAGGCTCCCCACGTTGAGTTCGACAAGAAACCCCTGAAGAAGTCCAGAAGAAGTTGATTCTACAAATGCTGATAAAATTTGAGAACATTTGAACTAGAATTTGTCAAGTTATTGGATTACAAAATCAGAAACTTTTCTAAAACACCATCTGTGTGAGTGTATGTATTCACATATGGAAAATGGAAATGAATTCGACAGTCAGTATAGAAATATTTAAAAAAATCATTCAGAGGATGTGTTTATATATATATAAAAGTTTAATATATACTTTATCAGCAACGTTTCTAAATAAACAAATATCCAAAAATCTTATTCACTTCGCCGAAGGGCATTCGGGCTGTTTGTTGTTATTATTCTCTCAATAACTCCCCCTTACCTATTATGGTAGAGGCGCGTAGTATCGCTTGACAAGCTTAATTCCGCTAGGATGGTCAGCTGTGTACTGTGGCCGAGGCGATAAAAGTGTTTCACTAGTGTTTCACTGCGTCTGCTGAAGTCCCGGTTTCGATTTCTGTCGGAGGGAAATCGTTAGTATATACCGCTGATGAGACTTAATAAAGTCGAAACAGTCTGTACGGTATTCTACACATCGAGCCATCCTTTACTGGGATTACACTTGTCAAGTTTATTTTCTATAAGAAAAAGTATCGAATTTTATGCGATACATGCGTTGTAAGTGCCTTCAAGTAAAAATTTAATATATATATATATATTAACTATCAAAGAGCAATATTATGAAGCTCCTTCAAAAACAAAAAAACACAAAAAAAGTATGCGATGAAATGAAATTGTGTCAAATTTATTTGGTTATTAGTAACTGTTTTGTTTTGTTTTTGTTTGTTTTTTTGTTTTTTAGAATGTGGTGATGTCATGAAAGGTACACGATTCCCTAACCTTGTTCATTGTACATTCATATTGATATTTTTGTTGTTTCTTAAACTTTTTTTTCACACGGATACTTTTTTATCAGATCTATATCATTAAACTAAGGGACCCCTACCAGAGTGGACGGGGGAGTCATTTTCTATTTTCATAGGGGCATAAAATATCCGTAGACGAGTTGAAATGACATTAAAATCCAGGAAGCCAAGAAGTAATTACAAGAATTGACTCTTTAAGTGATAAGGGGAGGTTTGACATATTGTCTTGACCTCCAGTCTCAAGACTTTTATTCTCAATTTGCCATTTTCTGTTTTTCAAAATTGTTATTGAAGAAGGATCCCACGTTCCCCAAGAGGCTCTCCAGAGGGCACATCAACCGAAACATTTTGTTTATAACAATAAAGATGAGGACAACCGCACAAAAAATCTAAATAATATAAATTATCAAGCCTCATGTCAAAAATAACAAGAAACACCTGAAGAAGGTCGGAGGGTACATCGGTCGAAACGTTGTATATAACAATAAAGATGAGGACAACCGCACAAAAAAATCTAAATAATATAAACTATCAAGCCTCATGTAAAAAATAACAAGAAACACCTGAAGAATGTCGGAGGGCTCATCGGCTGAAACATTGTACATAACAATAAAGATGAGGACAGCAGTCCGAAAAAAATCTCAATAATACATAACATCAGATAACAGCAATTATATTATGATCAAAACAAGAAGGATAGAGATACTAAAATAACGCTGTATTACAACAATAACATATTCCAGAAAAATAATAATCAAAACAACAATGATTGGGATATTAGTCCGAAAAACTTGCCTCATCCATATATTAATAGTCTGGCTCCTTATTCTTCCAACCGTTTCCATCTCGCAACATCCTCTGATTAAAAATGAGACCACCCAAATCGTTCAAGATTAAATGCAAAAATGTAAATGTTGATTATCTGGTGTTGCTTATCCGCTGAATTCTTATTTCTTATAAATAACGGAACGTTCCGTTTTTATCATAAAGAAAGAAATGGAAGAGAAAGGATATGCTACACAGAATCGAGTATAAATATTATAAGAAAGAAAGAAAGAAAGAAAGAAAGAAAGAAAGTAGGGTAAAGATAGAGATAGGGGTGAGCACGCGGAAGAGATAATGCTAACCTGTTTCAATTGAATATAAGGAAAAGATGAAAAGAAGGAAAGAAAGAAAAAAGACTGAGTGTTAAATCAAGATTATTTTACTTTTTACACATTGAACTATTATGTAATAGCTCATAAGTAAACACATCAAACATTCCAACAATTGAATTATCATACTGTGGTATATCCAGAGAGCGGGTTAGCGTGCGGAAGCGATACCGCTAATCGGTTTCACTCGAACATAATGAAAAGATGAAAAGAAAGAAAAAAGAGTGAGAGAAAGAGTTAAATCAATATTATTATACTTTTTACATATTAAGGCATTTAGCAATAGTTCTTACGTAAACATATCAAACTCTGTAATAATCAAATTATACTGTGGTATATCCACGGGTCCTGCTAGTAGCAATAATAACACGTCTCGGAAATATAATCAAAACAACAAAAACAAGGATACTCGCCTGAAGGAAACATTGAGTAGCAAACCGTACGACGGAGTGTGGTGATATATGAATGTTTAAAGCGATCAGAAAGGTCTTAGAAAATTTTTCCTCGACATTGAAAGAAAGAAAAAAAATTAACCCCCCACCTCTCTCTCTCTCTCTCTCTCTCTCTCTCTCTCTCTCTCTCTCTCTCTCTCTCTCTCTCTCTCTCCGTATTTCAGAACATGACGTTTTATTGCCCGTGGGAGAGTCTGTCTTCGCTTTCAAATTCAAATTTCATTTTCTTTTTACTTTTCGTTTGCCTTGACTAGAGATCTCTGACAAAATCGTGTTAATATATTGCACAATATCAAAATATAACTTGAAGGCGAACTCCATTCAAACAAGCAAGGTTATTCGGAGTTGCCTTTCACAGGAAAACATTTAATATTAATAATAATAATAATAATAATAATAATCTTATTATAATGGAGATTGTGTGTTTTTCTGTCTGTAACCGAAACTATATTACTAATCGAGTCACAATTAACATAATTATTTACATTCTCCATGATTTTATTTATATTTAAACCTCAATTATTAATAAAATTGCTTCACCTTTTTATTAGTGTTGTCCATATCTACATACTAATAACATGCTATTGTATTTATATATACAAAAAATAGCGGTTTGCAGTGTTAACGGGAAGGCTAATTTGCATATTGATATTAAAAATGTGATTTTATTAAATATGTGCTTAGTATTATTGATTTCTAATTGTTTGGTTTTATTTTAATGAATATAAGCAAAAATCTCTCCAATGAATCTTAAATGAAATCCATTAACAAGAAAAAAATAAGTGTAATTTTATTCTTTATTTAACTAAATAGTTAAATAAGTAAAAAGCAATGAAAGACGGCAGTGATGGAAGAGTAAGTTTCATTTCTATTTTTCTATTATACCCCTCTGTTTCAAATCTTTTTATCTGCATTCTTATTAGACTTTCTAATTTAATACGATATTTTATTACATTAAAACTTAAATACTAGCACCCGGAGGGTGCAGATATTTGCTAGTAATAATAATAATAATATGGACGCTTCAAACGACAAATTGAAGAGATTGCCCATGAAAAGACTTGGACATGGTTAAGAAAAAGGAAACCTCAAAAGAGAAACAGAATCATTAATAATTGCTGCACAAAATAATGCCATAAGGAGAAACTATATAAAAGCGAAAATTGATAAGACCCAACAAAATAGTAAATGTAGACTTTGTGGTAATAGAGATGAGACTGTAAACCATATACTCTGCGAATGTAGCAAACTAGCACAACGAGAATACAAAACTAGACACGACTGGGTTGGGAATGTGATCCACTGGGAATTATGCAAAAAAATTAATTTTGACCATGCAAAAAATGGTATATGCATAAACCAGAATCTGTTCTTGAGAACGAAACGCATAAAATTCTCTGGGACTTTGAAATAAAAACGGATCACCTTATCCCAGCAAGAAGACCAGACCTAGTGTTGATTAACAAAAAAGAAAGAACTTGTCAACTGGTGGATTTTGCAGTTCCAGCAGATCACAGGGTGAAGCTAAAGGAAAATGAAAAAATGGACAAATATCTGGACCTTGCCAGAGAACTGAAAAAGTTATGGAATATAAAAGTCAAAGTGATACCAATTGTAGTTGGTGCACTTGGAACAGTCCCAAAAGGATTGGAAAAGGGTCTGGAATGTTTGGAAATCAGAGGAAGGGTTGAAACCATTCAGAACACTGCACTGCTGCAATCTGCCAGAATACTCAGAAGAGTCCTGGAGACCTGAGGAGACTTGCTGTCATCCAGACTCCAGTGAAAGACCATCAGCTAATGCTGATGTGAAAACTCAAAAGGAGAAAATAATAATAATAATAATAATAACAATAAAAGCAAAAATAGATAAGACACAACAGAATAGCAAATGTAGAATGTGTGGAGGAAAAGACGAAACTATCAATCACATAATAAGCGAATGCAGTAAATTCGCACAAAGATAGTACAAGACTAGACACGACTGGGTGGGAAAAGTGATCCACTGGGAACTGTGCAAGAAATTCAATTTTCACCATTCAACTAAATGGTATATGCACAACCCTGAATCTGTCCTGGAGAATGAGATACACAACATTCTCTAGGACTTTGAGGTATAGACGGATCACCTAATCCCAGCCAGGAGATCGGACCTAGTTTTGATTGACAAGAAGAGGAAGACTTGCCATCTCTTGGATTTTGCCGTCCCGGCCGATCACAGAGTGAAAATGAAAGAGAGCGAAAAGATCGACAAATACCTGGACCTTGCCAGAGAACTGAGAAAACTATGGACCATGAGGGTTAATGTCGTACCAATTGTGGTTGGGGCCCATGGAACGATCCCCAGGGGTCTGAAAAAGAGTCTGGGCGAATTGGCAATCAGAGGAAGGATCGAGACCATCCAGAATACAGCATTGTTGAGATCGAGTGGAATACTCAGAAGAGTCCTGGAGATCTGAGGAGACTTGCTGTCACTCAGCCTCCAGTGAACCATCGGCTACGACAGGCGTGAAAAAAACTCAAATAAAGTGAAATAATAATAATAATAGATAAGAAGGATCACCCTATCCCAGCCAGGAGACCAGACATAGTGTTAATTAACATAAAAGAAAGAAAGTTAGTTGCTTGCTTGCTTTTTTAAGGCATATAAACCCTTGTTGGGTTATTTTATACCGAATTTGTTTTATTCATTCTTAATGTGTACTCATTCATTTTTTAAACAGATTTTTTAAACTCATTTTTCTATTCAACCCATAGATGGGTTCCTAAAAGGTACTACCACTCCAGGTCAGAGGGGACCTGTAAAAATTGAGAGAAAGTAAACAGTGTTATTTGAGTGGTAGTCACTAAAGGATTTTTTTCTCTGTCTTTTGTAGTTTTCCACTTTGTCCATGTTGATATTGTTGTTGTTGTTGTATTTAGCTTTTCTCTTGTCTTTTTGCACATATTAGTCCACACAAGAAAAGTATTGGGTTAAATCCTACTTAATGGACATAAAAATCAGGGAATTAACCGAATTTAATTAAATTTTCAGTGTTGATATATTAATGAATAAACAATATAATGCACCAGTTATTTTGTTTAAAAACTCTTACTCTTTTTTCAGGTCAGTTAACTTTGAACCACGTATCTTTGAGGCGTAACACAGATTCACAAACATACGTGGTAATTGACCTGAAAAAAATCCGTAGGATTTAACCAAGTTTTGTGTGTACATGATATTCTGAATAAATGACATGGTTGGCTGCAACCTCGAAGAGATTTTACTTTTTTTTTCTTTTACTGTTTTTATGTTATTTTATTGTATATTTCTCTTGACACGACCTCACACGAGATTTATGACAAGAGAGACCACACAGAACCATAACAAATCAATTTGTTGTTGTATTCTTAAGATACGTACGACTCCTGCTGACAATTTGTATTTTTGTTGTTGAGGCTTATTCCCCTCGAGGGTATTAATGGCCGTTGGATCTAGCTGATCTCATCCACCTATTGCTGGGTTTGTTCTCGACAACCCGAGATCAGTTCTTAGACGAAGCTGTTTGCATTTCACATGGCGCTAATACCTTTGGGAAAAGTATGAATCCAATTCTCCTTCCAGCTATGGGTAAATAGCATGGCGGACTGGGCTCTTTAACCATGACAAGGTTACCAGTCTAGGGGAAGGAAAACTCCTCGGAACTCCAGAATTGGAACCTCACCACTAGATGCAGTTTAGCGTCATGCCCAGGATACTAAGACCCTCAACCACTGCCTTCTAGCACATATATGTTAAGAAGGGTTGGGGTCTTTCCACAAGAGAAGTACGGTCGGTCAATCAAATAGGTGCTAGGGCTTGACATGAGCAGCCGATTGCAAACAGTTGAAGATCACTTTAAACACCTACCCCGCTTAAGAAATCGACCGTGTCACATCCTGCTCACGTGGAGGGGTTGGTAAATATATATATATATATATATATATATATATATATATATATATATACTGTAGTGTGAGATGTTCACTATTTCAGCTTTTGCTGGAATGGTGTACCAAAGGCAGTATTAATTGGTAGAGTGCTCAATATAATATACAACATTTACAACCTTAAAATTAATATTATCCAACCCCACTCCCCAACTATCACGACCCGTCCGTATACAACATATACGGCCTACGCATCAGATAGAAAGAAAACATGCACACGCACACATACATGTATAGACACGAGTGCGCGCACGTAAGCACTATTAAAATCCCGCGCACTCACAAAACAACGTATTATGTGTGTGACCAGTCACTACGCGTACGCAACCTTTATACTGCCCATAAACACTCTCATACATTCAATTCACCTTCACATACATACACACATCATTTTATCCAATCATACGCATCTATTGAATTTTTTGAAATTTTTTGAAATTTTTTCGATTTTCCTCACATTTGAAACATCTTCACCTGATGAATGCATTGCATGAAACCAATATGGCTGTGAATGTTCCTTTGTCACCCAATAAATAGATATGTAAAACCTATATATTTATCTTATTATATTATATATATATATGAGGATAGGAGGGTTTGAGTAAATCCGACAGAATCTGGTAAAGAATGGAGGAAAAAGTGGACAAAAAGAGCAACTCAAACAAGTAGATGTAGAAGATATATTTCGTCCTGTCTTGAGCAGGACTTCATTAGTCTTTTCTGATGAAGTCCTGCTTAAGGCAGGACGAAATATATCTCCTACATCTACTTGTCTGAGTTGCTCTTTTGTCCACTTTTTTCCCTCTATTCTTTACCATATATATATATATATATATATATATATATATATATATATATATATATATATATATATATATATATATATCGAAGTAAATAAGTATCTACCCTACTATTTTCCCGTAGCTGGAGGGAGAATAGTTAGAATCATACCTTTCCCAATGGTATTAATGTTATGTGAAATAGTTATTGTCGTACAAAATGGAGACGGCGTCAAGAGTTCAAATCCGAAGTTGATTGCATTTCACATGAAGGGAAAGGAATACATCGAACTATTCTCCTTCCAATTAATGTTAAATAGTAGGGCAGACTGGGATTTTTAATCTTGGTGTGGCAACCGGTTTAGGAGAAGGAAAACACCGAATTCAAACCCGTTAAACTCCGCTTAAAAATAAACCTTGTGTCACATGCCACTCGTACGAAGGATTTGATATATATATATATATATATATATATATATATCTGTGTGTGTGTGTATTTGTTATAGTGTATAATACATTTAAGGTGCTATTGTTACCATTGGTTTCTAGGCAGTATGTTAGCCACCCTTCTTCAAACCAGTTAAGAAATACAGTGAATATATATATATATATATATATAATAAAATAAATATATAAAGGTTTTACATATCTATTTATTAGGTGGCAAAGGAACATTCACGACCATATTGGTTTCATGCGAGGTAATCATCAGGTGAAGATGTTTCAAATGCTAGGAAAATCGAAAAAATTTCAATATATATATATATATATA
>CM042171.1:70229993-70237493 GCA_023376005.1 Doryteuthis pealeii
GGTTGGCGGTATCAATGGAAACAAATCGATCCACTCTTTGTATCGAACCCACGATCATTCCCCCCTCTTCTCTCTTCTCTCTCTCTCTCTCTCTCTTCTCTCTCTTTCTCTCTGGGTAGCTGGATAGAATTTCCAGGGCAATCTATTTTTATAGTTTTTTTTTATCTATCATAACAGAAACCTCATAATTGTCATACATACACGCCCACATTATATATTATATATATATATATATATATATAAATATATATATATATATATATTATATATATATAATATATATATATAATAAAGTTTGTTCTTTATAGTATCATTGAAGCATTGTGTGTATGTGTAATATAAGATTTTGAAGGCAATTTACAATGCAATGTTGTTGAATTTATTTAACTTTTTTTTCTTTTTTTTCAAACTAAATATTTTCGGAAGTAAAATTCATCTTCAGAGTTATTGAAAGTACTAGGTTTTTTTAATAGTACTTATCACTTATAGAAACACCTAGTACTTTCAATAACTCTGAAGATGGAATTTTACTTCCGAAAATATTTAGTTTTGAAAAAAAAAAAATTTAAATAAATTCAACACATATTGCATTGTAAATTGCTTCAAAATCTTTATATTACACATCACACAATGCTTCAATGATACTATAAAGAAACAACTTTATTTCACTATGCTGAGCAAGGCTATATTTATAGTAAAAATTAAAGAATTTCGAACATTTCACGCGTGGGAGCAGCCGAGCCGTGTTAACATCACGGAATTAGCCGATTTAACATCACGGAAAAATTTTTTCAAATATACGGCGTTCCTCAACTTCTTAAACAACATGATAAATAATCACCGTGGGTAAGTACTATAAAAAACACCTAGTACTTTCAATAACTCTGAAGATGGAATTTTACTTCAAAATATTTAGTTTTGAAAATAAAAAACAAAGTTAAATAAAATCAACACATATTGCATTGTAAATTGCCTTCAAAATCTTTATTACACACACACACACACACATATATATATATGTGTGTGTGTGTGTGTGTGTGTGTGTGTGAAGAAAAATATTTTCAAAAATATAACAAACACAGGATGTTACGATCAGGGGAACAATTTTATGTGTCAATACTTAAGTATTTCGGTATTAAACCATGATCACGTCATTGGCTTTCGTAAACAAACGCGCATATAAAAATTAACGGTTAATAACATCATATTCACACATTCACTATACACTTAACAATTTTCATTTTGTCCTCACAAAAATATTCCTTAACAGTGTCCTGAATGATGGTTAATACCGAAATACTTAAATATTGACACATAAAATTGTTTCCCTGATCGTAACATCCTGTGTTTGTTTATATTTTTGAAAATAATTTTTGAAAATATTGTTGGATTAATTTCCTACCGTATTTCCATATTATATATATATATATATATTAGAGAGAGAGAGAGAGAGAGAGAGAGAGAGAGGGGGTGAATCACCCGATTCGTTGGTGTTAGGAATGATTCTAGGCTGGGCTGTTTTTAACAACTGAAATTTAAATTTGGTTTAGTCATATCAAGAGCTCAATGTACCATAAATCAGGAACTATGTACAGAGCAATATAGATGTAAGGAAAAGGCTTTATATATATATATATATAAAGATAATCTACTGAGTCAGACGAACCTACTATTAGTTTCGCAAAAGCTCTTCAGGGCTAAAATCTGAGAGTCAGATTTTAGCCCTGAAGAGCTTTATGCGAAACTAATAGTAGGTTCGTCTGACTCAGTAGATTATCTTTATTACTTGGCTCTACTTAGGTATCGAGCACTTTTTCAAATTAGCTTCTCCTAGCGGTTATATGAATATATATATATCTTATATACATATATATACATATAAATTGTTTTTTCTTTTGGCCAAATACTATACCAATAGATTATTTTTTTGTTGGTACGAATATCTTGGTCTTTTCTTTTTTTCAAAAATTTTTTCTTCCTGGTTGATGTTTGGTAGTATATTTTTACAATCAAACTCTTGCCGGGTTTTTTTGTCTCCGCAAGGATCTACCAAACGCTTGGTATATTTATATATATTATATATATATATATAGTTTGCTATATTATAATATACAAGCGTTGTTGGTAGATCCTTGCGAGACAAAAAAACGGGCAGAGAGTTTGATTGTAAAAATATACTACCAAACATCAACAGGAAGAAAAAATTTTTGAAAAAAAAAGAAAAGACCAAGATATTCGTACCACAAAAAATAATCTATTGGTAGTAGTATTTGGCAAAGAAAAAACATTTTATGTATAATATATGTAATATAAGAATTATATATTCATATAACGCGCTAGGAGAAGTAATTTGTCAAAAGTGCTCGATACCTAAGTAGAGCCAAGTAATAAAAGATAATCTACTGAGTCCGACGCGTAACCTTACTATTAGTTTCGCATAAGCTCTTCCAGGGCTAAAATCTGAACTCTCAGATTTTAGCCCTTGAGAGCTTTATGCGAACTATAGTAGGTTCGTCGACTCAGTAATTATTTTATATATATATATTATAAAGCTTTTTCCTTACATCTATATTGCTCTACATAGTTCTGATAATTACATTGAGCCTTGATCATTGACTAAACCAAATTAAATTTGCAGTTGTTAATAACAGCCCAGCTAGAATCATTCTAACACCACGATCGCGGTGATTCACCCCCCCCATTCTCTCCTCTCTTCTCACTCTCTCTCTTCTAATATATATATATATATATATATTGGAAATACGGTGAGGAAATTAATCCAACAAATATTTTCCAATTTTTCCAATATAACAACACAGGATGTTACGAATCAGGGGAAACAATTTTTTATGTGTCAATATTTAAGTATTTCGGTATAACATATCAGGACACTGTTAAGGAATATTTTTTGTGCAGGGACAAAAATGAAAATTGTTTAAGTGTATAGTGGAATGTGTGAATATGATGTTATTAACCGTTAATTTTTATAATGCGGCGTTTGTTTACGAAAAAGCCATGACTGATATGGTTTAATACCGAAATACTAAGTAATTGACACATAAATTGTTTCCCCTTATCGTAATCATCCTGTGTTGTTATATTTTTGAAAATATTTTCTTCACACCCACACACACACACACACACACATATATAATATTGTTGTGTGTGTGTGTGTAATAAAAGATTTTGAAGGCAATTATACAATGCAATATGTGTTGATTTTTTAACTTTTGTTTTTATTTTCAAACTAAATTTTTGGAAGTAAAATTCATCTTCAGTAGTTATTGACCCGTACTAGTGTTTTTTATAGTACTTAATGCCACGGTGATATTGTAATCATGTTTAGAAGTTGAGGAACGCCGTATATTTGAAAAATTTTTCGTGATGTTAAATCGGCTAGTTCGTGATGTTAACGACCGGCTCGGCATGCTCCCACGCGTGGGTAGGGAGAGATAATTTTGTGTTCGAAATCTTTAATTTTTTTTTTTTTAAAACTGGAATACAATTTTAGGCCTCCAGCATAGTGAAAGATTAAGTTTGTTTTTTTTTCTTTTAATAGATTCCAGAATTGAAGAATTGGTGTGTCTGTGTATTAGAATTTTGAGGCCCTTTTTTTTTTTTTATTTTAACACAAATGGTCAAATGATGTGTTTAGAATTATTTAAATTTTTTTTTTTTTCAAAACTAAATTTTTTCGGAAGTAAAATTCCATACTTTTTCAAGTTATTGAAAGTACTAGTGTTTCTATAGAGTGGGATAAGTACTATTAAAAAACACCTAGTACTTTTCAATAACGTCTGAGATGGAATTTTACTTCCCGAAAATATTTAAGTTTGAAAAAAAGAAAAAAAAGTTAAATAAATTCAACAATATTGCATTGTTAAAATTTGCCTTCAAATCTTTATATACACATACATCACAATGCTTCAATGAATACTATAAAGAAACAAACTTTATTATATATATATATATATATATATAATATAATATATAATATATATATATATAATATATATTTAATATATATATATAAAATGTGGGCGGTATGTATGAAATTATTGAGGTTTTTCTTTTATGATCGATAAAAAAAAACTATAAAAAGTAGATGCCTGGGAAATTTCTATCCAGCTACCCAGAGAGAGAGAGAGGAGAGAGAGAGAGAGAGAGAGAGACGAGAGAGGGGGGAAGATCGTGGGTTCGATACAAAGAGTGTCGATTTGTTTCCATGGTAAACGCCAACCGGTTTAAAGAAATAATTTATGAAATAAATTGCATGACCAGTATATAGCCGGCTCACTTTTTTTTTTCACATGTTATCGTCGCATGATAACCTCAAATTATAAATATTGATGTCGTAAAATAAAAACTAACCTATCTCCACCTCCTCTGTCTGCCTGTCTCCCCTTCCCCCTCTCTCTCTCTCTTTCTTATTAATTATTATAATATAATATTATTATAATGGAGATTGTGTGTTTCTGTTGTAACCGAAACTTATATTACTTACTAAGTCACAATTCTTAATAAAATTACCTNAGATCGCTGTAAGAAAATAGCTTTATATATTATAATAATAATAAAATACCTGCCTATATCAGACTATGACAGAACTACACGAACCATACTAAAATTAGTTTAGCATAAACTCTTAAGGGCTCAAAACATATGAGAGCTCAGTTATAGCACATGAGAGACTGTATAGACGACATATAGTAGGATTTAGTTCCTGCACTACGTGTTACACTAAACATCTATAAACAGATACATCATATCGACTCTAAATTTATATCACTAGATCACATAATTAAACGAAAAGACACCTACCGTTATTCTTACGATTAGTTCTCAACTCGCGGTTATTTATAGTGATAATAATAATCCGAAATATCATACCACAGTACCGTTATATACATAAGTAAAACTACCAATAATAAGCACCAATCAATAAGCCGACCACGAATTCGCATACCCCAAAGAAATAACTATGTTACTTCTCCTTTATATTGGACCAATATATCCTAAACAATACCAATGATTTATTTTTTGTTGGTACGAATATCTTGGTCTTTTCAAAAAAATTTTTTTCTTCTGGTTGATGTTTGGTAGTATATTTTCAATCAAACTCTCTGCCGGGTTTTTTTGTCTCCGCAAGGATCTACCAACACGCTTGGTATATTATATATATATATATATATATATATAGTTTGCTATATTTATATTATAAAGAGAATTCAATATCAAGATCTGAGGAAGGGCTGACAGTTACCAAGTATCGTCGACTATGCCTCTCTCTCTCTCTCTCTCTCTCTCTCTCTATATATATATATATATATATATATATATATATATGTTGTTCTGGTTCCAACGAGAGAAAATTCAATATATATATAAAATTCAATATTTTTATAAAAAAAAAAAGAAGATCCGCAAAATGTATTATGTTTTTAGAAATTTTTTAAAATTCTTTTTATCTTAAATATGTGTTTCAGATCTTTGATGTTTGATCAATATATTATTGATCTATGCCTGAAGAAGATACCAGAAGATCTGAAACACGTGTTGCATATTTAAGATAAAAATAATTTTTTTTTTCTAAAAACATAATACATTTTGCGGATCTTCTTTTTTATAATATATATATATATATATATATATATATATATATATATAATATATATATATTATAAAGTTTTAAAAAAGTAAAGTTGTCGGGGCGGCCTAATGTCGGTATGAGCCATACAGCGAGGGAGTCTATCCCCTTTTCACTAGCGCTAGACCAAGGAGATTGTTTTAGCGTCTGAGGTGGTGCGCCACACCTACCGTCAGCTCCTTACTTTACCGCACAGATCCATGTGCTACTCATACGCTGAGTTGGCGAGGGCCGGTATCGAGCTAGGAACCTTGTGGTCTCTAGCCGAACGCTCTACCGATTGAGCTAATCCGGCCAGGAGGGTTGGAGTAAAATCCGACATATATATATATATATATATATATATATATATATATATATATATATATGTGTGTGTGTGTGTGTGTGTGTGTGTGTGTGTGTGTGTGTGTGTTTGTTTGTTTGTTATTTCTATTTTTATTTTTAAATCCATAATCACAAAACCAGCTTCACACTTGAAAGATATAAACATAACAGTCTAGTGAATAATAATAATAGTCTATTGAAATATCTGTGAGAGACTAAAAATAAATACAGCATTGACCCCTATCTTAAAATGGGATAGTGTTAAAAAAAAATCTCGTAAGTACAATCCAGGTAATAAATTTCGACTCTTATGTATGGAGGAGAAGTTTGCAACAGCTTCTTAGCCCAACCCAAATGAAAGGATGTTTTAAATGCATGTAAACATTTTTTAAAAGTATGTCTTCTTAGCCAATAACTAGTGTTCCTTTTATTCAAGATAAATTTCTTTTCCTCTCTTTTTCGTCTCCTTTTATGTAATTTTTTATGTGGTTTTCTTGATAAAAATGTCGTTTGCACCAACCTCTTTAGTCAGTATTCTGAAGAAGATCCTTTAGGTAAAACCTAGTTAGGTAAATTCTGACTCAAATTAGGTTATATATATATATATATATATATATATATATATATATATAATCAATTGTAATATTATGGATTTGGACTCATAACTTAAAGTTTCATGGTTATGCAATCCTCAGATGAGTCAAATGGTTGAGATCTTAAAAACCAGTAGTCAAATGTTTGAGATTTTCAAAAAATCTTTTTTTTTTAATCTTTTTTTTTTTTTTTTTGAAAATCTCAACCATTTGACTACTGGTTTTTAAGATCTCAACCATTTGACTCATCTGATGATTGCATAACCATGAAACTTTAAGTTATGAGTCCAAATCCATAATATTACAATTGATTATAAATCTTCTCTGCTTTATTAGCATTGAGCAACTTTCCATGCCAATACATTTTTCATTTTATAATTCATTCTTTATTCATTATATATATATATATATATATATATATATATATATATAGCCAACCACAAACAGCGTGTTTCGATGCATCACGTCTCTTCAGTGTAGCTAGACATTTGTAAGCTACCTACAACCGGGATAGGCATCTGATCGATTCAGCATCAGTCGGATAGCTTAACTGCTCGGCTATCATCAAAAAAACTTTTTTTTTAATTTTAAAATTTTTTTACATTTTTAAAATTCTCTCTCTCTCTCATCCACACATTGATTTGTTTATAGTGTTGGACCATCCGCACTTTTTGGCACAGTCGATAGGAAAGAATTGGTGCACGAATGACACAAACCCAATCAACGACTGACCTCAGGAATTTTGAATTCAGAGTTTTCCCTCTCCTAGACTGGTTACCTACCCAAGGTTAAAGAGCCCAGTCTGCCCTACTATTTTACCCATAGCTGGACAGAGAATATATGGATTCATATCTTTCCCATGTGTATTAGCGCTATGTGAAATGCAAACAGCCTTGTCTGGGATTTGAACTCGGGTCGACAAGCCCATTTCCCCCG
>CM042171.1:70249993-70287493 GCA_023376005.1 Doryteuthis pealeii
AATAATGACTCAACCCAAATTTTACCCGACTTCTCCCTACCTCCCCCTTTCCCAACAAGCACCCAGCAACCTCCTCATCTCATCTTCCCATACAAACTACTATCCTCTGACCTTTCCCCCTCCACTTTATATGATAGTTATTCTCTATTCAAGCAAATCCTCTCTAACTTCCCTTCCCCTCAATTTCCCCACAAACTCACTTTCTCTTCTATCAATATAAATGTACCTACTTTGTTTTGAATAAAGTTAGACTGATGATGTTCGTGTAAAGAAGAACGAAATATTTCTCTCCTACTTCTACATGTTTGGGTCATTATATTTTGTCCATTTTCCTTTTACCTTACCTCATATATATATATATATATATATATATATATAGAAAGTTTGGTATGTACGTGTCGACATATAACTCAGAAAAGGGATATCACTTAGATTCGAAATCTTGCATATACCTTAATATCCCTATAACTAAGAAACCCACTAAATTTGGTTATTGATTTCTACTGATTAAGGGATATAATTAATTAATTAATTAAAAAAATCAAACGATTTGCGATTATCGTGGCCTGTCTGCTGCTGCTAATATAAAAAAAATTCACTGGCTGCTGCCTATATCAACAGTGATACAAAATGGCTGCACGGCGCCGCCTGCTGATAATTTGAAATTCGTACCCTAATCGTTTCAGCTGGAATTGTTCGCGTATTCCCTTTCCAAATATTATAATTCACTAATTCTTAGCTTTGTTTATTGCCAAATCTTTAATAAAGTTTAGGAATGCATTTTTTGAAATAATATCTTAATAAAAAAAAAAATGATTTCCTAAAATAAACAAACATTCTAGAATACAAATTCTCGGCGATTTTTTTTTAATTTGATAAACCATTTCCACTTATGTTCTCTCTTCTCATTCACGCTCTGGCGTTCCTAATTTTTTTTTTTTTTAGTCTGGTCATGGACCGGGTACTTTTGCTAGTATATATATATATGTGGTGATTGCCACTTCTTCACAGAATAAGGCCATTTCTACAAGTAGTTCAGGTGTGAGCACCTGAAGGCCCACGGATCCAACTTGTTTTTATGTACCCTGTCAAAAGTACAAAGGTGTTGCAAATTTTGTGGCATTTGCGACCAGTGTTATCTTGCTGAGGTAGGTTGAAGGTGATTTTGCGCTAGAATACAATTCTACTCGCTGTTGATAGGGAGAGCTTCAGAGTCGCATTTGCCTGGTGAAAGTTCGTACGATAAGTGAAGGGGTTTAATTTTGGCGCCAATATCGTATACTGGCGATTCGCACTCTGGCGGTAGGGGGAGATAATTCCACTATCATTTTTCTGATACTTTTTACTGACCCAAAAATTCAAAATAACACGGACTGGATAAGAAATAAATGAGTACCCATCAAAAACGAATTACGAATCTTTCAAATCTTTGTCGGCATTAAATGACCCACCGAGGTTGATATGCCGTAAAATAATTTACTCACAAACAAACAAAGACTGGGTAATGGTTGGTTGGTTGATTGATTATAACGGCACATCAACCCGTCTGGGGTTATGTCATGCCTTACGATTAGGAAGTAATATATGTTGTGCATTTATATTTATACTTTTTAGTAATTGGTTTTAACAATGTGTTAGCATCATTGGGATCATGTTGTATGGTATTGATTAAGTTCATGTCTATATTCTATGGTATAATTTTATTTCCCTCAAAAAGGACAGAATGTCCTCCATGTTGACATTTTCAATAGATCTTTCATATTGTTTTCTTTGAAATAACGGTTTCTGATGTGATCAAAAAATCTGCATTCCATGAATAAGAGTTTAACAGTCAAGGGTGTTTGACATGTTTCACACTGTGGTTGTTGTTCTTGTTTGAGTATATAGGAATGCGTTAGTCTTGTATGATGCGTAATCCTAGACGAAGCTTTTGCATTTCGCATAGCGCTAATACGCTTGGAAAAGGTATGAATCCAATTATTCCCCCCCCGCACAGGGTAAATAGTAGGACAGACTTACGCTACAATAGTTGGTTGGTTGGTTGGTTGGTTGGTCTATTTATGTTGTGTATTTATATTTAACGGTACATCAACCCGTCTGGGGTTATGTCATGCCTAACGATTAGGAAGTAATATATGTTGTGAATTTATATTTAAACTTTTTAGTAATTGGTTTTAACAATGTGTTAGCACCATTGGGGATCATGTTGTATGGTATTGATAAAGTTCATGTCTATATTCTATGGTATAATTTTATTTCCCTCAAAATGTTCTATGGTATAATTTTATTTCTATGGTATATTAAGCATTGTGCTTAATTGTAATATACATTTTTTGAAGGCAGTTGACAATGCAATATATGTGAAAACTCTGTTTATTTACCTTTTTTTTTTCTTTTTCTTTTTTTTTATAACATACTTAATATTTTCGGAACAAAATTCCATCTTCAGAGTTGTTAGAAGTTTTTAAAAGTACTGGGTGTTTTTCAATAGTACTTATCCCACGCTGGTGTGATCAACTGTTGTTTGAGACGTTGAAGAACGCTGGAAAATTTGAAAGTTTTTTCAATCGGCCAATTCCGTGTTTTTCCGTGGTGTTGTAAGTCCGTTTGATTTTGCGCTCGGTGAGATTGCTTGAAATTCTTTTAATTTTTTTTAAATATTTTTTTTGCTATAAATTTAGCCTCGTTCAGGCATAGTGAAATAAAGGGTTTTTTTTATAGTGTGTTTGAAGAATTGTGCGTAATTGTAATATGTAATATTGTATGGTTTAATTTTATTTCCCTCAAAATGGACAGAATGTCCTCCATGTTGACCCTTTCAAATAGATCTTTCATAAGAAATTTAGCGTAAAAAAACACGAAATTAGTAAAAAAATAAATCCATTCACTTGATCAATAAAGGAACAAGAGAGAATGAAATTACTCAGATGAAAAGGATATGGAGGCTGACTCACCGACTAAATCGGTCGAGAACAACAGAGAACTATGACAAACAGGAAGGTAGAAAAATCGAACCAGGCCAATGACAAAATACCCCCCCCCCCTATGACTAATAGACAAACCAGCTGATGGAGACCAAAAGAAAAAAAACTTAATGTTAAAAGCCGATTCATAAGGTTTCATAATATCGATTCAAGATCAAAGTTTATTTACAAAAAAGCGAAAAAAATGCACCACACCCAAGGCGAATAAAATCTATTTAAAAATAAAATTATATATCTTATATTTATCATGTTATATTTTTTATATGATATTATATTTATCTTATTATATCATTTCAGCTAAAACAGAAGCATCCACAGACTGCATCTCTGCAGAGGGGTAAAACCCGTGGCGACCGGTATTGCTTAAGGACGGAATCCTGGTGGATGAGCAATCCATGACATGCAATACACCACTTTGATCCATACTTAGGCTAAATGGACGGTCGGAGAGACCCCCTCCGATTAATCGGCTGGTCACGTCAACTCGTAGCACCTATATGATTGTCCCGATCCTATTGCCCTTATAGAAAAACCCAACCCTTTTAATCACATATGTTCGAGAAGGCGGTAACTGGGTTGAACATTAAACTGCATCTAATGGTACAGTTTCAATTCTGGAGCTCTGGGGTGTGTGGAGTACCCCTTCATCACCATTACTCCCAGGTCCACTCTGGCGCAGAGTAATAGCACCGTCGACCCTAAGTAACTGCAAAAGTGGAGTATTGCATGTGGACAGCTCAGCCACCAAGAATCCGTCCTTAAGCATCATTGGTCACCAACTACGGCTAACAAATGGCCCTATTGGAGAGGGTCTTACTCCTCTGCAGAGGAGCAGTCGGTATATTCCAAGCCGACAAGGCTGTAAACGACTAATTAGAACCAATTAAAATTGAATTTTTTTTCAAACATAATTCAATCATAAAAGTAAGGAATAATTTAGTATAACTTTCGTGTCAACTAAACAGTAAAAAAGCTCAGTTTTAGTATAATAAGAGATAATGAGTTCTGAATTAAATAGATAGTGAAGCATCATGGGGTCACCACCCACGACCAACAGGCGGCCCTATTGGAAGGGATGTTACCCCTTTGCAGTGGCGCAGTCAGTGCATTTTTCTGTCCCAGCCGATAGGGCGGTGTTGTAGACTAAAAGAAAAGCTTATCGTTTGCGTTAAAAGCCGAAACAGAAGGTTTCAGAATATCAACTCAAGTCCAAAGTTTATTTACAAACTAAAATCGCAAGCAAACACACTTTAAAAAAATTGACACTGACCTTAAATGATAATAAGCTTAAAACAATCAATCATATATTATGCATTATATATATATATATATATATATATATATATATATATATATATATATAATGAGTCTAATTTTCAGTGTCTATCTATCTATCTCTCTCTCTCTCTCTCTCTATATATATATATATATATATATATATATATATATATATATATTTATAATATACCGAACTTGTTGGTAAATCCTCGCGGTAAGAAAAAAACCCAGCAAATAGTTTGATTCTAAAAATATACTACCAAACATCAACCGGGGAGAAAAAAATTTTTGGAAAAAAAGAAAAGACCAAGATAATCGTACCAACCAAAAATAATCTATTAGTACAATATTTTGTCCAAAAGAAAAAAACAATTTATATATATATATATATATATATATATATATATATATATATATATATATATATTCATACAAAACCGCCAGAAACTAAAGCTAATAAGTAAAATGTGCTCAATACCTAAGTAGAACAAATAATAACTTTATATATATATATATATATATATATATATATATATAATATATATATATATATATATATATATTATATATATCTTTATTAATAAATCAAACAAAAACATTTAGTGACAAATCGACTTTTTATCTTTATTTTGTTATTATTTGTCCCCCTCTGGCTCACCCCCATTCATTCTTATGAATTTCCTATACAATCTGACTTTTATTCGTCGCTGGTGTATACACTTGAAAAGTACCGGTCGAAAAGGCCTTCGTGTATCCCCCCTTTATTTTATATTTTATTCCATAATAAAATATTATCTCCCTAATCACATATGATTCCTCCACTTTTAGTGCTACACACACACGTGTGTATGTGTGTGTGGATTTAGTGCGAAGCATGAGTAATGTGTGAAATAAATGAGAATCTGAGTTGGATGTTGTGTTCCATTTTTTTATCCAACATTTCGAAGGAATGACCCTTCTTTTACAAAGGATTTTCTTAGACTGGCTGACTGCAGTGGTCGCTGGCGTTTTGGATTAAATAAAAGGAAGGAAGGAAAGGAGAGATGAATGGATAGAGGGTAGAATTTAGAAAAGAAGGGCCTCACAGAGAAACAATCACTTATTTACATGTGCGTGAGCGTACTTAATTTCGAGGGGGGTATTATGCTGGAAGACCCGAAACCCCCTCAATGAACCAGTTAATAACATAACTGACGACGCTACCCAGCGCTGTTTCGTCAGGCGTATCTCAAAAATTGTATCTGAATTGAAAAACGTTTGAATATATAATATACTTACCTATTGATTGTCGGCTCCAGGGAGCATCATGGGATATTTTTCTCAACAGGAAAATCTTCCGAGTGTTTATTTCCGATGAAAACAAATCCAATCAATTTGTACAATCCCAAAATTCGATTTCCGATCACATAACTGAAATAAAGAAAACAAACAAAAATAATTTTTCAATGTTTTAGGCAACATATTCTACTGCTTTTTTTATTTTCTTAATTTAGAAATGTTTTGTGGTATGTACAATAGTGTAGGTCGATTTTGAAACTGTAACGTCTCCCATATAGTGCAAGCTGCAAATTAACATAAAAAATTATCCCACAAAATATATTTTCTTCAAAACTTTGCTTTCATTTGAGGAAATAGATTTCAGTCTTTTAAAATGTTATCCCTGTTACAGCTTAATTAATGACGTAAAAATAGGCATCGGAGGTATCGGCGATGATGGGGGGGGGGGATTTCAATTTTAATTCTAGTTATAATATCTTATTCGTTTCATCTTAGAAAAATAAATTTCTGTTTTGAATACATGACTAAATGGCTAAATTTTCTAATCAATTTCTGGGTCAAATCTTGCAAAAACGAGGATTTTTAGTGCATTTTAATTGACGATCTTTGATGCTATTTCTTATAAAAAATGGTGCAAGTAAGAGATCCATTTATTTTTGTATCAGTATTTATTATACCAAGATACAACTTTTGCTGTTTGAGAGAATTCGATTTTTTTAAAGTGAAAAATCAACCTACCCTAATGTACAGTCGGTATATTCCAAACAGACAAGGCTGTAAACAATTAGAACCAATTAAAATGGAATTTTTTTCCCAAACATAATTCAATCCTAAATGTAAGGAATAATTTAGTATAGCTTTCGTGTCAACTAAACAGTAAAAAAGCCTTTAGGAGACAAACATTGATTCGCTCAGCTTTAGTATAATAAGAGATTATGAGTTCTGAGGTAAATAGATAGCCTACGTCGTTAATATGTTCTAGATGACATGGTTAAGTTAAATAGCTATTATTTAGATGCACTTATCCGACCTAGGCCTAGCCTAGTCTATTTTTTTTAGTAGACTACGTAATCGGTAAATTTTGGTAAATTATGAAGCCTACCGGTAGTTTAGCCTTGTTTTTTTTTATATTAGCTTACGTAATCGGTATATTTCTGTAATAGAAGTGACAGCGACTTACCGGGAGCTAAACGCGTTCGCTGTTCGCGTGTCAATCTACTCTCTGAGAGCCGTTCGCCAAACTGCCATTTTTATGCTGCAGACTTTTTTGCATAAGATGGCAGCGACATATTAAAAAAAAAACAGGTGAGTGGACGTGGTGTGGGACAGTTCTCCCACAGGCTTCGCATGTGTATTGATTGAACGTAACCTGCTAGCTCTGTTACTGTGTGTGACGACGAAGAACTTGACACCCTGTTATAGTCTTTACTTCTTGTGTGTACTGAAGGTTTCGTGTGTTGGTGTGGATAACAGAATCCTGATCTAAAGTAAGAAATCAAAGATTGTGAATTTACGAGATTATCGTAGCAGCTTAATTTTTTTTCCTAGTAAACCGTACTGTTACAATTTAATTTTTTAACACAAAAACATAGGTAAAATAATGGTAAATGTTCCAGTACTGTGTCTTTTATGTCCACTAACTTACCCACAATGCATCTGTACTATCCTATAAGATGACACCTTTCCTTCCCCCCGGCTCCTTCATTTGTCGGTATGCTAGTGAGCAATATTTTTTGAAAAACGACGTATCTTTGTCTTGTAATAACGTTCTCCCAACTGAGTCGTCCACCCGTCGCAAGAGCCAAAATACTACTGCTAGTTGTTACAATTTTCTCGAGAAGGTAATATTGTCACGCGCCTCTAGCCGTTGCCGTATGCTTATATGCACGCCCGATCTCGGGAGAATTTGCATACGTGCAATCCCACTCTCGCTGGTTCGAGATCGCCGATTCGTTAAATATAGTGCTTACAGCAGTCATATTTCTTTCCCGCGATGACCCTGCAAGCCAGACTCGTCTGCGCACGCTTTGAGCCTCGAGGTATGTCATTTTCATTACATCCACATTTTGAAAATGACGTAAGTCAAAACAACGCAAATAGAGGTATTACTGTATCGGCTTGACAGCCAGACATCAACTAAGGCCGGCCAAAACAAATCTCCTTATAGAGTGTAGTTAACAATAAAGGGTATTATCATTTGTACACACAATAGAAATTCTCATTCGCCGTTACTGTAAAAGCGAAACGCAATTGATTAAATGCGATAAGACTGTAAGTTATAATGCAGTATTATAATAAGAGTGATATGAAAGCCTATACTCCCCGCACCTTCCAGTAGGAAGCGCGTGGTGTAATGGTTAAAGTCATTGGAAATGGACTCGTCGCCGAGTTCAAATCCTGGATGTGCTAATTGCATTTCACTTAGCGCTAATACCCTTGGGAAAGGTATGAATCCTACTCTCCCTCCAGCTAAGGGTAAATAGTAGGGCAGACTGGGCTCTTTAACCTTGGTTAGGCAACCGGTCTAGGAGAAGGAAAACTCTGAATTCAAACCTGTTAAACTCCGCTTAAGAAATTGACCTTGTGTCACATCCTGCTCGTGAGGAGGGGTTGGTATATATATATATATACTCCCGCACCTGCGTGAGGTCCAGCCAATAAACAGATTCAAACGAATTCATACGACCACGTGCCCCTATCATACAAACCCTCTGAGTGAGACGATCCAAGTGGAGTGTTGCATGTCATGGACTGCTCAGCCGCTAGGGTTCCATCCTTAAGCATCACGGATCACCGCCAACAGCCAACATGGCCTCATGGGAGGAATACCATGGAATACTCCACTTTGGCCCTTAGGATAAACTAGAAGTGGTTACCCGACGTCGCCTGGGTAGAGGGGTATTTTTTAAAGTTAGTCTCGCAGATCCATTATTACTGAATTGTGAGTTGGAATAAGACATACTAAGTTGATACCAATTGTAATTGGTGCTTTTCGAACGATCCCCAAGGATTGGGAAAAGAGTATGTCGGAATTGGAAATCAGAGGAAGAATCGAGATCATCAAATAATAGCACACTGCTGTGGTCACAATTCTTCCTCTGAAATGTTTAGGTATATATTCGCTTGGGAGCCAGATATGAATAAAATTATATATTTTGGTTGGTTGGTTGGTTGGTATTTTACAGCATTTCAAATGTGAAAATATAAACAGCCTCATCCAGGACTTGAACTCGGATCGACGAGTCCATTTCCTACGACTCCAACCATTACACCACGCACCTCCATTGATACGCCGTTTAATCCCATCAACCAGCCAACCAGCCAGCAAAATACTCAAAAGGTGATGAAAATGAAGGAAAATGGGTTAAATCCTGCTTAACGGACATAAATTCCACCATTGTATGTCACCCCGCCGAAAGAAAGAAAAAATACTAAAAATCAAGGAATTAACAAATTTAATGAAATTTTCAGTGTTGATACAATTAATGAATAAAAGATATAATGCACCAGTTATTTATTTAAAACTTTTACATTTTTTCAGGTCAATTAACTTTAAACCACGTATGTTTGTGAATCTGTGTCATGCCTCAAAGATACGTGGTTCAAAGTTAACTGACCTGAAAAAAATATAAAAAGATTTTAAATAAAATAACTGGTGCATTATATTGTTTATTCATTAATATATCAACGCTGAAAATTTCATAAAATTCGGTTAATTCCTTAATTTTTAGTATTTCTTTCTTTCGGCGGGTGGCATAACACAGATTCACAAACATACGTGGTTCAAAGTTAATTGCTGAAAAAATGTAAAAGTTTTTAAATAAAATAACTGGTGCATTATTCTTTTATTCATTAATGTATCAGCACTGACAATTTCATTAAATTCGGTTAATTCCTTGATTTTTTTAGTATTTTTTTTCTTTCGGTCGGGTGACATACAATAGTGGAATTTAGGTCTGTTAAGTAGGATTTTACAGGAAAATGAATGAAAATCGAAACCAAAAACCTTGACATAGAAATGCTTCGTGTGGGCAAATATTGTGCATTCGAATCAGTGAAAAGAATGGATTCATTGTTCTTTTAATGGTGATAGGCGATAGCAACATTTTTTATCTTAAAAAGAAATTGTGTTTGAAACAACCATTGACACAAAAATAAGAAAGAAAGAAAAAAGAACAAGACAAATAGACGAATCACTTAAAAATCTTCTCTTTCAATCAATCAATGTTTCTTCACAAAGGGAGTCATGCCTCGTTAACATAAAACAATAAAATCCGTTTATTCTTTACTTTAACATTCACACAATCAAAGAAGAAAAAATGGACGACTATAGAAAGTATATATACTACTAGCAGGAATATTTTTGGTTTGTTTTGTTTTACGGCATATCAACCTCAGTGGGTCATTTAATACCGATAAAGTTTTTAAATAAATTAATTCTTAATGGACACACAATTTTTTTTATAAATACATTTTTCTATTTAACCCATAGATGGGACCCTAACAGGTACTACCACACCGGGTCAGATGGACCAGGGAACAATGGTGATGAAGGGGTGCTCCACATTCCCTAAACCTCCAAACTGGAACCTCACCATCAGATAGAGTTTAACGTCATTCCCATGACATGTAGACCCTCAGCCACCGCCTTCTAGCACCCATATGATAAAAAGGGGTTGGGGCTTGCCATAACGGCAATAGGGTTGGGGCAATCATATAGGTGCTAGGACTTGACATGACCAGTCCATTGATCGGAGGGGACCTCTCCGACCGCCCGTCTAGCCTAAGTAAGAGTCTAAGTGGAGTGTTGCAGGTCATGAACTGTATTTGTTCAGCGTTATATTTTATCTTCGCGTGTGCGGATCGTGACTCGTCTTTCAAAAATATAACGCTGAACAAATACAGTTACACAACAAAAACAATTTTATAAAGATTTATCTCCTGTCATCTATAAAACATCCATCAATTTCTTCACCCCATGAACATCCTGATGAAGGTTTAAAGAAACCGAAACGTTTAAGCGTCGATAAATAAATTCATCTAATTTTGGAACACTTGTTTTTTCAAATTTCTTAATATTGTCGGATTTATTTCCATATTTACTCCCATATATATATATATATATATATATATATATATATATATATATTATATATATATATATATATATTAGATAATATCGGTGCTAATTTTGAGGTAGACAGTGCTCAACATCCTTGATAGACCATTTATATTTAAGTTAATGTCGCATGGATATGGAATCAACACTTGGTTTCCCGCCTATGCAATCTTCAGGTCTGAATATCTCATGAAGATTTTCATGGCGACGTCATTAATAAATAAGATTTATTCTATGTATTAATGATCTTGACTAGAAATTAAGTACTCATTGATAAACGTACGCATAAGCATTGACGTAGTTTCGGTAACAGACACCGAATCTCCATTATTATAAGATTTCAATTGGAATAGCTCAGTTGGTAGAGCATCCGACTAGGAAACACAAGGTTCCCGGTTCGATACCGGTCTTCGCCAACTCAGCGTAAGAGTAGCAAAGGGTAGGTAGGTGTGGCGCTCCACCTCTCGCTATATTGAAAAGAGGATAGACTCCCTCGCTGTCTGGTTGATACCGACATTAGGCCGTCCCACGACTTTACTTACTTACTTTTATTTATTTTAGGAATTGTTTTTTTTTTTTTTTGTTTGTTTTGTTTTTTGTTTGTGTTTTGTTTACATCTAAAATGTTATCTTTAAGAAATGTAACCCTAAACATGTGAGTGTTTGTAAACACAATCTTATTTTTCTAAAACCTTATTTTTTATTTTTTATTTTTATTTTTATTTTTATTTTTTTTTTTTTTTTTTGTACTCATGACAAAAATTTAATTCAGTTCTTAATTGCTTGCCGCGTTAATCAGGTAAAAATGTATTCTTTTAACTTATTTTCTTTCTTACCCCTAAAAATCCAAGAATAAAAAGCTAGGGTTTAAGCATTTGTCATTTCCACACTCTAAAACCAGTAGAACAATTCACATACTTAGGTAGTAATATCTCGTCCACAGAAAGCGACGTTAATGCACGAATAGGAAAGACACGGTCAACTATAAACAGATTATCAGTCATTTGGAAACCCGATCTCACTGACAAGTTAAAACGACAATTCTTCCAAGCTGTGCTCGTGTCAGTGCTGCTGTATGGCCGCACCACTTGGACCCTAACTAGGCGACTGGAGAATAAGCTAGCACAAGAATGGTGCGTGGGATCTTGAACAAGTCGTGGAAACAACATCCCACAAGGAACCAGTTGTACGGCCAGATCCCTTTTTTTTAAGCATTTATCATTTCCACACTCTAAAACCAGTAGAACAATTCACATACTTAGGTAGTAATATCTCGTCCACAGAAAGCGATGTTAATGCACGAATAGCTCCCTTTTTTTTTCTTTTTTTTACTTATTGATTTGATATATGAGGAAATGTTGCATACCCTCTTTACTGGCACTAAATATCTATATGTTATATACTTCTCTTACTTCTTCTTACTCTGTCGTCTATTCTTCTGGCCGGCTTGGTTCTTCTATCATCTATCTTGGTCTGGTCTTGTCGTGGTGTTTCTTGGGACTTCGGGTCTGGTTTCTGTTGGGAATCTCTTATCAGAAGCCCTGTGTCATTGTTAGCTTTTAGTAATAACCACAAGACTTCGATTTACGATGATGTTACTTTATTTGTAGACCCCCAGACCAGACAACTGCGCAGTGAGACTCACATCTTGCTAGCTTGGCTTCTCACTTCTAACTGTAACTAACTGAGTTGCCACCCCTTAAACCGGAAGGGGGTTCCGTTTCTCACGATTCTCCCCAGAACGCAAGGTCAGAGTGAGGTCAAACGCTGTCACTCACTCTCAAGGCCATCAGCTGCACTAATATGATTTCTACACTATTGTCATAATCATTAGGTATCTAATGATTATGTAACAGAAATAGAGTTAGGCGTGGAACGAATTAAACTCGTAAGTCAAGATTGGACAGTGTATCGATTTATGTCGAGGTGGGAAGAATCAAGTGAGCCCGGTAAGCAACGAAACAACTTTATAAATGAAAGAAAAGTCTTTTCTTCGCTTTTTTTATTCTCTTTTTTTTCTTCTTAAAGAGCAACAAAGCGTGTGATCTGTGCAGTGAGACGTGAAGCTTTCAAAATAGATTCACCGTGAATTTACTCAATGACCTTTTGCTGCCCTTCTTTTTTTTTTTTTTTTTTTTTTTTTGGTTGTCATTTTTTTTTTCAATCACATCGACAGTGCTCTCCTAAAGAGATAAGCAGTTACGCAAAGTGCATTTCGCCTGGTCTAATGTTTAGAGTCACAGAAAATGGACTCGTTCAACCAGAGTTCAATTCCTGGACGAAGCTGTTGGTATTTCACATAGCGCTAATACCTTTGGGAAAGGTATGAATCCAATTCTCCCTCCAGCTATGGGTAAATAGCATGGTAGACTGAACTCTTTGACCATGGCTAGGTAACTAGTCTAGGAGAAGTGAGTAAAAAAGAAATCTCCAAAAGATTAATTATCTATTATTTTTTTACATTTTATTTTTCGATTTTTGGTACTTATTTTCTCATAGAAAAGCCACCGTAAAAATTTTGTTTGTTTGTTTCTATTCATAACTTCGGTATATCTCATTATTTATACCGTAATTAGAAAACTATAAGACCAACTTGAAAAAAATGTTACGCCCCCAACATAAGGGGAGTCAAAATTAAGTGACCTGAAAAAATGAGAAAGTTTTGAAATAAAATAAATAATGCATTATAAAGATTGTTCATTGATAAATAAACACTGAAAATTTCATTAAAATCCCTGATTTTTGGTAAATTATTTTCTCTAGGAGGGGGGGGCTAAAGTCATTTTGTCAAAAACGCAGATTAGCCTCATTTTGGGTATACCTAGCGTATTCTAAACCTTGATGACTGGGCTGTTTATGTATGTGTATGTGAGTGTATGTATGTGTGTGGATGTATAAGTATGTTTGTGTATGTATGTCTGTATGTGTATGAGTGTATGTGTATGTATATGTGTATGTATGTATACATGTATGTTTATGTGTTTCTATGCGTGTACGCAGTGAATACAGGTCGGCGTATTCTAAGCCTTGCTTACAGAACTGTGTATGTGTATGTGTGTGTGTGTATTTATGTGCATGTATGTATGGGCCTATGTTTGTGTGTGTATGTGTATGTGTGTGTGTGTTTGTGTGTACATTTCGATTTGTTTATTCCTTCACGTAACTTCTGTCCCCCCAAACAAGGAGGGTCACGGATCCTAATACCACAAGGCCAAACCCAGAACTAGTCCCCTCCTTCCCCCATCTCCCTGCACAGGTACCCGTCTGACGTCCCTCCCCCCTTAAAGCCGATCCAATCATCGCCCCCCCCCCCACTTCTCTGCACGGTCTTTGTTTAACAATAGAAGTATCTATTTACTTTTGTAAGGCCACTGTCTACTTTATCTAGATAAGCTCTGAACGGAGAAAGAGCGAGAGACACAAATTTCTGCGGAGAATCCTTAGTTAAAGAACAGATTAATTTACATCAATACAGTTTTTTTAGTTACAAAAACACGTACTATACAGACGGCGTGTTCGCCAACTCGAAAACTCGGAACCCACACTCTGACCGGGAGCGGTAATGCCTGTTAGGGCCCCCTATCTACGTACTGTATTTGACAGCATATAGGACGCACTTCTTTCACAAATTATTGGCTCAAAAAATTGTCCTGCGGCTTATACATCTTAGTTTGAGACCTCCAGTAGGCCTAGGCTAATCTTCTCTATGATGCTCACTAACCCAGCTTACGCTCAGTACTTTTACCTTCCCTAAACTCCATGTATCCTTATTTTATTGCTGGTATTGTAATGATCAAGGTTAACAGGAGCGTATATATTTACAATATGTGCTTAATGTGACGGAGAACGAGAAAGGAAAAAGAGCAAGACATTGTCTTGCCTGCTGGGATCGAACCCGCGTCCTCCCGCATGCAAAAACAAATGCGATTTAGGCACTGGACGGACGCGAGGTTCGACTGATGTGCCCGGATGTTTGGGTAATATGCCATAAATAACCAAAGCGAGTAGAGTGCGACAAGTCAGCAGAAGCAGTCGACCGATGCGAGAGGACGACCGATTTTCAGCTGCTGTCGAAGACTGTGTTGACCAAAAGAAAGTTTCGCCTGCGAGAAGACGGTGAACTCGCTTTTTTTGCCCCCCACCCCAGCAGGAACTTGTTGACTCGAATATCTATTCCCCCCCCCCTCTATTTTTCCCCCTTCTATACTTAAATACACTAAAAACTTTTTTTCCTGAATCTGACCTGCTGAAATGGGGGTGCGTCTTATATGCCCGTGCGTCTTATATATATTTACCAACCCCTCCGCACGGGAAGGATGCGTCACAAGGTCAATTTCTTAAGTGGAGTTTAACAGGTTTGAATTCAGAGTTTTCCTTCTCCTAGACTGGTTGCCTAACCAAGGTTAAAGAGCCCAGTCTGCCCTACTATTTATCCATAGCTGGAAGGAGAATAGGATTCATACCTTTTCCAAGGGTATTAGCGCTAAGTGAAATGCAATTACCACATCCAGGATTTGAACTCGGGTCGACAAGTTCATTTACCATGACTTTAACCATTACACCACACGCTTCCGTGCGTCATATATGCCGTCAAATACGGTCTTTACAGAACCTTTGATTGTTTTGTGATAGTGATTATCAGTGTATATACTCTTGTAATGAACGACTTTTTGAGACCAATTTTTCACCTCAAAAACAAGGGATTATTCATTACATGCATTCTATGATAGAAACACCTTTTCATGGTTGCGAATTCACCAACTCACAGCCAATGGTCCGATTGGGAGTGGTGATTTTACCCCTCTGCATAGGTGTAGTTGGCGTAATCTACAACCCCAGCCGCCAGTGGTGGGGAAGTGGGTGACAACCTCCCCCCTCCCTGGGTGGGGGGCAACAAACAAACACCAGACGGTACCGAACAATAACATTATTTTACGATGTCTTCCGTGTTTTGCTAACACAGATCGCACGCTATGTAATTTGTGAGGCTTACATATCTCAATTTACTGTCTAAGACTGCTGCTGCTGCTGCTGTCTCGCCCCCCCCCCCGACACTCCAATCTATTATTTCAGACTTTTTTCTTTCTTTCTTTCTTTTTTTCTTCCTTTTTTCTTTCCCGTTTAATTAAATTTTTAACAACCTACAGTATCTCTCGTAACTTTCTCTAGAGAAAAAACGGTGCTCTTCCAATATGTGATCTACTGAAGGTTTGTGATCTACTATTGATCTACTATTCATGGCATATGATCTACTAGGAAAAAAGAAGACAGGGTTGGGTTTAGGGTTTAGGGTTAGATTAATGGGAAAATAATGTAGTTAATGGGTATATCACATATTGGAACGTGAACAACTCGGTAGATCATATATTGGATTAGAAACCATTCAGATCATATATTGGAAGAGCACCGAAAAAACTAGCTACACGTTTCTCCAATATTCCAGGACTCTCCTCAGTAATCTTTGCTTTACGCTTTGGGAATTTTTCATACCAGCTTTGACAGGATAGATAGATAGATAGATAGATAGATAGATAGAGATCTGAGGGAGGAGTAGATATGAGGGGGTTTCACACCAGCTCCGACTGGTGTTTTTGTTTTGTTTTGTTTTTTGTTTTTTTTGTTTTTTTTTTATTTTTTTATTTTTTCTATTTTTATTTTTTTTATTTTTTTATTTTTTTGCTGGAGTCTGAGTGACAGCGTAGATAGATAGATAGATAGATAGGCTGAAAAAATGAATATATATATATATATATATATATATATATATAATATATATATACATTACAGCCTAGAGATAGAGAGAGAGAGAGAGAGATTTAAACAGACTGAGATATTTAGATAGATAGATAGATAGATTTAAACAGACTGAGATAGATAAATAGATAGATAGATAGATAGATTTAGACAGATAGATAGATAGATAGATAGATAGATATGCTAAAAAGGATTAGGGGTTTGCCATAAGGGCAATAGGGTCGAGATAATCATATAGATGCTAGGGCTTGACGTGACCAGCCGATTGATAGTAGGGGGCCCTCTCTGACCGCCCGTCTAGCCTAAGTAAGGGCCAAAGTGGGGTGTTGCATGTCATGGACTGCTCAACCACCAGGATACCGTCCTTAAGCATCACGGGTCACTACCCACGACTAATAGGTGGCCTATTTGGGTGAGTATCGGGGGGGGGTCGCTTGAGATGACTTAACAATAAGATTGATATTATTTATCTATTTTATAGTCTTCTTTCAAATTACCATTCAAAAATTTTAAAAACCTTTCACGCATTAACAAAAATGTCCTTTTTCAATGAAAAAATGCATTTAAATTGCAAATAAAACTTAATATTTTAGGGTCCCTAAATGTCCGTATTTGTAACTCGGAAGACCGTGGGAAATGAATAATTCTATATGTAACCGGAAGTGCTCTTCGGTGTACGGAGGCATGAAAAATGCTATCAAAAGGGCCGAGAATGAGTCAGCGTATAATGAATGCAATATAACAACCATAGATGCATCAGTTAATGGCTGATATACTTCTTTGAACAACAGAGTCATTTTTTACAGTCAAATAGATTTCACAATGAAAGAGCTACTTATTTAGAACTAGTGACTGATTCCTCCGCGCACACATAGTAACACACTAACTGCATAAGAGTGTAAAGGGTAGCAAGAGGTTTTGGTGTTTTAGGGTTTAAAAGTAGCTGGATATCTTATAATAATAATAATAATAATATAATAATAATATAATAATAATAATAATAATGGGTCTTATTAATTTTTGCTTTGATATAGTTTGTCCTTATGGCATTATTCTGTGCAGCAATTATTAGTGATTCAGTTTCTCTTTTGAGGTTTCCTTTTCTTAACCATGTCCAGGTTTTTTCATGTGCAACCTCTCCGATTTGTCGTTTGAAGTGTCCATATAATTGTTTTTCTTCCCATTTTTGTTTTCTAGTTTTTGTTGTTTTTCTATTTGTCCATATGTCACATCTACTATTGTTGGCTGCCATAAGTAATCTGTCTTTTTGGTGTAGTCTTCAAGTTGTTGGATTGTGGCCTCTACACAGTCCTCTATGTTGGCAAAACCTCTTCCCTCTTCCTTTCTTGATACATATAGTCTATCTCTATCGTCTCTAGGGTGTAGAGCCTTGTGCATGGTCATTAATTTTTTTTTACCTTAAAAGAGAAACTGAATCACTAATAATTGCTGCACAAAATAATGCCATAATGACAAACTATATCAAAGCAAAAATTATTAAGACCCAACAAATAGTAAATGTAGACTTTGCGGTAATAGAGATGAGACTGTAAACCATGTACTCTGCGAATGTAGCAAACTAGCACAACGGGAGTACAAAACTAGACACAACTGGTTGGGAAGGTGATCCACTGGGAATTATGCAAAAAATTAAATTTTGACCATACAACAAAATGGTATATGCATAAACCAGAATCTGTTTTTTAGAACGAAACGCATAAAATTCTCTGGAATTTAACATTTTTTGAAAAAACAAATGATGTTAATAGTTTGCTGACAGAATCTGTTTCGACCATTTTAATAGAGCGATCTTCATCAAGAGCAACATATGAAAGAAAGACGGAATAAATAACCATTAGATAGGAGGTACAAACGAACGCTGGTGTTCGATGCTGGAATTTAAAAAATGCGTATTCTGTGTTAAAAATAAAATAAATTTTATTTTTTAAAATCAGAAGCATTATAATCCATAATAAAAACTCAAAAGAGTTTGATGTAAAAATATATTAAAAAAAGTGTATAATAAGTATCAAAAATGTTCATGATGTATTCCAGCTACAAAAAGTAAGTTAAAAGTCCACAGCACAATTGAAAAAAGGTGTAAAGTTTCAAAGAATTTGTATTGTTGACAAATCCGTAGTGTTGTAGATCATATTCGCCTCCGGAGATGTAAAAATCCAGATATTTTGTTTTTTTTCAATAGACAGTATGAAGTAAATGGATGTTAATCCGACATTATGAATTTAACATTTAACAGATGTTAATTTCTTGATGAAGACCGCTCTATTAAAAAGGTCGAAACCGATTCTGTCAGCAAACTATTAACATCATTTGTTTTTTCAAAAAATGTTAAATTCAAACTGTTGGATTATCTTCCATTTACTTCATATATATATATATATAATATATATATATATATATCATCATCATCATCATCATCATCCTGTCGCGCTGGCATGACAATCTCTCGCCATCCTTCCCTATCATTCATTGACTCCGAGTGGTCCTCTGCGCAGCATCCAGTATCCGCGCAGAGCTGATCTATGATCGTCTTTGCTGGGCGACCCACTCTGGCTCACCCATGTGTTGGCTTCCATAGAATAACGTCACTTATGAGTTCATCCTTGTTTCTCTAGCAGTGTCCAGTGTGTCTTGTTCGCCTCACACGGATGGTTTGTGTGATATGGGGCAGGTGGCCGTACAGCTGTTTTCTCGTGGGGTGTTGTTTCCATGTCTTCTTTGATATTGCGCGCAGCATTTTCATACAAGTCCCATCTAGCTTATTCTCCAGACGCTTCGTTAGAGTCCAGGTAGTGCAGCCGTACAGTAACACCGACACAACTACGGCTTGGAAGAATTTTCGCTTTAATTTGTCAGCAAGATCAGATTTCCATATCACTGACAATCTATTTAAAGCAACCCATGCCTTACTTATGCGTGCATTGACGTCGCTTTTTGTTGATGAATGTCTAGCCACACTGAAGAGACTTGATAAGTCGAAACACGTGTCTGTAGATGACTATATATTTATATTTACCAACCCCTCCGCACGAGCAGGATGTGGCACAAGGTCTATTTCTTAAGCGGAGTTTAGCAGGTTTGAATTCAAAGTTTTCCTTCTCCTAGACCGGTTGCCTAACCAAGGTTAAAGAGCCCAGTCTGTCCTACTATTTACCCATAGCTGGAGGGAGAGTAGAATTCATACCTTTCCCAAGGGTATTAGCGCTAAGTGAAATGCAGTTACCACATCCAGGATTTGAACTCGGGGCGACGAGTCCATTTCCCATGACTTTATCCATTACACCACGCGCTTCCTATAGATGACTATATACCCTAGGATCTCGCTGACGGCCGCCAACTAAAGCGTAAACGCAACACTCTCCTATAAAATGGGATGGAGCACTCTATGAGGGCCTTTACATACATACAGATGTGTGTATTAAAACTATTAAAATCCCCTTCATATTCTGTGGGTGATGATAGCCGAGAAGGTAAGCTGTCCGACTGCTGCTGAAACGATCGGATTTCTAACCCGGCTGTAGGTAGCTGACAAAATGTCTAGCCACACTGAAGAGACTTGATAAGTCGAAACATGTGTCTGTGGATGACTCTCTGTCTCACAATATATATATATATATGTGTGTGTGTGTGTGTGTGTGTGTGTAAAGTAAATGGAAGTGAATCCGACAGTATGAATTAAACATTTTTAGAAAAAAACAAAACAAATGATGTTATAGTTCGTTGATAGAAATCTGTTTCGACCTTTTATTAAAGCGGTCTTCATCAAGAGCGAAATATTCATGATGGAAAGACGGGATAAGTAAACCGTTACAAACAGGAGGGGTACAAACGAACGTTCATGTTCGGAGCCGGAATTTTTTTTTTTTAATTTGAAAATGCATATTCTGTTTTAAAAATACAATAAATGTTATTTTTTAAAAATCAGAAGCATTATAATCCTCAAGAAAACTCAAAAGAGTTTGTTGTAAAAATATATAAAAAATATAAAAAATGATCATGATTCCAGCCACAAAAAAAAAAAAAAAAAAAAAAAAAAAACAAGTTAAAAGCCACAGCACAATTTAATAAAAAGTCGAAACAGATTTCCCTCAGCGAACTATAACATCATTTTTTTGTTTTTTCTAAAAAATTTTAATTTATATATATATATATATAATTGTTATGTAATTGCTGACAGAATCTGTTTCGACCAAATCGATAAGTTGGTCTTCATCACGAGCAAAATAGACGATTTGGTCGAAACAGATTCTGTCAGCAATTACATAATAAACATCATTTGTTTTTTCAAAATGTTAAATTTCATACTGTCGGACTAATTTCCATCTATTTTTCATATATATATATATATATATACTGTGTGTATGTCTGTGTGTCGGTGTCTGTCTGACTGTGTGTCTGTGTCTGTGTCAGAATTGATACTGACTGACCTCTCCATCGCCACCGTTGCCGCCCATGCTAAAAAAAAAATCGTCTGATCAAAAAGCAACAATAAGAAAAAAATAACGAACGAAAATTGAAAGCGTATTTTGTGTTGGGTTCAATTGTTTTTCTTGACACTTCTCGACGAAATCCTGGGAGATTCTCATGTCAATTCGACAACCAACTGAAAAGAAAGAAAGAAAAAAAGAAAAGAAGAAGAAGAAAAAGTGATTTCATTTTTCCTTCTTTTTCCTTTTCTTTTCTTTTTTTTTTTCTTCTCTTTTTTTTTTGTTTTTTTGTTGTTGTTGTTGTCGTTTTTTTGCCACCCGTTGATCCGGTAACATTTTTGACTAATACTGGTCTTGTGTCTTCAAGACTTTTGTAGAGTCATCATAAGCATTTGCATAAGCGTACATAAATTACAATGCGCCCCCCCCCCCCCCTCTCTGTCTCTCTCTGTCTGTCTCTGTCTCTCTCTGTCTCTCTCTCTCTCTCTCTCTCTCTCTCTCTCTCTCTGTCTCTGTCTCTGTCTCTCTCTCACACACACACACACAGACACACACACACGCACACACACACACGCACAGACACACACATAGCCTTGGGCGCAGAACAATATATCAGTGTATGTATTTTCCCAACCCCTCCACCACCAGCAGGATCGAGACCAACGTAATTTTTTAAGATGGTGCTGGCAGGATTCGACACAAGGTCAATTTCATTAATTACAATGTCCTCTCTTTTACAATGCGCCCCCACCCCTCCCCCTCTCTGTCTCTCTCTCTGTCTCTGTCTCTCTCTCTCTCTCTCTCTCTCTCTCACACACACACACACACATTCACACACACACACACACACATATACTTTTGCATAAGTAAAGGAAACCAAGGTTAATTTCATAAATTAGAATGTGCCATATCCCCCCCCTCTCTCTCTCTCTCTCTCTCTCTCTCTATCTTTCTCTCTCTCTATCTATCTATCTATCTATCTCGCTCTCTATCTATTTATCTCTTACACACACACGCACACACTCACACACACACACTCACATACACACACACACACACACACACTTTTGTATAAGTAAAGGAAGAAGAAGGATGCGACACAAGGTTAATTTCAAGAATTACAATGCCCCCCTCCTCTCTCTCTCTCTCTCTCTCTCTCTCTCTCTCTCTCTCTCTCTCTCTCTCTCTCTATTTATATACATTATATATAATATATATATCACACAATCACACATACACAGAAGTTTGCACAAAGAGGCACAGAACAATTTAACAATATACGTATTTACCCAACCCCCCGCCTTGAGCAGGATGTGACACAAGCTCAATTTCACAAGCGAAGTTTAACAGGTTTGGATTCTTTTCTTTATTTTAGACCGGTTACCTAACCCAGGTTAAAGCGCCCAGTCTGGCCTATTATTTACCAAATAATTAATTAAATGTATTTACTCAACGAACAGGATGTGACACAAGGTCAATTTTTAAACAAATCCGGTCATATTAGAAATGATAGGGTGCGTATTTTGGTGCTCAAATATTCAAATTCACTTCTCTACCTTTTTATGAGGGTATTAGTGTAGGTATTTTCGCACAAGCATTATCTTTCCACCTGGGGGGGAAAAATGAAAAAAATAAAAGAACAAGAGGGTCGTACCAACCGAAAATAATCGGTTTATACTATAACACTTGACCAAAAGAAAATATATATATATATATATATATATATATATATATATATATATATATATATATATATATAATAAACGTGTCTGTGGATTACTTATTTATTATATATATACTCCCAGATTGGTAAAGTTCTCTAAATAGGGATTTAATTGCAAATTCACCGTTCTGGCGTGTAGCTAACCCTCGCTTTGTTTACAAAAAAAGTTTGAGGACTCTAGTGAATTCATTTCCGCTTAGAAATGTAGCAATTAAATATTCTCCTATATTTGACAGCTGCCTCTAGAGCTTAGACAAATCTTTAAATAAAAATTTTGTGTCGTAAGGAAGATTTCTTCTCTGGACTTTTGGATTATATATAATATATATATATATATATATATATATATATATATATATATGTAGAATTAAACAAAATACACATCTCCTGTTTAACAATTTTATTTTTGATCTTTTCGAGTTTTTGGACAACTTTTTAATGATTGGGTGGAATTCGTGGATAAGTCCACCAAAGTTCAGGTCCCGAGTACTTATATATATATATATATATATATATATTCTTCTTAAAGTCGACGGGGCGGCCTAAAGTCGGTATCAGCCAATCAGCGAGTGAATCTATCCCCTTTTCAATAGCGCTAGACCAAGGAGATTGTTCTGGCGTCTGAGGTGGAGCGCCACACCTTCCATCAGCTCCTTACTTTACCGCACAGATCTATGTGCTACTCATACGCTGAGTTGGTGGGGACCGGTATCGAACTAGGAACCTTGTGGTTTCTAGCCAAACGCTCTACCGACTGAGCTAACGAGAGAGAGAGAGAGAGAGAGAGAGAGAGAGAGAGAGATGTGTGTGTGTGTGTATCGTTTAATCTTGATGATGTATCATTTCTCCCCCTCCTTTTTTCTAATTCCTTTTTTTTTTTTTTTTTTTTACCCCCCCCCCCCCCGCTAATAGATAATCAGCAATATATCCCGTTCCACTTTGGCAATGGCGTCGATCTCTCACGCAAAAAAAAAGAAGAAAAATGCGCGGGACGAAGTGATGTTGACATTTAATCAAATGTTGACATTGATAACAAGCGTGCATGTTGTTTTTATATCGACGAGTTTCGTCTGACAACAATTGGGTTTGTTATGTCTGGGGTGCAAAAAACTGTTTGACGAAGATCGGACTTTTATTTCTTTTGTGTCATCGCAGCTTTTGTTTTTGGGGACGTTGTCTTAACTTATGCCTAATGTTAGTCGTGAATGGGGGGGGGGTGAGAGGGGGAGATAGAGATGACAGAGAGAGGGGGAGTGAGGGGAGAGAGAGAAAGAGGGGTGAGATTGGAGAGATTGAGAGAGGGGTGAGACGGGATAGGAGCGGGGAGCGAGAGGGGAGAAGAGGGTAGGAGAGGGAGGGGGAGATAGAGATGATAAAGAGAGGGAAGTGAGAGGAGAGAGAGAGAGAAGAGAGAGAAAGAGGGTGAGATTGGGAGAGATTGAGAGAGAGGGGTGAGATGGATAGAAGCGGGGAGCGAGAGGAGAGGGGAGCGAAAGGGAGAGATTTGGGTAGAAATTAAGAGAGAGGAGAGAGAGAGAGAGAGGGTTTTTTTTTAATAGAAGAAGAGATAGATTGAGAGAGTGAGAGAGGGGGAGGTGGGGAGCGAGAAAGGAGAGGGGGAGAGAGGGGGAAAAGAGAGTGGAGAGAGAGAGGAGAGAGAGGCGAGATATATTGAGAGAAGGGGAGAGGAGAGAGACAAAGAGAGAGGAGAGAGAGGGGAGAGAGAGAAAGAGGAGAAAAAGAGAAAAGAGAGAAAAGACAGGAGTGAAAAGGAGAGTGATGTAGACAGAGAGAGTGACTTAAAATCAAAGAGTCCCTGAAAAACTGGGTACACATGAGAAAGAAAAACACCAACCCAAAACTAAAGTACATATAATATTACTAGCTGATGTACCCGGACTAAAAGGAGTTTAGGAACACCACGGAATGAGAGAGAAAAAATCATAAAATGTATTTTTAATAACAATTAAGTTTATTTCAAATAATGCGCAAGTACAATTTTATGGTAGGAATTTAGTCACTTAAAGTTCAAGATTACCAATTTTTTTTCGTATCTGTAACATTTATCGTATTACAATTTCTCTTCACGTTTAAAACAGTATTTTAAAAAGTCACTCCTTGTTTTAAAACATTTTCATGTTTTTTTTTTTTTTTTTAGGGGGGGGTTGTTTTTTCTTGTGTATGCTTATTGCTTGCCTGTACTGCTAAATTGCTTTTATACAGCTATGTTTCTGCTTGTGTAATGCACAGCTAGACTTTTTTCAACAACGTATGCTTAAATACACTAAAAACTTTTTAACTCAAAATTTGAGCATGTATCCATAAACGGTCCTCCTTGTTTTGTTTTTTTTTTTGGTTTTTTTTAAAACAAGTTTTAATAAATATATGCCTGGTATTATATATTCATATATAGTTTGTTTTATTTCTAATAGACCCTTAACGTGTAATGGTTAGATTTGTAGAAAATGGACTCGTCTACCCGAGTTCAAGTCCTGGACGAGGCTGTTTGCATTTCACATTGCGCTAATACCGTTTGGGAAAGGTATGAATTCTACTTTCCCTCCAGCTATGGGTAAATAGTAGAGCAAACTGGGCTCTTTAAACTTGGTTAGACAACCGGTCTAGGAGAAGGAAAACTGTGAATTCAAACCTGGTAAACTCCGCTTAAGAAATTGACCTTGTGTCACATCCTGCTCGTGCAGCGGGACTGGTAAATATATATCTACTTGCGACCCGTGACGAATGCCTTGGGTTAATACCTACCCTTGGGAAAGGTATGCATCCAGCAATTTCCCTCTAGCTATGGATAAATAGTAGGGCAAACTGGGCTATTTAACCTTGGTAATAGCAACCAATACAGGAGAAGGAAAACTATTAATTCAAACCTGCTAAGCTCCGTTTAAGAAATTGACCTTGTGTCGCATCCTAATTGTGCTGAAGAGTTGGGTAAATACATATAGTAGGCTAGACTGGGCTCTTTTACCTTGCTATGTCAACCAGTCTAGGAGAAGGAAAACTCTGAATTCAAACCTGTTAGTCTCCACTTAACAATTGGCCTTGTGTCACATCCTGATTAGGCTGAAGAGTTGGGGTAAATATATATAGTAGGCTAGACTGGGCTTTTTTACCTTGCAATGTCAACCAGTCTAGGAGAAGGAAAACTCTGAATTCAAACCTGTTAGTCTCCACTTAACAATTGGCCTTGTGTCACATCCTGATTAGGCTGAAGAGTTGGGTAAATATATATAGTAGGCTAGACTGGGCTCTTTTACCTTGCAATGTCAACCAGTCTAGGAGAAGGAAAACTCTGAATTCAAACCTGTTAGTCTCCACTTAACAATTGGCCTTGTGTCACATCCTGATTAGGCTGAAGAGTTGGGTAAATATATATAGTAGGCTAGACTGGGCTTTTTACCTTGCTATGTCAGCCAGTCTAGGAGAAGGAACCCTCTGAATTCAAACCTGTTAGTCTCCACTTAACAATTGGCCTTGTGTCACATCCTGATTGTGCTGAAGAGTTGGGTAAATACATATAGTAGGCTAGACTGGGCTCTTTCACCTTGCTATGTCAACCAGTCTAGGAGAAGGAAAACTCTGAATTCAAGCCTGTTAGACTCCACTTAACAATTGGCCTTGTGTCACATCCTGATTGTGCTGAAGAGTTGGGTAAATACATATAGTAGGCTAGACTGGGCTCAACCAGTCTAGGAGAAGGAAAACTCTGAATTCAAACCTGTTAAACTCCGTTTAAGAAATTGACCTTGTGTCGCATCCTACTCGTGCGAAGGGGTTGGGTAAATACAAATTATAAAGAAATGCAACAAGAATAAGATGGAATCAAACTAGTTATACTTGGCTGCTTAGTTGTGAGATTTCCCAGCCCTATTGCCCTTATGGCAAGCCCCAACCCCTTTTTATCATATGGGTGCTAGAAGGCGGTGGCTGCGGGTCTACATGTCCTGTGAATGACGTTAAACTATATCTGATGGTGAGGTTCCAGTTTGGAGGTTTGGGGAATGTGGAGCACCCCATTCGTCACCATTGCTCCCTGGTCCACTCTGACCCGGCCTTGTGTCACATCCTGTTTATGCTGAAGAGTTGAGTAAATACATATAGTATTTTCCCAACCCCTCCACCACCAGCAGGATCGAGACCAACGTAATTTTTTAAGATGGTGCTGGTATTATATATTCATATATAGAACCCAGGTGGATGAGCAGTTCATGACATGCAGAGTGGTAGTACCTGTTAGGGTCCCATCTATGGGTTAAATATAAAAATGTATTTATAAAAAAAAATTATATTATCCATTAAGAATTGATTTATTTCAAAACTTTATCGGCATTAAATGATCCACTGAGGTTGATATGCCGTAAAACAAAACAAACCAAACCAAATTAGTTGTGAGAATATGACGGCTATCAGCTAATTTATACAAGTGAAATTAAATACCAAGTAAACTTAGTGGCCAGGTCAAACCAAAAATAGCAACAACAGCAATAAAATAAAAAAACTAGTATTTGATTTTGAATCTGTAGGATGTGACCCGTATAAATAAATGGCATACGTAATTAGCCAATAAGAGAATATGTAAATGTCGGATCGACTCTCTTTCTTTGCAGTGAAGCGACCGCCATTTTGGAACACGTGACCATCTAGCTTACAGGTCTTATCATGTACGTCTGCTTTTCTTCTTCTTCTTCTTCTTCTTCTTCTTCTTCTTCTTCTTCTTAATATACGAGGCGTTGCTGAAAGGTGCTCGGCTAAAGCAAGACGATAATGACCTAACAGGGTTTGGTCTATTTGATTAAAGGCATATCGACTTTGTATGGGTTATTTAATGCCGATATTTCATTCATTCGTAAATGTTTAATTATAATCATAACTATTCAAAGGTTTGGATTGGTTTATTTGTTTAACGGCCTATCACCTCCTTATGGGTTATTTGATGCCGGCATTTGATTAATTTATAAATGTTTGATTGTAATCGTAACTATTTGTGGATTTGGTTTGGTTTATTTGTTGCGCACTATTCTGCATTTGTACCTAGGTTGATTTGGTTTGGTTTGGTTTGTTTGTTTTACGGTATATCAACCTCAGTGGGTCATTTAATGCCAACTAAGTTTTGAAATAAATCAATTCTTAATGGATAATACAATTTTGTTTATAAACTCATGTTTTTCTATTTAACCCATAGATGGGACCCTAACAGGTACTACCACTCCGGGTCAGAGTGGACCAGGGAGCAATAGTGATTAAAGGGTGCTCCACATTCCCCAAACCTCCAAAACTGAAATCTCACCATCAGATAGAGTTTAACGTCATTCCCAGGACATGTAGACCCTCAGTCACCGCCTTCTAGCACCCATATGATAAAAAGGGGTTGGGGGTTGCCATATAGGGTTGGGGCAATAGGGTTGGGGCAATCATATAGGTGCTAGGGCTTGACATGACCAGCCGAATGATCGGAAGGGGCCTCTCCGACTGCCCGTCTAGCCCAAGATAGGGCCAAAGTGGAGTATTGCATATCATGAACTGCTCATCCACCTGGGCTCTATCCTTAAGCATCACGGGTCGCCACCACGGCCAACAGGTGGCCCCATTGGGGGAGTCTTACCCTCTGCAGAGGTGCAGTCGGTGCATTCTAACGCCCCAGCCGACATGGTGGAGGCTACTTGGGGAGTTTCCGTAATCTAATGCTATTCTAATGATATCATCTCTTGCGCGCTATTCTGCATTTGTACCTGTTATTTTTGTGTTATTAGCAAGAAGAAAGACGAGAGAAAATGTTATTTATATATTGAGAATTGGGAATTGGAAATAGTTTCTTTTGAAGATGTCTTTATATGTGGAAACAAAATGCAAATTTAAAATGGTGGGTTAATACCAAGACTAGATCATATATTGAGAGAAGTTTTATTATAGTAATGTATTCGGAAGGGTTTTACCATAGGAATTCATTAAATGTTTTTTTACTATAAGAATACATTAGAAAGGATTTACTATTGTAATACATTAGAATTCTAGTATAGGAATACATCGGAAAGAGTTTTACTGAAAAAGTACATTGGAAAGGTTTTTTACAATAGGAATTCATGGTGAAGGGTCCTACTATATCTTATCTTATTATAATGGAGATTATGTGTTTGTTTGTCTGTAACCGAAACTATATCACTACTCAAGTCGTTATCCATTTAGTTATTATACATCACATTCTCCATGAATCATTTTTATTTAAGCCTCAATTATTGATAAAATTGTTTTTCATTATTAATACTGCTGGCCATATCTACGTACTAATAACATGCAATTGTATTTATATGTACAACAAAGAGCAGTTTACTGTGTGAACGGGAAGGCTAATTTGCATATTGATATTTAAAATTTGATTTTAATAAATATGTGCTTGGTATTGTTGATTTCTAATTATTTGATTTTATCTTAATGAATATGAGCAAAAATCTCGGAGATAAATCTTAAAAGAAATCAATTAACAAAAAGAAATAACGGTAATTTTATTCTTTACTTCCTAATTTAACTAAATAGTTAAATTAGAAAAGTTTAGCAAGGAAAGACAGGGGGTGGAAGAGGAAGCTACAGCTATTATATTTTTCGATTATACCCCTCTCTGTTTCAAATCATTTTATCTGTATTCTTATTTAGTTTATTTAGACTTTCTAATTTAATAGGATATTTTATGACATTAATACTTGCACCCAGAGGGTGCATATATTTGCTAGTGAAAATAATGAATAAAGATAATAAAAAAAGTTCTATTAGAATGCATTCGGAAGTGTTCCAAGAGAAAGACATTGAACATTTCTCTGAATGTTTGAGATGAGGCTTGAAGATTAGTATTATCTGCGTTATTCGGACTATTGTCCCCATCTTCATTGTTATTTGTACAACGTTTCGACCGATATACCCTCCGGCCTTCTTCAGGTATTTCTTGTCGGACTCGGGAACCTTCTCGGGAACCTTCTTTTCGAAATCGGGAATTTTCTTGTCGTATTCGGGAGCCATCACGGAACTTTGAACCTAACCCTTTATTTATTCCACGGGGGTATCCTGTTCTCATTCCGCTAACCATAGCTGGGGTAGGAGTTGTGTTAATTAATTATTTTTCTAACTGCTTTCACTCAGGATTGAACTCGGGTTCCAGAGATCACTGTCACTTAGAACTGTCTTAACCTAACTACCTTATCCACTAGGCCATGTGTCCAGGATACCCCCGTGGAATAAATAAAGTGTTAGGTTCAAAGTTCTTTCTTTCTTTCTCTCTTTCTTTCTTTTTTCCCTTCTTTCTTATTATATTTTTCTGTGTAACATGTCCTTTTCTCTCCTTTCTTTAAAATAAAAACTGTATGGCCTATTATTTAGCTGAAATGGCGACACTCATAAGAAATAAAAATTCGGTGGATAAGCAACACCAGATAATCATATAAATGCGCGTGTGAAAAAATTCTGAAGAAATGACTACACAAAATGTAAATAAATGTAAATAAATACTATTCCTTAAAATCACCCAAGACGGGTTGATATACAATAAAAACGGAAGGGTCCATTATTTAAATGAAATGACGACACTCATAAGAAATAAAAATTCAGTGGATAAGCAACACCAGATAATCATATAAATGCATGTGAAAAAATTCTGAAGAAATGACTACAATAAAATCTAAATAAATCTAAATAAATACTATTGCATAAAATCACCCAAGACGGGTTGATATGCCGTTAAAAATGAACCAATCAAACAACCAATCAACCATAAAATTGATATACTAAAAGTTTAGGGTGTGTTTGTTTGCATATACTTATCTTGTTTGTAAAAGTTCAGAGTGTCGCCTACGGCTGTCTGTTTTCTTCTTTTTGTTCTTTAAAATCTTCTCAATGTACAAATATAGAAAGCTAAGTCCATTCTTACGGATGTCGATATTAATCGGGTGTTAAGCGAAAGTAGACCGTGATAATCCAGGGATTTCCCAGTATCGACCTAATTCCATAATATCCATAATCATACAGACACCTAAAAAAAAAAAATCTTCATACAATAACTGCTATTTACACAGTAGCATTGCAACCAACAAAGCTTCATCAGATGATGACTCTGGGTTCAGGCATGGTTTCGGGGCCGAAGCATCATTACACTAACCCAAAGCACCCCAGCAGTATCTCTCGATACCACCAGACTTTGTCGGTTTGATGTCACAATATAGGACTGCCATATCCACGCTGATGCGGTTAGAGCTTTCTCCTGAATCTTATTTAAGTATTTCCTCTTGTCTGGTAGAGAAAGTCCAAGTTTAGACAAAAATGCCGAGGTTGAGTTGGCAATAAACCCCCGACATCCGACTTCAATGGGAAATACATCCGTTATCCATCCGTTTCTGACGCATTGTTCACGTAGGTCTTCATATTTTTCTTCACCTCATCAACACATATATATATATATACATATATATATATATATATATATATATATATATGTGTGTGTGTGTGTGTGTGTGTGTGTGTGTGTGTGTGTGTTGATGAGGAGTCTGTATGATTATGGATATTATTACTTAACCCCTTACTGTCGTGTAGCAAGTCAATAAAAAGTGGAATATAAATAAGTTTCAAAACAAACGTAGAATGTGGAATGGCAAGCTAGTGTAACGGTTGGAGACTTCGCCTGTCAGCTTGACAGTCGAGGTTTCGAGTCACACACGGAGTACTCTCCCATGTCTATAACCTTGCTGATGACACTTGATAGGTCGAAATGTACATTCAGGGATTGACATTTTCTCGATTTGTTTAGCCTTACATTTGAACATATATGCCCGCCTAAATTCATTAATTATTAACTAATTAACTTTCAAAATTAGGTATGACTTCAATTAAGCACATATCCTCCAAAAATTGTCGGCTTAAAGCCATATAAAAAATAAACACATTTGTTTGTTTACTTAATCTCATATATATATATATATATATATATATATATAGATAGATAGATAGATAGATAGATAGATAGATAGATAATATAGATTTGTATAATACTCAAGGCAGTAGTTTTTGTAGACAAAAAATCATGATTTTCTGAAATAAAAAGTGCAAAAGAATGTCTTAATATTATTATTTGAAACTTTTTTATCTTTTTTAATTAATTAATTAAATTGAATACGTACGCACGGTCGTAGTATCAATCATACATGCGTGCACGTAGGCACACACATACACACACAACATAGAAGGACGTGCACGCGTAATCGCCATAAAACAACATCTAATTACAAAATATACAGACAAATTCACATCCTCGACATAACAAAAATTCTCACGGAAAATACTAAAATCTTCTATAAAAATAGCAATAAAAACGCCTACAAATTCTTGAGTCGATTTGTATAAAAACAACGAATCTAACATTAATAAAATAGCATTTAATAAATATAAAAGGTACTTCCCTCTCCCCAGAACACCAGAATTGGATTCTCACCATTAGATGCAATTTAGTGTCATATTCAGTTAACTCTTTTTGGATTTTTTTTACCCCTCCGCTGAGAATGTATTTATGGGGATGAGTAGGTTGTCAGTTCTATGTGGTTTAAGCTCGTAGTCGTGTCTAAACCCCAGTATAGTTGGTTCTTCTTTCTTGTGGGTTGGTAAGCTGAAAGGTAATTTAGGAAAAGAAGCGAAAGGAACAAAAATATGGGTAACTTTAGGGTAAGACTTTTATTCGTTGATTCACACTATTTCCTTGAGGGAAGATACTTTCCCGCGAAAGGTGTTTCTCCTTCAAAGTCTTGGAGTAAAATGGGTTGAGAGTCCTTTTTGGCACCAAGAATTCAGAGTTTTTCTGCACATGCCCAGAGGACTCTTCTGGGAGATTGTTAATTATTGTGTCTTTTTATTTTCATTTGGTTTAATTTTATTTTTATCAATCCCCACATATTCCTTGATCACAGATTGGGCTATTTAATTGAAAACCTACATCATTTTCAGATTACCTCTGTTTCCACTACTTCCAACAACATCATCATTGTTATCATCGATTATCAACACCCACTAACAAAATATGGACTCTCTCATTGATTTCGATGCATGAGGGTTCATCCAATGCACAACCTACAGTGTTTTGTTTTTGGCACAGTCTATAGGAAAGAATTGGTGCACCAGGAATGCCACAAACCCAATCAACGACTGATCTCAGGTAACAATATACTAAACATTTTCAATAACTAACATACTAATCTTAGCCATCCTCAAACAGAGAGAGAGAGAGAGAGAGAGAGAGAGAGAGAGAGAGAGAGAGAGAGAGAGAGATATTAAATTTTACCAAGAATTAAATTGCAGAGGCAGAAATTGAATTTATTTACTGGACTGCACAAAAACAACATGTAGTAAAGTCCGAATGAGTATTTCATTTTAAACTAAACAACTATAGACACATAATCAAATCTATGGCTTAGATACAAATCAATACACGTAGAACGACACTTCAGCTCAAATGGTCACAATTCTAACAGAGATGATAAATTCACAATCATTGAAAGAATTTAAAAAGACATAAAATCAGTAATCAAAAAGTTAGAAAACAAATGGGGTATATTCCATACCCTAACCCTAACCCTAACCCTGGCGAACGAAAGTTCATTCGGGTCTCAAACCCCGCCAGAGGTAGCTGTTAACGGTATAACCACACTGATGAGAAGTGATACTTCGAAACACGTGTCTGTGGATTACTTATTTATTATATTATATTTATTATTATTTATTATATTATATATATATATATATATATATATATGTGTGTGTGTGTGTGTGTGTGTGTGTGTGTGTGTGTGTGTGTGTTTAGCTTTTTATTTTGTTTATGCATTTGTTGGTACTCTTCGCGGAGTTCCGTCCCGGCCTCCTGCCTCAAAAAACCGCTAGCCGGTGGCTGCTGAAAAAAAAAACACCAGCTACGATTAAAGTCCGTAGCCGAAGCGATGTCACTTGAAAAAAAAATGGAGTTCGGGTTTAAAAGTTACTGGTCATTCAATCTTACTTGAAATGAACCACTCCCAAAGCTAATAAAAAATTGACTCTCCTGATTTGTGCAATAGATAAAAGAAAGAAAAACAAAACTGACACACTACAACCTACAATGCCCCGATGACGACTGACGAAATGTTTGAAAGCGCTGGGGTAAAAAGTATGGGACAGTTCCTTTACCAGCTGGATCCTGAATTATGAAAAATGATTAGACGGCTAGAAAAACTAAACATAAAGATCATGAAGAAATATTCCATCGTCTCCAACAGTACCTGTCTATACAATAACTTGCTACCAAAATACACAACACATGCACACACACACACACACACACACACACACACATATATATATATATATATATATATATATATATATATATATATATATATGAGAGTTTTATAATTTGCTTGAAGCATTGTGTATATATTCGTTTGGGGGTTGATTTTGAAGGTTATCACAATGCAGGTGTAAAGAATAAGGTAACAATGGTGTTGTGTGTTAACCTGTATTTTATTCTTGAATTTTCGAGATAAAATCTCTTTTTCAGAAGATCACTGGAACTGAAGTCGTCTTGTTATGGCATTTCTAGTTAAAATTTTATACTAGAAATGCCATAACAAGACCATCAGTTGGTAGATCAAGGTAATTTGAATTGCATAACTGAAAAATTTTACTTCTCAAAAAAAAGAAAATTAAAAAAAAAAATTTTAATTTTAAAATTTTAAAATATTTTTATTTTATTTTATTTTATTATATTTTATATTTTTTGAGAAGTAAAATTTTTCAGTTATGCAATTCATATTACCTTGATATACCATCTAATGAGACGAAATTTTGGGGAGCTATATTAAATCAACATAGATTTATATAGGCCCCAATTTTGGTCGAAATAAATTTATTATGGAATTACGGTGTTGAGTTCTTCCTTCCTTTCTATGATAAATATTGCTCTGTATATAATCTATAAAGATTATTATACATTGAGCTCTCTTTAGTGATTTAAAGATTCACTGTATTTATACATACTGGACCATACAATAATAATACAGTGTATCTTAGAAATCACATATAGAATCATCCCTTACTACCAAGTTTGGATACCTCACACACACACATATATATATATATTATATATATATATATATATATATATATATATATATATGAGTCATTTTAGGGCTCATGAGAGGAAAGTTTCTGGTCGTATGTTTATTAGATTGTGGGGGACGGCAGTGATCTGTCAGTGATCTGTCAGTGATTATGCTATTGCTCTGTATGTCTGGATGAAACTACGAAAATAAAACAATTAACAACAAAGTAAATATATATATATATATATATATATATATATATATGAAAGTACGCAAACAGTTTGTTTGATAAGGCTATGCCGACAATTTTGGGGAGAATATGTGCTTAATTGAAGTCATACCTAATTTGAAAATTAATTAGTTGATAATTAATGAATTAGTCGGATATATGTGAAGCTTAAACAAATCGAGAAAAAGTCATTCTCTGAATGTACATTTCGGCCTATTATGCCTCATCAGCAGAGTTATAGACTGTCAGCCAGGCAGTTAGGGTTCGAATCACACACAAAGCAGCTTCGAGTCTATAACTCTGCTGATGAGGCATAATAGGCCGAAATGTACATTCAGAGAATGACTTTTTCTCGATTTGTTTACGCTTCACATTTAAACAAATATATTCGCCTAATTCATTAATTATCAACTAATTAATTTTCAAATTAGGTATGACTTCAATTAAGCACATATTCTCAAAAAAATATATATATAAAGTAAAAATGTAAAGTCGTCGGGGTAGCCTAAAGTCGGTATCAGCCAAACAGCGAGGGAGTCTATCCCCTTTTCATTAGCACTAGACTAAAGAGATTGTTTGGGTGTCTGAGTCGGAACGCCATACCTACCATCAGCTCCTCACTTTACCGCACACATTACTGTGCTACTCATACGCTGAGTTGGCGAGGGTCGGTATCAAACCCGGACGCTCTACCGACTGAGCTAAACCGTTTTGTACAGAAATTATGAAGATTTAATTTATATCGATATCTCATAAGATATTTAAAAAGATATCTCATAAGCTTTAATTATATCGATATCCCATAAGATATTTTTTTTAATTAAAAAATCATATCGATATCCCATAAGATATTTTTTTTAAATTAAAAAATTGTATCGATATCCCATAGGATATTTTTTTTAATTTAAAAATTATATCGATATCCCATAGGATATTTTTTTAATTTTAAAAATTATATCGATATCCCATAGGATATTTTTTTTAATTTAAAAAATTATATCGATATCCCATAAGATTTTTTTTTTTATTTAAAAATTATATCGATATCCCATAAGATTTTTTTTAAATTAAAACATAATATCGATATCACATAAGATTTTTTTTTAAATTAAAAAAATATATCGATATCACATAAGATTTTTTTTTTAATTAAAAAATTATATCGATATCCCATGAGATATTTTTTTAATTAAAAATTATATCGATATCCCATGAGATTTTTTTTAATTAAAAAATTATATTGCTATCCCAGGAGATATTTTTTAAATTAAAAAATTATATCGATATCCCATAAGATATTTTTTTAAATTAAAAAATTATATCGATATCACATAAGTTTTTTTTTTAATTAAAAGATTATATCGATATCACATAAGATATTTTTTTAAATTAAAAAATTATATCGATATCACATAAGATATCTTTTTGAATTTAAAAATTATATCGATGTCCCATGAGATATTTTTTTTAATAAAACATTATATCGATATCCCATTAGATATTCAAAAATTAAAATATACATGGAAATAGCATTGAAATTCTACTAAAAAATGTCCAGCATTTATAAATCTCAAAAGTAAACAAATCAATACACCAGGCATATTTCGTCTAAACACCTCTACCCAGGCGACGCTGGGTAGCCGCTTCTAGTCATGTATAAAGTTTTACAATTGTACCAACTGCTCACGAACTTGTAAAAGTGTCATGTGGCTTTACATTTAGACAGAGAGAACGCTCACTGCTCGGCCAGTGGAAAGAGAGAATTGGTTGTTGATTATAAAGAGAATATCCGGGCAACGATACAAGTAGACAGGTTATTGTAAAAAAAAAGAAATAGATAAATAAAATAAAATGAAAATAAAAATGAATAAATAAAAAGATATGTGAGCGGAAAGTGTTTGAGTCCAACTGTTTACGATCTCGATGTCATTTAATCATTCAACCAGCAGAATAAATATGTTCAACGTTGGTGATCATATAATATATATATATATATATATATATATATATATATATATATATATATATATATATATATTAGACAGAGAGAGAGAGCGAGAGAGAGAGAGAAACAAGTCGTATACATAAATTAATAACTAAGCAGCAAAACAGAAATAATAATCTTATTATAATGGAGAGTGTGTGTTTTTCTGTCTGTAACCGAAAACTAAATCACTTACTCAATTAAAAAGAATAAACATAAAATCAGTGATCAAAAAGTCAGAGAAACAAATGGGGGGTAATTCTCATACCATATATATATATATATATATATATATATATTATATATAATAATATATGTATCAAAGAAATGGATACAATAGAACCTACTCGATTTCATCGTTAGAATCATCAGGGTTAAATCCACTGGAATTAATCGAGCTACCAATTAATGCAGCTGAACAACACGTATGTTCATACGTGTTGATCAGCTGCAATTAAACGCGTAACTCGATTAATTTAGTGGATTTAACCCCGATGATTCTAACGATGAAACTCGAGTAGGGTTTCTATTGTATCCATTTCTTTAATGAATTTGCTCTACTTTGTATTGAAGCACTTTGTATTTTTTTTT
>CM042171.1:70292493-70344993 GCA_023376005.1 Doryteuthis pealeii
GAGGCAGAAATTGAATTTATTTACTGGACTGCACAAAAACAACATGTAGTAAAGTCCGAATGACTATTTTATTTTAAACTAAACAACTATAGACACATAATCAAATCTATGGCTTAGATACAAATTAATACACGTAGAACGACACTTCAGCTCAAATGGTCACAATTCTAACAGAGGTGCTAAATTCACAATCATTGAAAGAATTTTAAAAAGACATAAACATAAAATCAGTGATCAAAAAGTCAGAAAACAAATGGGGTATATTCCATACCATATATATATAATATATATATATATATATATATATATATATATATATTATCAAAGAAATGGATACAATAGAAACCTACTCGAGTTTCATCGTTAGAATCATCAGGGTTAAATCCACTGAATTAATCGAGCTACCAATTAATTGCAGCTGAACACACGTATGTTCATACGTGTGATCAGCTGCAATTAAACGCGTAACTCGATTAATTTAGTGGATTTAACCCCGATGATTCTAACGATGAAACTCGAGTAGGTTTCTATTGTATCCATTTCTTTAATGAATTTGCTCTACTTTGTATTGAGCACTTTGTATTTGTTTTATTACGGACTTAACCCCTGGATCCTGTGCACCTCCAGCGATCGTGCCCATATTCACCGGTAAGCCACCCTTTATATGTAAATATATATATATATATATATATATATATATATATATGTGTGTGTTGTGTGTGTGTGTGTGTGTGTGTTTTTAGCTTTTTATTTTGTTTATCCACTTGTTGGTACTCTTCGCGGAGTTTCGTCCCGGCCTCATGCCTCAAAAAACCGCTAGCCGGTGGCTGCTGGAAAAAAAACACCAGCTACGATTGAAGTCCGTGGCCGAAGCGGTGTCACTTGAAAAAAAAATAGGGTTCGGGTTTAGGGTTGAGGTTGGGGTTGGGGTTTAGGGTTAGTTTAATGGGAAAATAGATAAATAATTTGGGCTCTGTTTTTTCCAGAATTTTAACTATGGTGGTTTAGGGTTAGGGTTGGGTTTTCGGGAAAAACACCCTAAGTTGGTTGTTTTTTTTTTTGTTTTGTTTTGTTTTCAAGTGACACCGCTTCGGCTACGAACTTCAATCGTAGCTGGGGGGAGGGTCAGCAGCCACCGGTTAGCGGTTTTTGAGGCAGGAGGCCGGGACGGAACTCCGCGAAGAGTACCAATAAATGGATAAAGAAAATAAAAAGCTAAAATCTATTTGGACTTAATATAAGACATAATTACCCGGCCTGCTAATAAAGTATGGGTGTCACAAACACCTATATAAACAAATACAAGAAGCGCGTGGTGTAATGGTTAAAGTCATGGATGTCGTAACTGCATTTCACTTAGCGCTAATACCCTTGGGAAAGGTATGAATTCTACTCTCCCTCCGGCTATGGGTAAATAGTAGGGCAGACTGGGCTCTTTAACCTTGGTTAGGCAACCGGTCTAGGAGAAGGAAAACTCTGAATTTAAACCTGTTGAACTCCGCTTAAGAAATTGACCTTGTGTCACATCCTGCTCGTACGGAGGATTTGGTAATTATATATATATATATATATATATATATATATATATATACCCGCCTAAATTCATTAATTATTAACTAATTAATTTTCAAAATTAGGTATGACTTCAATTAAGCACATATCCTCCCAAAATTGTCGGCTAAAAGCCATATCAAATAAACACAATGTTTACTTACTCTCATACTGTCGTGTAGCAAGTCAATAAAAAGTGGAATATAAATAAGTTCAAAACAAACGAAGAATCTGGGAATAGCCAGCTAGTGTAATGATTAGAGTCCTCGCCTGTCAGCTTGGCAGTCAAGGTTTCGAGTCACACACGGAGCAGTCACCCATGTCTATAACCTTGCTGATGAGACCCAATAGGTCGAAATGTACATTCAGGGATTGACATTTTCTCGATTTGTTTAGCCTTACATTTGAACATATATGCCCGCCTAAATTCATTAATCATTAACTAAGTAATTTTCAAAATTAGGTATGACTTCAATTAAGCACATATCCTCCCAAAATTGTCGGCTAAAAGCCATATCAAATAAACACATTGTTTGTTTACTTACTCTCATATATATATATATATATATATATATATATATATATATATATATATATATATATAAGATAAATATATAAAGGTTTTACATATCTATTTATTAGGTGACAAAGGAACATTCAACAACCATATTGGTTTCATGCGATGCATTCATCAGGTGAAGATGTTTCAAATGGTACACCAATTGGTACACCATTCCAGCAAAAGCTGAAATAGTGACCATCTCACACTATAGTATATATATATATAATATATATATATATATATATATATAATATATATATTATATAAACAAATACAAAAAAGTTACTGGTCATTCAATCTTACTTGAAATGAACCACTCCCAAAGCTAATAAAAAATTGACTCTCCTGATTTGTGCAATAGATAAAAGAAAGAAAAACAAAACTGACACACTACAACCTACAATCCCCCGATGACGACTGACGAAATGTTTGAAAGCGCTAGGGTAAAAAGTATGGGACAGTTACTGAATTATGAAAAATGATTAGACGACTAGAAAATAACTTGCTACCAAAAATACACAACACACACACACACACACACACACAACACACACAACATATATATATATATATATATATATTTAAGAGAGTTTTATAATTTGCTTGAAGCATTGTGTATATATTGGTTTGGAGGTTGATTTTGAAGGCTATCACAATGCAGGTGTAAAGAAAAAATAATAATACGGTAACAATGGTGTTGTGTGTTAACCTGTATTTTATTCTTGAATTTTCGAGATAAAATCTCTTTTTCAGAAGATCACTGGAACTGAACTCGTCTTGTTATGGTATTTCTAGTTAAAATTTTAAACTAGAAATGCCATAACAAGACCATCAGTTGGTAGATCAAGGTAATTTGAATTGCATAACTGAAAAATTTTACTTCTCAAAAAAAGAAAATTAAAAAAATTTTTTTAATTTTTAAATTTAAAAAAATTTTTTAAATATTTTTATTTTATTCTATATTTTTTGAGAAGTAAAATTTTTCAGTTATGCAATTCATATTACCTTGATATACCATCTAATGAGACAAAATTTTGGGGAGCTATATTAAATCAACTTAGATTTATAAAGGCCCCAATTTTGGTCGAAATAAATTTATTATGGGATAACGGTGTTGAGTTTTTCCTTCCTTTCTAAGATAAATATTGCTCTGTATATAATCTAAAAAGATTATCATACATTGAGCTCTTTTTAGTGATTTAAAGATTCACTGTATTTATACATACTGGATCATACAAGAATAATATAGTGTGTCTTAGAAATCACATATAGAATCATCCCTTACTACCAAGTTTTGGATACCTCTCATCTATATATATATATATATATATATATATATATATATATATATATATATGAGTCATTTTAGGGCTCATGAGAAGAAAGTTTCTGGTCGTATGTTTATTAGATTGTGGGGGACGGCAGTGATCTGTCAGTGATTATGCTATTGCTATGTATGTCTGGATGAAACTACGAAAATAAAACAATTAACAACAAAGTATATATATATATATATATATATATAATATATATATATATATGAAAGTACGCAAACAGTTTGTTTGATAAGGCTATGCCGACAATTTTGGGGAGAATATGTGCTTAATTGAAGTCATACCTAATTTGAAAATTAATTAGTTGATAATTAATGAATTAGTCGGATATATCTGTTTAAATGTGAAGCGTAAACAAATCGAGAAAAAGTCATTCTCTGAATGTACATTTCGGCCTATTATACCTCATCAGCAGAGTTATAGACTGTCAGCCAGGCAGCTAGGGTTCGAATCACACACAAAGCGGCTTCCAGTCTATAACTCTGCTGATGAGGTATAATAGGCCGAAATGTACATTCAGAGAATGACTTTTTCTCGATTTGTTTACGCTTCACATTTAAACAGATATATTCGCCTAATTCATTAATTATCAACTAATTAATTTTCAAATTAGGTATGACTTCAATTAAGCACATATTCTAAAAAAAAATATATAAAGTAAAAATGTAAAGTCGTCGGGGTAGCCTAAAGTCGGTATCAGCCAGACAGCGAGGGAGTCTATCCCCTTTTTATTAGCACTAGACCAAAGAGATTGTTTGGGTGTCTGAGTCGGAATGCCATACCTACCATCAGCTCCTCACTTTACAGCACACATTACTGTGCTACTCATACGCTGAGTTGGCGAGGGCCGGTATCAAACCCGGACGCTCTACCGTTTTGTACAGAAATTATGAAGATTTAATTTATATCGATATCTCATAAAGATATTTAAAAAGATATCTCATAAGCTTTAATTATATCGATATCCCATAAGATATTTTTTTTAATTAAAAAATCATATCGATATCCCATAAGATATTTTTTTTAAATTAAAAAATTGTATCGATATCCCATAGGATATTTTTTTAATTTAAAAATTATATCGATATCCCATAAGATTTTTTTTTTTTTATTTAAAATTATATCGATATCCATAAGATTTTTTTTTTAATTAAAACATAATATCGATATCACATAAGATTTTTTTTTAAATTAAAAAATATATCGATATCACATAAGATTTTTTTAATAAAAAATTATATCGATATCCATAAGTTTTTTTTATTAAAAATTATATCGATATCATGAGATTTTTTTTTAATTAAAAATTATATTGCTATCCCATAAGATATTTTTTTAAATTAAAAATTATATCGATATCCCTAAGATTTTTTTTAATTAAAAATGATATCGATATCACATAAGTTTTTTTTTAATTAAAAGATTATATCGATATCACATAAGATATCTTTTTAAATTTAAAAGATTTTATCGATAACCCATAAGATATTTTTTTTAAATTAAAAATTATATCGATATCTCATAAGATTTTTTTTAATTAAAAATTATATCGATATCACATAAGATTTTTTTTTTAATTAAAAAATTATATCGATATCCCATGAGATATCTTTAAAAATTAAAAAATTATATCGATATCCCATAAGATATTTTGAAAAATTAAAAAATTATATCGATATCACATAAGATATCTTTTTAAATTAAAAAATTATATCGATATCACATAAGATATCTTTTTGAATTTAAAAATTATATCGATATCCCATGAGATATTTTCTAAAATTAAAAAATTATATCGATATCCCATAAGATATTTTTTTAAATTAAAAAATTATATTAATATCACATAAGATTTTTTTTTAAATTAAAAGATTATATCGATATCACATAAGATATTTTTTTAAAATTAAAAAATTATATCGATATCACATAAGATTTTATTTTTAATTAAAAAATTATATCGATATCACATAAGATTTTTTTTTAAATTAAAAGATTATATCGATATCACATAAGATATATTTTTAAATAAAACATTATATCGATATCCCATTAGATATTCAAAAATTAAAAAATTTTATTTATAAATCTCAAAAGTAAACAAATCAATACACCAGGTATATTTCGTCTACACACCTCTACCCAGGCGACGCTGGGTAGCCGCTTCTAGTCACGTATAAAGTTTTACAATTGTACCAACTGCTCACGAACTTGTAAAAGTGTCATGTGGCTTTACATTTAGACAGAGAGAACGCTCACTGCTCGGCCAGTGGAAAGAGAGAATTGGTTGTTGATTATAAAGAGAATATCCGGGCAACGATACAAGTAGACAGGTTATTGTAAAAAAAAAAAATAGATAAATAAAATAAAATGAAAATAAAAATGAATAAATAAAAAGATATGTGAGCGGAAAGTGTTTGAGTCCAACTGTTTACGATCTCGATGTCATTTAATCATTCAACCAGCAGAATAAATATGTTCAACGTTAGTGATCATATATATATATATATATATATATATATATATATATATATATATATATATATATATATATATCAGAGAGAGAGAGAGAGAGAGAGAGAGAGAGAGAGAGAGAGAAACAAGTCGTATACATAAATTAATAACTAAGCAGCAAAACAGGAAATAATAATCTTATTATAATGGAGAGTGTGTTTTTTCTGTCTGTAACCGAAACTAAATCACTACTCAAGTCACAATTCCCTTAGTTATTGACGTCACATTCACCATGAATTTATTTTTATTTTAACCTCAATTATCAATAAAATTGTTTTACATTATTGATATGTTAACCATATCTACATGATATTTACCGCGTACCCCACTTGTACGGGTCAGGCACAAAGTCCTATTAACGTGGGACCACCCACAAGCCGAAGCTCATGGAGTGTGAAAAAATTGCGTCGATCCCGTCGGCATTTCCCTCAGGGGGGCGCCTCAGGCACTGGGCAATAAACCCAGCCCTGCCCCTTTAAATCAAGGGGGCAGGTGTTGCCTGGGGGGATAGCCCCCTGGGATCGACGCTATTAACTCGTAAAGATCCAGGGCCGAAGCCACTGGACCCCCACCACGAGGGCGGATCTACATACTAACGACATGCAATTATGTTTATATATACAACAAAATAGCTGTTTACAGTGTGAACGGGAAGGCTAATTTGCATATTGATATTAAAAATGTGATTTTAATAAATATGTGATTAGTATTATTGATTTCTAACTGTTTGGTTTTATTTTAATGAATATAAACAAAAATCTCTTCAATTAATCTTAAAAGAAATCCATTAACAAGAAAAAATAACTGCCATTTTATTCTTTACTTCCTCTTTTAACTAAATACTTAAATTAGAAAAAATAACAATGAAAGACGGGAGTGATGGAAGAGTAAGTTTCAGTTGTTCTATTTTTCGATTATACTTCCTCTGTTTCAAATCTTTTTATCTGCATTCTTATTTAGTTTAATTAGCTTTTTTTAATTTAATATAATATTTTATTACATTAAAATTTAAATACTTGCACCCGGAGGGTGCATATATTTGCTAGTAATAATAATAATAATAATAAATAATAATAATAATAATAGATAGATAGATAGATAGATATACAGATAATTTAAGGAAAAAAATTTAGATAGTTAAAAAAAACAAGTTAAATTTAAATAGTTAAAAATTTAAATAGTTAAAAACAAGTTAAAATTTAAATAGTTAAAAATTTAAATAGTTAAAAAAAAAACAAGTTAAAATTTGAATAGTTATAAAAAAAACAAGTCGTATACATAAATTAATAACTAAGCAGCAAAACAGGAAATAATAATAATAATAATAATAATAATAATAATAATAATAATAATAATATAATAATAATAGATAGATAGATAGATAGATAGATAATTTAAAGAAAAAAATTAAATAGTGAAAAAAAAACGTGGCAAACAACCCCCTTCCACACCCAAAGGGGAATAATGAAATACTCTATCATATTTAAAAGTTTACAAAATTGAAAACTGGTAAGTTTAAATGTTTAACTACATCTTGTGTTTTTTTTATGTTAACGACAGTGTGAAAGGTATGTTTACGTTTATTTTTCAATTGTTAATTTGACTAATATAATAACCTGTTGTTGGTTTGTCTTTTAAAAAGATATATCATATCTTAACTTTTCTGTCTTACATTAGAGTCAGCCTTTTTACTATCTAGCTTTTACTTTCGATGTATATGTTGATAAAAGATATATATATTTCGTAAGATAAACTGGCATAAATGCACTGACGTTTAAACAAATAATATATTTTTTAAACTGCTTTATTATAATTAGGATTTCTTATTCAACAAGAAAAGGGGTCATGGGGACTTATACTAAGTTAAAACTTATAAATTTATAAGTTGCAAATATCTCATATTCTTAAGTGATTTAAGTGTGTATGGAGGTTTAAATACATTACATTACTCATCATTATACATCCAAAATCATAAATGATACTAATTAGGATGAGTTCTCTCACCATATATATATAGGCCGAAATGTACATACAGAGAATGACTTTTTCTCGATTTGTTTACGCTTTGAACAGATATATTCGCCTAATTCATTAATTATCAACTAATTAATTTTCAAATTAGGTATGACTTCAATTAAGCATATATTCTCCCCCACCCCAAAAAAATATATATATATATGTGTGTGTGTGTGTGTGTGTGTGTGTGTAACAGAGCACTGTAGGGGAGACATTAGGTGAACTTTCACCGTTTAGCGTAAGCCATTTACTCGCCTGTTGTTTACAGACTTGAGTTCTCTGGTGATTGTAAAAACAAACATCCTGTAAGTATGTATCAATTAATTGTTCGCCTCTGACTGACAGTCCCCGACAGCCGGGAGATTGATAGATGAAAATTCTGTCGGTTTTCGCTCCCGGCTAGAGGTAGCTCTTAAAAAAAAGTCGAGTCGCACTGATGAGACGTAAACGTCGAAACACCTGTCTGTGGATGACTGGTTATATATATATATATATATATATATATATATATATATATATATATATATGAGGTAAGGTAAAAGGAAAAGTGAACAAAAAATAATGACTCAAACAAGTAGAAGTAGGAGATAAATATTTCGTCCTTCTCTCCTACTTCTACTTGTTTGAGTCATTATTTTTTGTTCACTTTTCCTTTTACCTTACCTCATACTGTCGGATTTTACTTCAACCCTCCTATCTTCACACACACACACACACACACACACACACACACACACACACACATATATATATATATATATATATATATATATATATGAGGAAAAGGTGGTTGGAATGGATCCGACAGAATGAGGTAAAATAAGGAATGAAAGAACAAAACTCAGACAAAAATGTGTAGTATATTTCGCTGGAGGTTTGACCTCGGCTTCTTCTGCCTTATTGAATAAAGCAGAAGAAGCCGAGGTCAATCCTTATTTTACCTCATATATATATATATATATATATATATAGAGAGAGAGAGAGAGAGAGAGAGAGAGAGAGAGAGAGAGGGAGAATGAATGTTATGCTTAAGTAATAGGTACCAGGTAATTTTTACTATATAGTGTTGGGATTATCTTCCCTTTGCCTGGAAGAGTTATCTTCCTGCTGGGTTTCCGTTCCTGCCACCAGGGAGGTCTGGTATTTAAGCGCGAGGTTCAATCTCTTCTGCCTCTTTTGCTACATCTTCTCGTACAAGCACATGGGTTAGACACATTGTCACACCCTTCTCGGTGGGGGCTTCTGCCCCCAACGCTATGCAACTCTCCTGGGGGCTTCGCCCCCCCATCACTAGTAAGTGATTTGTATGTACGGACCCCCCAGTCCTTTGATCTCTACTGTTGTATGTTCATGTACATGTATTTCATTGTTATTGTGTCTTGTCGTATAAATGTGCTGTTTATTATATAAAATGTTATGTCCAACACCCCTTGTCGGAGTTTGTTTCGTTTCAACAAGTTATAACATTATTATAACCTTGAACCCTACATAGCAATTTTTCCTTAAGGTACCCCAACTTTTCGGCATACATGTCTGATATCAAAACTTTGACCCCCACCCTTGTTATTATTTTTATTTTGTTCAGTCATTTCTACGACTCAAACTTCCGAAGATGAGAGAGAAAATAAAACCATGTGACGTATCAAGTCGGACTTAATCGTTTTTAATGTATATATCAATCAATTCTCCTTATCATAATCCACAACAACCTTTTTTTTTCATTATGCTTCAGTGCACTCTCCCAAAACAAACATGTCATTGCGCATGCGTCATTTTCTTGTTTAGGTTTTAATCATATTTCCCTGCCCATTCGTATCATTCATTATGTATAATTATTTACTAAGCGTAGCTTAGATGCAGCACAAGGCCAGAAGTGTGGGGCGCCCTGTGAGAATCAAACTCACTCTCAATGGTCTTCTAACACAGCTTGCTAACCATTATGCTACACGAGGCGCCCTCTTTACTAAGCTTCGCTTATATGTGGCACAAGGCCGAATAATATATATACATATATATATGAGGAAAAAATGAGTAAAGAAAAGAAATGTAGATGGATAAAAATGAATTTTATCGATATCACTTTTAATCGATATCACTTACACATGTGTTTCGGTCTGTTTATCAAAATGTATACGGATTTACGTTATTATTATTATTAAAATAATCAGATGGAGTTGAAATGATGATGATGATAATAATAATAGGAAAAATGCATAAAATGTTCCGTACACAGATTTTGCCGACCTTCATTAGAGTAGTATATATATATATATATATATATATATATATATATATAATTCATTCAGGTCTCAATCCAGGCTAGAGGTAGCCGTTAAAGTGTAGCCACACTGATGAGAGGTGAAACCTCGAAACACGTGTCTGTGGATAACTTATTTATTAATATATACTCCCACTTTGGTAGAGTTCTCTAAATAGGGATTAATTGTAAAATTCACCGTTCTGGCGTGTAGCTAACCCTCGCTTTGTTTACAAAGTTAAAGGAGACACGAGTGAATTCATTTCCGCTTAGAAACGTATCAACTAAATATTCTCCTATATTTGACAGCCGCTAATGGCCGCATGGGTAAGAGACTTGGCAGATGAAAATTCATTCAGGTCTCAATCCCGGCTAGAGGTAGCTGTTAAAGTGTAGCCACACTGATGGGAGGTGAAACCTCGAAACACGTGTCTGTGGATAACTTATATATATATATATATATATATTAGGGACTGGCAAACTGCGCCTAAACTGCGTTTTTGACAAAATGACTTTAGCCCCCCCCCCCTACAGAAAATAATTTACCAAAAATCAGGGAATTATCGGATTTTAATGAAATTTTCAGTGTTTATGTATCAATGAATGATCTTTATAATGCATTATTTATTTTATTTCAAAACTTTCTCTTTTTTTTCAGGTCGCTTAATTTTGACCCCCCTTATGTTGGGGGCGTAAAATGTTTTGCAAGTTGATCATTTTCGATAATAATTACAGTATAAATAAATAGATAAAAGACCGAAGTTATGAATAGAGACAAAAAAAAAATTTTTTACGGTTGTGCTTCTATGAGAAAATAAGTACCGAAAATCGAAAAATAAAATGTAAAAAAGTAATAAATAACTAATTTTTTGGAGATTTATCTAAAAAGACGTGTATGTTGTTTGGAATGAAATATTCCTGCATGGTTCTCACCATAGAAATTAACACTATTTATGGAAGAAAGAAAGAAAGAAAGAAAGAAAGAAAGAAAGAAAGAAAGAAAAAATTGAAGGGAGGAAAACGGGAAGAAAGAAAGAAAAAGAAAGAAAGAAAGAAAGAAAAATTGAAGAGAGGAAAACGGGAAGAAAAAAAGAAAGAAAGAAAAAAAGAATTGAAGAAAGAAAGAAAGAAAGAAAGAAAGAAAAAAAAGAATCGAAGTAAAGAAAGAAAGAAAGAAAGAAAGAAAGAAAGAATCGAAGTGAAGAAAGAAAGAGAGAAGGAAAGAAAGAAAGAAGAAAGAAAAAGAAGAAAGAATCGAAGTGAAGAAAGAAGAAAGAAAGAAGAAAGGATTGGAGAGAGGAAAACAGAAGAAAGAAAGAAAGAAAGAAAGAAAGAAAGAAAGAAGAAAGAATCGAAAGAAAGAAAGAAAGAAAGGATTGGAGAGAGGAAACAGAAAGAAAGAAAGAAAGAAAGAAAGAAAGAAAGAAAAAGAATCAAAAAGAAAATAGAAAGAAAGAAAGAAAGAAAGAAAGAAAGAAAGAAAAAGAAAAAAAGAAAAATTCGAAAAGAAAAAGAAAGAAAGAAAGAAATCACAAAACCGTGAGAAAGAAAAGAAAGAAAGGAAGATACAGTAAGCGATGAAGTAATTGTATAATGAGACAGGAAGAAAGAGTAAAAGAGAGATATGAATTTTGTATTCTCTCTTGAAAATAATCATGAATATATTTAAATATCTAAAAACGTTACGTGCTACAATAACAACGAAATTTCTCATGACATTGTGGTGATAGCAAATTGTGACGTTAATCCATGCATATGCAAAGGACACTTGGTTTGGTTTGGTTTTATGGCATATCAACCTCAGTGGGTCATTTAATGCCGATAAAGTCTTGAAAGAAATCAATTCTTAATGGATAATAAAAAAAATTTATAAATACATTTTTCTATTTAACCCATAGATCGGACCCTAACAGGTACTACCACTCCGGGTCAGAGTGGACCAGGGATCAATGGTGATGAAGGGGTGCTCCACATTCCCCAAACCTCTAAAACTGGAATCACACCATCAGATAGAGTTTAACGTCATTCCCAGGACATGTAGACCCGCAGCCACCGCCTTCTAGCACCCATATGATAAAAAGGGGTTGGGGCTTGCTATAAAAGCAATAGGGTTGGGGCAATCATATAGATGCTAGGGCTTGACGTGACCAGCCGATTGATCGGAGTGGGCCTTTCCGACCGTCCGTCTAGCCCAAGATAGGGCCAAAGTGGAGTATTGCAGTCATGGACTGCTCAACCACCTGGGTTCTATCCTTAAGTATCACGGGTCGCCACCCACGGCCAACAGTGGCCCCATTAGGTGAGTCTTACCCCTCTGCAGAGGTGCAGTCGGTGCATTCTAACGCCCAGCCGACAGGGCGGAGGACACTTTGTGTATATGGGTGTATGTCTGGATGAAACTACGAAAATAAAATAATTAACAACAAAGTAAATATATATACACATTAGATATCGACGGTTCTTACTTTTTCTGCTAAAATTATGAAGATTTGATTTATATTCAAAGAAATTTAAAAATCAAAATATACATAGAAATAGTATTGAAATTCTACTTAGTGCTCAATATCGTTGACAGAGCTTTTATATTTAAGTTAAGGTAGCGTGAACATGTATCCAACGGCGCCTGGTTACTGACAGTTTCTGGTCTGAAATCCCATAGGCGAGAAACTGTCAGAAACCAGACGCCGTTGACTCAATGTCCTCACTACCTGAATTATATATATATATATATATATATATATATATATATTGTTAAATAATGCAGCCATTTTCTGTCTTCAAGTTTTGTCCTTTGTTTTTTCGTATTGCCGGATTATTTGTGTAATATCTGGCGAAAATTGGCTGATGTATTTGCCATATGTCATAGACCAATCGTGGGCAGAAAGTACTTGGTCTATGACATACGGCAAATACATCAGCCAATTTTCGCCAGATATTACACAAATAATCCGGCAATACGAAAAAACAAAGGACAAAACTTGCAAACAGAAAATGGCTGCATTATTTAACAATATATGCCTACAAGAAAAAATGTTGCCTAAAACACACACACACACACACACACACACACATATATATATATATATGTGTATTGTGTGTGTGTGTGTGTGTGTGTGTGTGTGTGTTGAGCGGACACACGCACGACACACAAAGTAGGATATTATGTGCGCACCAATATATATATAATATATATTATATTATATATATATATATATATTAAAAAAGAATGTCCGCAAAATGGATTTTTAAAATTTTATTATTATTTTACATTTGCGACACGTGTTTCAGATCTTCTGATATCTTCTTCAGGCATTAATTAACCATATTCTGTCAGAATATATATGATTGGTGGGAGTGTAGAGAGATTTAATTTTTAATATCTGTATTTTAGCAGGTGTTTTTGTTCCTGGGTGGTAGATCATAAATTCTTAATTTTAAGGTCTTGAGATTTTATGGTTGTCTATACTGATGCGTCACATAATATCCTGCCGAACAACATCCATTCCCTTATACGTCTGTTGCTAAGAGCAATAAAAATTATATTCAAATAACGACGCGTGTAGGACGTTAGCGATCTTTTAACAGCAGAGAAACACGTAATTACTCAGACTGGTAGCCATGATGATACCGGATGTACAACGTAAAATTTCCATAGTCTATATTTATTTTTAGGCAGAAAAAAAATCTGGTAATTTATGAGGAACTGCGTCCCGGTCTCCTGCCTCAAAAATTGCTACCCGGTGACTATCAAAATAACGACCCGGCTCGTCGTAATTCTCGTTTATTTATCGTAATTTGTCGTAATTCTTGTTCAGATATGGAGATGGATATATAGTTTGGAATAGACTCAGATAGATAGATAGATAAACAAACAAAATAATATAGATAGATATGAACAAATGGAGATAGATAGATATTTTCGACAAGTAAATGTATTTGGGGGGGTCGCATCTTTTTTTGTCGTAATTCTTGTTTATTTAAACTAAAAACAAGACATTAAACAAACATGAATAAAAAAATCTTAGTATTTAAAGTAATATAGATAAATATGAACAAATTGTGATAGATAGATAGATATGAAGATGGATAGTTTTGAATAGACTGAGCTGGGTCGTTATTTTAATAGTCACCGGATAGCAATTTTTGAGGCAGGAGACCGGGACGCACTTCCTTATAAATTACCAAAAATCTTTGTCTGCACATCTTCCAATATTAATTCATAATATTATATATATTATATATATTATATCTTCTTTCTTTTCGAAGTCCGTCGCAGGCGAAGATGACGTCAGTACATGTCTACATTTGTGGACCCTATAGTGACTCATTAGTCAATTCTGGACTATTCTGGAAATTCCCATCTACATTTGGTTGTTCATGACGACGAAAACGTGTCGCTCTGCAGTCCTGTTTATCTCATTATTGAGCTGCGACGCCAACTGAAATGGTTGGGTCACACCATCCACATGCCTTTAGACAGACTCCACCGTAAACTACTTTACAGTGAACTCACAGATCGCACGGAGGACAGGAGCTACCCAAAAGCGGGTCAAAGACCATATTAAGACAACGCTGAAGAAATGTAACATAAGTTTTAATGTAATACAATATATTAAATTAGAAAGAATAACGAAACAAAATTTGGACGAATATAAAAATATTACACTTATTTTTATATTATTCTAAATAATTTCTATATAAAATTCTATTTTCTCCTCTTCGATTCTTTCTTTCTTTCTTTCTTTCTTTCTTTCTTTCTTCTTTCTTTCTTTCTTTCTTCTCTTCGATTATTTCTTCTCTTCTTTCTTTTCTTTCTTTCTCTTCGATTCTTTCTTTCTTTCTTTCTTTCTTTCTTTTCTTTCTTTCTTTCTTCTCTTCGATCTTTCTTTCTTCTCTTCGATTATTTCTTTCTTTCTTTCTTTCTTTCTTCTCTTCATTATTCTTTCTTTCTTTTCTTCTTTCTTTCTTTCTTCTCTTCGATTCTTTCTTTCTTCTCTTCGATTCTTTTCTTCTTTCTTCTCTTCGATTCTCTTTCTTCTCTTCGATCTTTCTTCTTCTTCTTTCTTTCTTTCTTCGATTCTTTCTTTCTTCTTTCTTTCTTTCCTCCATAAATAGTGTTAGTTTTCTTATGGTGAGAAGACATGCAAGAAATATATAATTCCCATATTATACTATTTTTAAGTTCTGGGGTTCACTATGTACTTTTTGGGGCAGATCTATACATGAATCATATACGCCTACGCCAGCTTCTGATTTTACTTGCTGTCGGGAGTTTTTTTTTTTTTCTAGTGTGTATGTTGAATAGTTTTGGATGCTAAATTGAATACCTAATTGCTCAGAATTTTTGCTAATTGTTACTGTTTGGTTTGGTTGTTAATTCTTCCTAACAACCGAAATTTAGTATCCAAGAACTATTTCACAACATAGGAAAGGCATGGTTGGCCACAAACAAATTATCAGTCATGAGGAAAAACCGATCTCACTGACAGTTAAAAGTTGACAATTCTTTCAGGGCTGTGTTTATTTCAGTACGGCCCGTTATGGCCTGCCATCCGCTTGGGACCCTAATGAACCGTTCGCTGAAATAGTTGATGGGAGCGTGCCCAGAATGCTGGCTGCAGTCCTGAAAACGAGTCGTGGAAAACAGCCAGCCCCACAAGAAGCAGCTGTATAGCCACCTGTCCCCATCTCACAACCATCCGTGTGAAGACAGACTAGGCACTGTTGAGATGCAAGGCGAGCTCAATAGCCGACGTTCATCCTGTGGAAGCCAACACATGGATATGCTAATGCGGGCGCCCACCAGACCTATATTGACCAACGATGACTGGTGCTGGTTGCTGCACAGACCTTCCCGGGGCAGTGAATGATAGGGAGGTTGGCGAGAGGATTGTCATGGATATCCGTCGCTATTGCGCGACAATTGATGATATGATGAAATAAAAATTCCGACAGCAATAAAATCAGAAGCTGGTGTGTACGATGATTCCATGTACAGACTGCCACAGTATTATATGGTAAATCTTTATTTCTTAGAGATATAATATACAACATTGGAAGATTTTAAATGCATTAATAGTAAAAGTTTTGCTTGGTAAAGATCTAAAGCCAGCTTAGACTTTAATGGAGACGTTAATAAATAACGCTATGTAAGATTATATAATGCTACTTGATATCAGTTGAGAATGATGATTTAAATAATTAAGGAATCGTGACATCAGTGGTGATGTAGTTTCAGTTGCACCACAGACAGTTTTAATATTTTAAACAGAGACATCGTTAATTAAAAAAGTTGTTATTTAAGATTTATAATAATGATTATGTTCCATAATCGTTGAGATATGGATTTAAATAACTCTAAGAAATCGTGACACATCAGTGGTGATGTAGTTTCGGTACAATAGTTGATAACCTTTAATTGATTAATCGTTGATAAATAAGATACTATATAAGATTATATAGTGAATACTTGATAATTGCGTGAGAATATGAGTTAAATAAACTAAGGGAAATCGCGACATCAGTGGGGATGTACTTTCGTTACACACAGACAGTTTAGTACTTTAATTAGAGAAATCGTTGATAAATAAGAAGATGCTATTAAGATTATTAAAGATTATTTCATAATCGTTGAGAATATAAACTTAAATAACTAAGGAAATTTGAAGTCAGTGGTGATGTACTTTGGGTTGTACAGCAGACAGTTATATAGGATCTATTTTGAAAAGTCAACTAAGAGGATATTCTCTCTTTTTTGAGGGTAAATAAAATTATACCATAGAATATAGACATGAAACTAATCAATACCATACAACATAAATCCCCAAGTAATGCTAACACATTGTTTAAAACCAATTACTAAAAAGATATAATAATAAATACACGATATGTAATACCTTCCAACGTTAGGCATGACATAACCCCAGACGGGTTGATATGCCGTTAAAATCAATAAGCAAACAAACTAACCATTGGCAACTTTCTAAGATAGACTTTTCTATTTGCATAACCAAAAAATCCAAATGAATTAAACTTTGCACAAAACAAAACACTATCAACCAACAATCCCCGAGAGAACGACCAACGAAACCGGTTAAAGCGCTGGGTATAAGATGTATGAGATGCTTTTTATCATCTTGATCCCGATTTACGTAAAAAAAATAGAAGACGTGAACGTCTACAACTGTAGATCATAAAAAGAATGTTCCGTAGTCTTTACAATAACTGTCTCCTATAATAATGATATCAAATATACAATATATATATATATATATATATATATATATATATATACTATATATTATATATATATGGAATTAAACAATTTAGAAAAAACAAACGGAAATGATGTTATAGTTTCGCTTGATAGAAATCTGTTTGACCTTTAATTTAAGGGTCTCATCAAGGAGCGAAAATTTGTGATATTTTAATAAAAGGTCGAAATCAGATTTCTTCAACGAACTAAACAATCATTTATTTGTTTTTTCTAATAAAAATGTTGTTTACTTGAACTTTCATTATTTCTATTATAATAAATATAATTTATATATATATTGTGGGATGTCTATTGAGTACAGGTTTCTTTTTATAATTCAAATTATTTAGCCGATTTTCTAATGTAAGGCTAACAAATGAGAATATACCGTATTATTCTGAGGTAATAGTGAGTAATGAATATTTTCTCATTGTTACCTCATTAGTATTAAACCTAATATTATAATGATTATAATTATGACTTCATAGCCAATTATAATATGGCTAATCTTTTTATTTTATTATATACATTATATAAATTTGATAAAGCCTCTTGATAAGTAACACTCTAAAAAGACAGAAATCAAAAACGAATATATATATACATATATATATAATATATACCAACACCTCCGCACGAGTCGTATATGTATATGTGTGTGTGGAAATTATATAATATTTTAATATTATATAATATAATACAGAATGATATATAATATTAATACTTATTAGTACGATGTTATATAGATTCGCACTATTGGAAAGGCTAATAAATCACCTATGAGTAATCATTATTTAATACGCCAATAATTAAAATTTTAAATTTAACTTCAATATTTGTAATTTCAAATATGACTTAGCACATATTTCCCAAATATCATAACATATAACATACATATCTATATACTATATATATATGTGTGTGTGTGTGTCTGTGTGTGTGTGTGTGTGTGTGTGTGTGATCGATAGATAGCCAGAAGACTGGAAATGATACAAATCAAAATCAATGAAGAAAAAATGTTCCGTGTTATTAACAACACCTGTCCTATAAATATAATATATATATTATATATTATATAATAATCCAAAATCCGAGAGAAGAAATCCTTCCTTACGAGCTAAGTTTTAAACGTGTGGCAGTTTGCAGAGCTCAATGGTGTGCTCTTATTGTTAGCGTCACAGAGCAAATTTATAAGTAAATTAATAACAGAAGACTTAGATTACTTTGCTTATAGTCTAATATCAGGAAGCTTAGACTACACTCCACAATATTATAATATATATATATATATTATATATATATATATTATAAGAAGTAAATACAGCAACGAATGTTTTTGATATGGCTTTTTTTAGCCGCAATTTTTGGGAGAATATTGCTAATTGAAGTCTACTAATTTTGAAAGTTAATAATTAATAATTAATTAATTAGCGGGCATACCTATTAAATGTAAGGCTAAACAAATCGAGAAAATCAATCTCTGTATGTACATTTCGGCCTATTAGGCTCATCAGCAGAGCACTAAGGCGGTCTTCCTATCTATAGCCTCTGCTGATGAGGCCTAAAGGCCGAAATGTACATACAAGAATTGATTTTCTTCCGATTTGTTTAGCCTTACATTTAATAGGATGCCCGCCTAATTAATTAATTATTAATTAATAACTTTCAAATTAGGTACGACTTCAATTAACCATATCTCTCCAATATATATTATATAATATATATATAGTATATATATAGGAAGACCGCTTGTTACATATTAGTAATATATATATATATATATCTATATATATATATACATATATATATATATTATTTGATACTGTAAAAAAACAAACTGATAATGCAGGTGGTTTTGTCTATTAATTAAAATTAAAGATAATCTTCCGCTTATTTTTAGTATTTTCGTTCCCACCCACCCCCCCCTCTCTCTCTCTCTCTCTCTCTCTCTCCTCTCTCCTCTTCTTCTGCTCTCTCTCATCTCTGACTAACGTAGTGATAATCAGTCATATGTTAATCCTCTCTAATCTGGTACTCACTTACAGGTTTTCCTCAATCAAGGACCTGTATTAAACCGACTAAGTAAATCTAATATCAGTTTGTGGTACAATGGACAAGTAGACGGGGCGCTCGATTCAATGTTCATATTACTACCTATTAGTCCGGTACTATCGGTAGGCGTTGCTAACCACAGTCCTAGTTAGGTCATTCCATGAATCTCATCTACCTTAAAATTTAATATATATTTAGTTATTCTTCTATAATCCTTCAATTAAGTATTGTTAAGTCGCTGGTTGACATCGGGTTTGAATCACAACAGTCTTCTTCTATAGATCTTGCTGATAGGTATAGGCGATGTATACAGAGTTGATTCTATGTTAGCTACTCAGCGTAACGTTAACACGTCTAGTTCGATATCGTCCTCGCCAATCTCAGCTATGAGTGGCAACAAGGATCTGTGCGGCAAAGTAAGGAGGCTGATGGTAGGTTGTGCGGCTTCCACCTCAGATGCTAAAAACAATCTCCTTGGTCTAGTGCTATTGGAAAGGGGATTAGACTCCTGGCTGATACCGACTTCAGGCCGCCCCGTCGACTTTACTTTTACTTACCTTACCGTTAAATCCACTGATATAATCGAGGTTACCGATTAATTGCAGTCTGATTCACACGTGTGTGTTCATTGTATTAGATATTACGTTACTATTTACGTTAGATATAACGTAATATCTATACAATGAACACACGTGTGATCGAGCTGCAATTAATCGGTACCTCGATTGTTTCAGTGGATTTAAACCTGAAGATCCTTATGGTGAAACTTCGAGTAGGTTTCTATTGTATCCAATATTAATATATATTATATAATATATATTAGGCGTTCTCGAGACTTTACTTAGCTTTACCATACGATCAACTCCTACTCGTGGGTGAACTAGTTTGGTAAAATATTCACCTAATCATGGTATAATGGTTAACAAGATAGTCTCGCAGATCCATTACTACTGAATAACACGAGTTAGGTCCTCGTTTGGGTCCATACTTTGTAACCTTGTGTCACGATCCTGACCCGTAAACAGGTGCGTCCCGTCGAAGTACAATGGTTACCAAGCTATCTTCAAATCCATTACCACTGAATAGCGACTTTGATCCTCGCTGGATGCCCCCATACTGACGACTTATGGTGAACGGGTTGTGTGTTAATAACTTGGCAGCAAGACAAGAGTACAAGTAACACAGTGAGATCGAACTCACAACTAAAGGATAATATCCTAATCGTTACTACTACATAATGTAAAATTAAGACTGTATTAGGTTTTAGGTTTTTTAATGGCAGCATCAACCTTCGTGGGTTCATTAATGCCAAGTCCTATTTTTGTATTATTATAATTATATTATTATTATTATTATTTATTATATGGATTTCACACCTGGCCGTAGCCAGTGTTCAACTGAGGTCTGAGTGATCCCAGCAGTCTCCTCAGGTCTTCCAGGACTCTTCTGGTATTCTAGCCGATCCCCAAACAGTGCTGTAGTTTTGGAAATTAGTCCACGATTTTCCCTTCCTCTGATTTCCATTCGACCCAAATTCTTTTCCAGAGATTTGGGGATCGTTCCAAGGTGCACCACATTACAATTTGGTACGACCCTTCACCTTCTGTTCCACAGTATTTCCATTTTCGCTTTCTTTCATTTCACAGGGGTCGGCCGGAATGGCAACATCCACGAGATGACAGGTTCTTATAGTCATCAATGCTAGGTCTTGTCTTCTCAGCCGGGAATTAGGTGTCCCGTCTGTATCTTGAAGTCCCAGAGTAATATTATTGCGTCTTCATTCTCTAGACAGGTTGCAGGCTTATGCATATACATTAGTTGTATAGTGATAATTGAATTCTTGCACAGTTCCCAGGTATTACCTGTTCGGCGCACCGGTCGTGTCTAGTCTTGTACTCTCTTGGGTTAGTTTTGCTAGCATTCCGATTTATTATTATTATTATTATTATTATTATTATTATTATTAATCCAGAACATGCACCCCCTGGCGTAAAGTATTTAAGTTTTTAATGTAATGTAAATATATTAAATTAGAAAAACAGAAATTAATAAGAACGCATATAAAAAGATTACACTTTATCTTAATTATATTTTAATTGGTTCAATTAAAATTATTCATCAGATTGATTTTAATAGTGGAAATAACAAAATAATATTAGAGATCAATACACACAATGTAATGTATTTATTAAACCGCTTGTTTGTTAAAACCAGCAATGCAAATTAACCCATCCATATATTTAGCAAACCATTATTTCTTAGTGATTATATAAGATACATTTGCAGGATTTTAAACGCATAATAACATGGGCTGTTTTGAGGGCAAATCTAAACTCGGATTTTCATAGAGAACATCACTAATAATATATTATTCTTATGGTAATTAACGGATTTTGGACTATGAATTAAAATACACATTGATAAAAATTTGCAATTCCTGAGGGTATTATGACTTAAGTAGTGGCCATAGTCAGAAATATATGCATTTATATGCCGAATTAAAATAAATCTATTATTTCTGTTTGTGTAGGGGGTCCCTTAGTGTAGTGGCTAACCGTACTGGCTGTGATATCGAAATATGGCGATGTTCGAACCCCAGTTGTGCTATACGTTCCACTTTCGGATAATACACTTGGGAAACAGTATGAAGACATTCACCAACCAGCTATGTTATGTAGTACCACTACTGTTCTTATACAAGGATGGTTTTGGCATTTCAATTACCCGTGAGGGTTGATATGACATTAAAGCAAACAAAAAGAATCCATTTGGCGCAATAAAAATAAAGGAAAAGGAAAAACTAGTCCATAAAAAGAAACCTGAACTGATCTTATTTTTCGAGGAAAATGATAAATTGTATTATTTGGATTATTCGGACTATTGTCCTCATCTTATTGTTATCGTACAACGTTCCGTGAATGGCCTCGAATTCGACAAGAAGGTTGCTAAGTTCGAAAGCAAGGTTCCCGTGTTCGAAAAGGCTCCTGAGGTCCAGACAAAAAAATACCTGGAGAGGAGTGCAGAACCGAAACGTTATACAGATTAACAATAAAGATGAGGACAATAGTCCGAAAAATCCAAATAATACAATTATTCAAGCCTCATCTAAAAAAGAAATTCAGAGAAATAGATAAATGTACAATGAAATGCGAATTTTCTCTTAACCCCTGACTTGCCGGTAAAATCAATTTATTAATTATTGATCGAAATAATAGATTCTAGTCGTATTACCGATTCGAGCACCTCCCCCCCTTGTTCGTTTGTTTCTCTTTTTTTGTGTGAAGGATTCTTTGTTTTTGTATTTTGTTGTTTTGTTTTTTTGTTTTTTGTTTTCAATTGTGGTGTGTATATAATTAATGGATTAATTTGTGGGGGGATAGGATAAATGGAAAGACAAAAAAATATATGTCAGTCGTGAGTGGACAAAAAAAAAGAATAAACATCAACTACACAAAAAATGTAAATATTAAATGTACAATGAACCAACAATTCTCTAACCCTGACATGGCGTTTCAAACCATCATTATTAACCAACGTTGATTTGGTTTTGTTTTTACGGGCATATCACTCTCAGTGGTCAATTTAATGCCGATAAAGTTTTGAATAAATCAATTTCTTAATTGGATATACAATTTTTTTTATAATAATTTTTCTAGTTTAACCCATAGATGGGAACCTAACAGGTTACTACCACTCCGGGTCAGAGTGGACCAGGGAGCAATGGTGATGAGGGGTCTCACATTCCCCAAACCTCTCAAGAACTGGAACCTCACATCAAGATAAGAGTTTAACAGTTCATCAGGACATGTAGACCCGCAGCCACAAGCTCTAGCACCCATTGATAAAAAAGGGGTTGGCTTGCATAAAAGAGCAAGTAGGGTGGGAGATCATATAGTGTCTGGGCTTGTACGGACCAGCCGATTGATCTGAGTGGGGCCTCTCCGACCTGTCCGTCTAGCCCAGCATAGGACCAAAGTGGATTGATTGCAAGTCATGGAAGCTCATCACATGGGTTTATCCTAGCTATCTACGGTCGCCACCCACGCCAACCGGTGGCGCCCATTGGGGAGTCTTACCCCTCTGCAGAGGTGCAGTCGGGTGCATTCTACGCCCCAGCCGGACAGGCGGGATCCAAACGTTTGAAATGATATTCTTATTCATTGTTTCATCCAAGGTCCCCTTGTTGTTGCTTTTTCCTTTCTCTTTTTCTTTTTTTGGGGGGGGGTCTTTTTTTTTCTTCTTTCTTTTCTTTTTTTTGTTTGTTTTAGTGCGTGTGTCATATATAATTAAGGATTATTTTGTTTATTTGGCATTAGCAGTAAAGACTAAAGAAAATAATTGTGATACGGAGACGAAAAAAAACAATAACACACAAATGTTAAATATATATGACAGTGAATGCAATTCTCTTAACCCCTAACATGCCGTTAAAAATCGATGATCATAATCGATAATCAATAGATTTTTAAATGATATCTTAAAATCTAATAAAACCAGAATTCTCTGAACCTCTTAGCATAAGATAACCCTAGACGGTTGCATGTCGTTAAAATCATCAATTAACAATTATAGATCGATCGAAATATGTTCTTAATCATTGTTTCGATTTAAGGTTCCCTTGTTTATATAATATGAGGATCTGTTAAAGAATACCTAACATGAATGGATATTTTATTTTCTTTGAAAATACCGGAAAATTTATAAATCAGATTATAAACATAAAGAGTAATTTATGGGAAGTGCGTCCCGGTCTTCCTGCCTCAGAAATTGCTACCGGTGTGACTATTAAAATAACGTCCCAGCTATTCGTCTCGGTTTGTATTACTTTAAAAGAAACTACCTACTTAGGGCGTGTAAATGTATTTTAGAGGGGCTTTCTCTTTTTTTTGTCGTAATTCTTATTTATTTATCGTTAATTTGTTTAGAAATTTCTATTTATGCGAAATTTGTCGTTTAATTTGTTTTATTTTTAGAAATTTTCGTAATTCTTGTTTAGATATGAAGATGGATATCTATCTATCTATCTATTATCTATCTATCTATCTACTTCAATTTGTTCATTTTTTACTTGTTTATATAATCTATCCACCCATCTCCATTTGTCATATGGAAAAAAGAAACCCCCCCCCTTCTAAAATACATTTAACGCCCTAAGTTGTGTTCTTTCTTTTTCAAGTAAAACTCCGAGACGCATAGCTGGGGACGTTATTTTAATAGTCACGCGGTGCAATTTCTGAGGCAGGAGACCGCGGACGCATCCTTCATTTAAATTACCAAAAAAATCCACGAAAACGTCTACAAAAATACACCTATAAAGGAAAACTTAAGTACCAACTTTTTATCTCACAAAACTCAAACAGGTTTTGGCATTAAATAACCCACAGGGTTTAATATGTCCATATTTCTTTTTGAATGTGGAATATGATGACATTTTACCTTTTTGAGAAGAAATAAAAATATATTAAAAAATATGATCAGATTTAAAAATAAATCCACGAAATACATCTACAAAAATAACCTGTAAAGAAACTTGAATACCAACTTTTATCTCACACTCCAACAGTTTTGGGCATATTAAATAACCCCAGGTTTATTTGCACCTTTAACAAACCGAACCAAACCAAACCAAAACAAATGAAGTTTACTGAAATATTTATACTAATTTGAAGATAATTAGAATTTTGAAACTGTAAGGGAGAGGTATCTCCCCTAACGATTCAACGGTCGTGATAATAATAAAACAAAAAAATATTGTTATATGTTAAACATATTTATCACTGTTTTTATTATCATTTGTTTATTCTACATCTCGGGATATAACAGAAACAAAAGAAAACTTTTATCAAAATGAATTTTGTTCGGCATTAAACTATCTCACATGGCATTAAATAACTCACAGGGTTTGTATGCCAGTAGACAAACGAAAGTAAACTTGGGTTTGTGGGGTGAAGGGGGGAATTTTTTTCAATGCGTGTGTTGTATATGATTAAGGATTATTATATTTTTTTTAGATGAACGGAAAGATTTAAGAAAAAAAAAGAAACTACATAAAAATGTAAATATAAATGTACAATGAATTTGCAATTCCCAACCCCTAAGCATAAAATAACCTTAGACGAGTTGACATGCGTTAAAACCAATCAATAATTAATCAATTGATCGAAATAATGTCTCTTAAGGCCCCTTATGTTGTTTGTTTGTTTGTTTGTTGCTGTTGTTCGTTTGTTTAGGGTTTGTTTGTTTTTTTCAATGTGTGTGTCGTATATAATTTAAGGATATTTGTTTTTGTTATTTTTTTATGTTTTTTTTGTTGTTGTTGTTTTTTTTTTAGGATTATTGGAAGAGCTTAAGAATAATAATTGAGTCGGTGTCGAAAAACAATTAACAAAATTGTAAGTATAAATCTACAATGAACGCCAATTCTTTAACTTAGACATAAAATAACCATATACGGTTGATATTGGCGTTAAAATCAATCAATTAATCAATCAAACTAATCTTCTTAAATCCCGGTTCGATTAGAGACTCCCTTTTTTGATTTATACTTGCAAATCTGTCTCAAAATTAAAAGCGCGAAATTATTTGGTGGTCGATCATGACAGTTTAATACTACAGTGTATGATTAACTTTTTTGCGAATTGGTTAGGTTAGGTTTGGGATTAAAGGTTGTTTTTAATTACGTATTACTTAAAAAAAAAAAACAAACAAAAAAAAAAAACCAAAAAAACAATTACTATTACTTGTAATTGACCATTGAAATTAATTATTGATCAACGGTAGACACATTAGTCTCAAGTTGATTGTGTTTAGTATTGCAATGTATAATTTCAATAACTTGGTTTAAAAAAAAGTTTTCCAACCATTAATGGTTATAGTAATTGTTTTTTTGTTGTGTGTTTTTTTTAAGAAATAATACGTAATTAAACACCTTAATCCCCAAACCCGTAAACCCATATTCGCAAAAGTTCATTCATTTACAACTGTAGTTAAACGTCATGGATCACCCCACCAAAATAAGTTCTTTTCTTTTGACGACGATTTGCAAGATATATAACAAAGGGGGGTCTCTAATCGGAACCGGTGATTTTAAAGATTATTTTGATTCGATTAATTGATTGATTTTACGCAATATCAACCGTAGATGGTTATTTTATGTCTAAGGTTAAAGGAATTGGTTCATTGAGATTTATACTTACATTTTTGTGTAATGTTTCTTTTTCGACCACGACTCAATTATTTTCTTAAGCCTCTTCCAATAATCCTTCTAAAAAAAAAAAGCAAAACAACAACAAAAAAAAATAAAAAAAACAAAACAAATTATCCTTATTATAACGACCACACATTGGAAAAAACAACAAACCCTAACACAACAAACAAACACGCAAATAACAAACAAATAATAAAGGTCAAAAACAAGGCATTAAAGAACATTATTTCGATCAATTGATTAAATTAATTGATTGGTTTTAACGCGCATGTCAACTCGTCTAGGGTTATTTATGACTTAGGGGTTAGGGAATTGCATTCATTGTACATTTATATTTTACATTTTATGTAGTTCTTTTTTTTTCTTAAAATCTTTTCCGTTTCATCCTAAAAAATATAAATATTCTTAATCATATACAACACACGTCATTGAAAAAATTCCCCCCTCCACCCCACAAACAGTTACTTTCGTTTGTCTACTGGCATACAAACCATGGTGAGGTTATTTAATGCGAGTGTGGTGATAAAAAGTTTAATGCCGAAACAAATCATTTTGATAAAAAGTTTCTTATGTTTCTGTATATCCCGAGATGTAGGAATACAAATGATAATTAAAACAGGGAAATATGTTTACATATAACAATATTTGTTTATTTATTACCACTGACGTTGAATCGAGGGAGATATCCCCTCCTTACAGTTTCAAATTCTTAATATCTCAAATTAGTTAAAATAATTTTCAGTAACTTCATTGGTTTTGGTTTTTGTTTGGTTCGGTTGTGTTAAAGGTGCCAATAACCCTGGGGGTATTTATGCCAAAAAATGCTGAGTGTTGAGATAAAAGTGGTATTCAAGTTTCTTAACAGGTTATTTTGTAGATGTAATTCGTGGATTTATTTTAAATCTGATTCATATTTTTTTAAATATATTTTTATTTCTCTCAAAAAGGAATAAAATGTCATGTCTATTCTCAACAATCTCGTATGATTAATTTTTGTACAGTCCACCCAAAGAATAATGGCATATTAACCCTGTGGGTTATTTATGCAAAAACCTGTTTGAGTGTGAGATAAAAGTTAGGTCTTAAGTTTCCTTTATAGGTGTATTTCTTGGAGTATTTTCGTGAATTTTTTTGGTAATTTTGAGAGAAGTGCGTCCCGGTCTCCTTGCCTCAGAAATTGCTACCACGTGACTATTAAAATAACGCTCCCAGCTATGTCGTCTCGGCAGTTTTACTTGAAAGAAAACAACCACTTAAGGGCGTTTAAATGGTATTTTTCAGAGGGGGGGGAGCTTCTTTTTTTATATGATGAACAAATGGAGATGGGGTGGATAGATATATATAAACAAAGTAAAAAATGAACAAATTGAAGTGTAGATAGATAGCATAGTAGATAGATAGAGTAGATATCCATCTTCATTTATCTAAACAGGAATTACGACAAATTCTAAATAAATAAACAGAATACGACAAATTTCCATATAATAATTCTAACCAAATTAACATAATAAATAAGAATTCACAAAAAAAAGAAAGGCCCCCCTCTAAATACATTTACGCCCTAAGTATGGTTGTTCTTCTTCAAGTAACAACCTGAGACGACATAGTGGGGACGTTATTTAATATCACCGGGTAGACCAATTTCTGAGAGCAGGGACCGGGACGCACTCCTCATAAATTACCTTTTCATTTTTATCTGATTTATATTTCGGTATTATTTCCTAGAAGATAAAAATATCATCCATGTAGTATTCCTTTAAACAGATCCATACTATTTATATAAACTAAGGGGAACTTAAATCGAAAACATGGCTTAGAAACATTATTCGATCGATCTATTAATTGTTAATTGATTGAATTTTAAACGACTATGTTAAACCCGTCTAGGGTTATTTATGCTAAGAGGTTAGAGAATTCTGTTTTATTAGTTTTTAGAATATCAATTTAAATCTATTGATTATCGATTAATGATTAATCGATTTTAACGCATGTTTAGGGGTTAGAGAATGTGCATTCTACTGTAATACTATATTTACATTTGTGTTATGTTTTTTCGTCTCGTATCACAATTATTTTCTTTAGTTTTTACTGCTAATCCTAACAAACAAAAATAATCCTTAATTATATATACACACGCATAAAAAAAAAACAAAAAGAAGAAACCACAAAAGAAAACTAAAACAAAAAAAGACCCCCAAAAAAAAATAAAGAAAAAGCAGAAAGGAAAAAAGCAAACAACAAGGGGACCTTGGATGAAAACAATGAATTAAGAATATTCATTTCAAACGTTTGGAATCCGCCCTGTCGGCTGGGGGTTAGAATGCCCGAAACTGCACCTCTGCAGAGGGGTAAGACTCCCCCAATGGGGCCACCTTGTTGGCCGTGGGTGGCGACCCGTGATGCTTAGGATAGCAGCCCAGGTGATGAGCAGTTCTGACATGCAATACTCCCACTTTGTTCCTATCCTGGGCTAGACGGTTCGGTCGGAGGGCCCCCTCCGATCAATCGGCTGTCACGTCAAGCCCTAGCCCTATTATGATTTTCCAACCCTATTTGCTCTTATGGCAAGCGCCAACCCCTTTTTTATATGGGTGTAGAGGCGGTGGCTGCGTTCTAATGTCTGGGGAATGATGTTAAACTCTATCTGATGGTTAGGTTCCAGTTTGGAGGTTGGGGATGTGGAGCACCCTTCATCACCATTGCACCCTTGGTCCATCGACCCGGAGTGGTTAGTACTGTTTAGGGTCCCATCTATGGATAAATAGAAAAATGTATTTATAAAAAAATTTATTATCCCATTTAAGAATTGATTTATTTCAAACTTTATCGCATTAAATGACCCACTGAGGTTGATATGCCGTAAAACAAAACAAACCAAAATCAAACGTTTGGTAAAATAGAATTGGGTTTGAACGCCATGTCAGAGGTTAAGAATTGTGTTCATTTACATTATATTTACATTTTTTGTAGTGATGTTTTCTTTTTTTTTTTTTCCGACTCCGATGACAATTATTTTTTGTTCTTTCCATTTAATCCTATCCACCTCCACAAATAATCCTTAATTATATACGACACACACATTGAAAACAAAAAATAAAAACAAAAAAACAAAACAACACAAAATTACAAAAAAACAAAAAAAAATCCTTCCCACACAAAAAAAGAGAACAAAACAAACAAGGGGGGGGGGGTGCCTCGAATGGTAAACACTGACCTTATTATTCGATCAATTAATTAATAATTGATTTTAACGGCAAGTCAGGGGGTTAGAGAATTGCATTCATTGTACATTTATCATTTCTCTGAATTTTTTTTTTTAGATGAGGCTTTATAATTAGTTATTATTGGATTATCGGACTATTGGTCCTCATCTTTTATTGTTCTGCACAACGTTTCGGGTCTTCTTCAGGTAGTCTTTTGTTGGACTCCGGAGCCTTTCGAACACGGGAACTTCTTTTGAACACTTAGCTAACCTTCTTGTCGTAATCGGAGCCATCACGGAACGTTGTTACAGATAACAATAAAGATGAGGACAATAGTCCGAATAATCCAAATAATACATTGATCATGTTTCCTCGAAAAATAAGAGCAGTTCAGGTTTCTTTTATTGACTGTTTCTTTCCTTTTTTTTTATTGCGCAAATGATTTTTTGTTTGTTTTAATGTCATATCAACCCTACGGGGTAATTTGAATGCCAAAAACCATCCTTGTATAAGAACAGTATGGTACTACATATAACCATAGCTGGTTTGTGTGAATGTCTTTCATACGTTTCCCAGTGTATTAGTCCGAAAGGGTGAACGTTATAGCACAACTGCGGGTTTCGAAAATCGCCTATTTCGATATCACAGTCCAGTACGTTAACCCATACCACTACAGGGACCCCCCTACACAAACAGAAATAATAGATATTTAAACGGCATATAAACATATATTTTCTGACTATGGCATACTTAAGTCATAATACCGCAGAATTGCATAATTTTATTTCAATGTGTATTATTTCATAGTCAAATCCTTAAATCATTAGAATAAATATATTTATAGTGATGTCTCTATGAAAACCGAGTTAGATTTGCCTCAAAACAGCCCATGTTATAATGCGTTTAAAATCCTGAATGTATCTTATATCACTAAGAAATAATGTTTACATAATATATGGTGTTGGTAATTTGCATGCTGGTTTTAACAAAACAGGGTTTAATAAAAATTACTTTGGTGTTATGATCTCTAATATTTATTGTTTTATTTCCAACGAATTAAAATCAATCTTTGAATTAATTTAAATTAGAAACCAATTAAAATATTAATTAGAATAAGTGTAATCTTTTTATATGCGCTTATTAATTTTCGTTATTTCTCTAATTTAATATATTTTCATTACATTAAAACTTAAATACTAGCCAGGGGGGTGGCATATTTGGATAATAATAATAATATAATAATAATAATAATAAATTAATAATAATAAATCGAATGTAGCAAACTAACCAAGATAGTACAAGACTTAGACACGACTCGGTGGGACAGGTAATACTCTGGGAACTATCAAGAATTAATTTTCACTATACAACTAAATGTATATGCATAAGGCCTACCTTGTCTTAAGGAATGAGACGCATAAATTCTGGGACTTCAAGAACGACGGATACCTAATCCCGGCGAGAGACAAGACCTAGCATTGATGACTTAAGAGAACCTGTCATCCGTGGATTTTGCCATTCCGGCCGACACCTAGTGAAAATGAAACGAAAGCGAAAAGATGGAGAATACTGTGGAACAAGAAGGTGAAGTCGTACCAATTTGTAAATTGGTGACTTTGAACGTGATCCCAAATCTCTGGAAAAGATTTGGGGTTAATGGAAATCAGAGGAAGAATCTGGGACTATCCAAACTACAGCACTGTTTGGGATCGGCCGTAGAATACTCAGGGAAGAAGTCCTGGAGACCTGAGGGAACTTTGCTGTCACTCAACCTCCAGTGAACACTGGCTACGGGAGTGGTGGTGAAACTCCCAATAATAATAATAAAATAATATAATAATAATAATTAATAATACAAAAATAGGACTTGGATTAAATAACCCACAAGGTTGATGTCCATTTAAACAAACTCCTAACCAATCAGTCTAATATTTACATTATGTAGGTTAACCGATTAAGGATAATTAAGTCCCTTTGTGTTGAGTTCGTTCTCACTGATGTTACTTGTATCTTGGTCTTGTGCAACGTTATTTAACAACCCTTTCACCATAATGTTCAAGTATGGTGGCATCCAGCGAGGATCAAAGTCGTATTCAGTGTAATGGATTTGCAAGATTAGCTTGTAAACCATTGTACTTCGATGGGACGCCTGTTTACTTGGAGACGTGACACAAGGTTACAAGTATGGGACACCAAGCGAGGATCTAACTGTTATTCAGTAGTAATGGATCTTGCGGACTATCTGAACCATTATACCATTGATTAGGTGCAATATTTACCCAAACTAGTTCACCACGAGTAGGATGTGATCGTAAGTAAAGTAAGTAGAAGTCATCGAGACGGCTATATATATATATAATATATATTAAAAATGGATACAATAGAAACCTACTCGAGTTTCACCATAAGGGATCTCAGGTTTAAATCCACTGGAAACAATCGAGATACGATTAATTGCAGTCGATCACACGTGTGTGTTCCATTTTATTAGATATTACGTTAATATCTAACGTAATTAGTAACGTAATAATCTAAACAATGAAACACACACGTGTGATCGACCTGCAATAATCGGTTACTCGATTAAATACAGTGGATTTTAAGGTAAGGTAAGTAAAGTAAAGTCGACGGGGGCGGCCTGAAGTCGGTATCACCGGAGTTATTCCCCTTTTCAATAGCCACTAGACCAAGGAGATTGTTTTTAGCATCTGAGGTGGAGCGGCCACACCTACCATCAGCTCCTTACTTTGCCGCACAGATCCTTGTGCTACTTCATATCTGAGTGGCGAGGACCGATATCGAACTAGGAACCGTGTGGTTTTCAGCCACGCTCTACCCGACTGAGTAAGGCTAACAAATCGAAGAAAAATCAATCTCTGTATGTACATTTCAGCCTATTAGGCCTCATCAGCAGATCTATTAGACAGGAAACGCTTTGTGTGTGATTCAAACCTGACTGTCAACTGGCAAGGCGGGGGACTCTAACATTACGATTATATATATATATAATGAAGAGAAATGTTATATGTTAGACTTATAGGAAATAACCATACAGAAACCGGCAAACACGTATATAGTATATATATATATAATATAAATAATATATTAAAAGGTAGGACTTGAGGGAATTCAGTTGCGATGACCGGTATCGAACGAGAACCGTTTGTGCTTTCTAGCCGAACGCTCTACCGACTGAGCTAACCCGGCCCATAATAGGTAAGGTAAGGTAAGGTAGGTAAATAAAAAAATGATTAGCGAAAATTGAGATTCTGACTTGGGCGCCCCGTACTCTTGTCCTTGTTACCACAACTGATATTAGAATTTACTTATCGGTTTAATACATCTGATTGAGAAAACCTGTAAGGAAGTACCAGATTAGAGAGGATTAACATATGACTGATTACACACGTAGTCAGAGAGAGAGGAGATGAGAGAGAGAGAGAGAGGAGAGAGAGAGACAGAGAGAGAGACGAGAGAGGGAGAGGGGGTGGTGGGTGGGGAACAGAAAATACTAAAAATAAGCGGAGATTATCTTTAATGTTTAATAATTAGACCAAAACACCTGCATTTATCAGTTGTTTATTTACAGGATCCAAATCATATATTATTATATATTATAAATATATATAAATACATATATGTAACAAGGCGGTCTTCCATATATATATAATATATATTATATATTATATATTATATTGGAAGAATATGAGCTTAATGTGAAGTCGTACCTTAATACTTTGAAAGTTAATTAATTAATAATTTAATTAATAGGCGGCATGCCTATTAAATGTAAAGGCTAAACAAATCAAGAAAATCAATCTCTGTATGTACATTTCGGCCTGTTCGGCTGCATCAGCAGAGCTATAGATAGGAAGACCGCCTATAGCTCTGCTGATGAGGCCTAATAGGCCGAAATGTACGTACAGAGATTGATTTTTCTCGATTTGTTTAGCCTTACATTTGAATAGGCATGCCCGGCTAATTAATTAATTATTAATTAATTAACTTTCAAAATTAGGTAAGACTTCAATTAAGCATATATCTCCCAAAAATTGTCGGCTAAAAAGCCATATCAGAACACATCGTTTGTGTATTTACTTCTCATATATATATATATATTATTTCCTACTACAATTTATCATTTGTATATGACTCACCAAATCCAGCGCATATGACTCACCTAGGTCCTCTCTCAACACCCAACACCTACGGCATAATTAACATGACCCTACTAGGTACACACCACATCAGAAAGAATAATAAATAATAAATAAATAAATAGAACTCCCACTACCAACTTAAATACTCCTACTAACACCAACAATTGACCACCCCTCCCCTATTCATGACCTCCTAACTCTCCAGTATGAAAATGTTCACCATTGAAGCAAGAACACAACTCCTGAAGAAGATCTAACAGACCGAAACGTTATAACGTCGACATCACTACCCACAATAAACATCCATTTTGTACAACATCCCGTGTTTGTCTACCTTTCTCCATATATATATATTTGATATTCGGCTCGCTCCAGAACCTCGATGTCACTGACGTACATTTGCCAGCGCACCCCTAATAATATTATATATATATATATATATATATATATATATATATATTATTTCAGCACCATAAGCAACAAACCAAATATTAATTGTAGATCTGGAAAAAAAATTGCAGATCCGGAGAAAAAACAACAAAAAAAAAAAACAATAATAATAAACACACACACACTTATAACAAATCTTACTACTACTATTCACACATGACTTACCAAACCCGATGCATATGACCCACCTAGGACCTCTTCCAACACCTAACACCTGTGGCATCATAAATAGGATTCACTAGCTACACACCCCATCAGAACGAATAAGAAATAAATAGAACTCCCACTACCAACTTAAACACTCCTGCTAACACCAGCAATTGACCACCCCTCCCCTATTCACGACTTCCTAACTCTCCAGTATGAAAATGTTCACCGTTGAAGCAAGAACTCAATCCAACGTCCTGAAGATGGTCTAACAGACCGAAACATTACAACGTCGAAATCACTGCCTACAATAAACATCCATTTTCTACAACATCCCGTGTTTGTCTACCTTTCTACATACACACACACACACACACACACACACATATATATATATATATATATTTGGGAAAACCAGCTAGTGTAATTGTTTAGAATCACTGCCTGCCAGTCAGGGTTCGAATCACACAGAGAGCACTCTCCTGTCTATAGCTCTGCTGATGAGGCATAATATGCCGAAATGTACATACAGAGATCGGCTTTTCTCGATTTGTTTATGCCTTTACATTTAAACTGATATGCTCGCCTAATTTATTAATTATCAACTAATTAAATTTCAATTAGATATGACTTCAATTAAGCACTTATTTCTCCCAAATTGTCGGCTATCGCAATCTCAAACAGACTATAAAGCCTGTTTGTTTACTTATATATAATAATAAAATAAAATAAATATATAAAGGTTTTACATATATGTTTATAAGGTGACAAAGGAACATTCACGACCATATTGGTTTCATGCGAGGTAATCGTCAGGTGACGATGTTTCAAATGCAAGGAAAATCGAAAAAAATTTTTTTTTAAATTCAGAAAATTCAATAGACATAGGATGTGTATGATTGGATAAAGTGATGTGCGTATGTATGTGGTGGTAATTTGAAACGATTTGTTTAGCCTTACATTTGAACATATATGCCCGCCTAAATTCATTAATCATTAACTAATTAATTTTCAAAATTAGGTATGACTTCAATTAAGCATATATCCTCCAAAAATTGTCGGCTAAAAAGGCCATATCAAAAATAAAACACATTGTTTGTTTACTTACTTGCATATATATATATATATATATATATATATATATATATATATATATATATATATATCCAACTCAAGTGGGTAGATAACATTGTTTCCACGATTTGAGCTGAGAATTAACTCGTACAGTGGGGGGGGGGAATATTTAATGACCTCAATAGAAAACAATTATTTTTTTGTATAATAAAACATTTTCTTCCTGTAAATTATTATTCAACTCTTTGCCTACCAAATTTCTCCCAGGACTGTTCCATTGTTTCCGCAGTGCAAAAGGATCAGGTACAGTCTCAGGATTGGTTCACAGACAAAAACAAAAGAAGGCAGGGGTGTTTACGAAGTGATTTATCAGTGTAAACAAGTGTAGGTGTGAGAACCGCTGCCATCGGCTTACGGTGGGATTGCAGTGATGGAAGAGCCGCTGGGAGTTGTTTTTTTTAAGAATGGTATATTTACAGTATGGTAAATAAACTTTTTTTACAGTTATCTCTGGATTCCGGGTTCAATCCTAAGTAGAGGCAGTAACATAGAAAAATAATTAACACAACCCCTACCCCATCTATGGTTAGCGGAATGAGAACAGGATACCCCCCGAGGACTGAATAAAGAGTTAGGTTCGAAGTTCTGTGATGGCTCCCGATTACGACAAGAAGGTTCTCGACTACGACAAGAAGGTTCCCGAGTCCGAAAAGAAGGTTCCCGAATCCGAAAAGAAATACCTGAAGAAGGCCGGAGGGCATATCGGCCGAAACGTTGTACAAATAAAAATAAAGATGGGGACAATAGTCCGAATAACGCAGATAATACTAAACTTTTTTTTTTTATTAAAAAAAAGTTCCTTTTCATCTAAACCAAAGAATACCGGAATTTTAATATTTTTTTTGGTAACGATCAATTATTATGATTATACGATCAAAATGGATATTATCAATTACTAGAAGCGGTTAACCGGCGCCGCTTGGGTAGGGGGTAAAAAGGTAGTCTCGTAGGTCCATTATTGTTTAATCGCGAGTTCGATCCTCACAGGATACCCCATTAAAATCCCTATGTAAAAAAAGACGCTGCATTGATCCAGACAATTTGAAATGAAAAATTAATGGCTCCTATTCAAAATACTAAATGCCAAAAATTCCATGCCGTTATCATTTAGATTTTATTTTTCTAATTATCTTCACAAATATAAATCAAATTTCCATTATTTTTGTTCAAAAACCAAGCCCTGGTGATATTTAATGTGTATATATATTTACTTTGTCGTTAATTGTTTTATTTTCGAAGTTTCCTCCGGACATACACATACACACATTTGCCCTTTATATAGATTACAGTATCGCCTATAAATAGTTCACCTTTAACAATATTTATAAAAAGTTAATTTTCTTCTAAACCAAAAATAACTTTTTTTAATAAATTAATTTCTAATAAAAATGTGATCACAAAAAAAATGTATGCTTTGTGTTGTCTCTAAGAACTAATGACAACCTTGGCATAACCAGATAGCTTTGCCAGACAAGTCAACAGGGACCAGAACAAGAAGTTAGAAGAAGCCATGAAGATAGCTACAGACAACAGACTACAGAAGATAATATAATAATAATAATAATAATAATAATAATAAGCAAGAAGAAGAAGAAGAGAAGAAGAAGAAGAAGAAGAAGAGAAAAGTTGGTGGTAAGAAGAAGAACGAGGAAGAAGAAGAAGAAGAAGAAGAAGAAGAAGAAGAAAGTGGGGGTAAGGAGAAAGAAGAAGAAGAAGAAGAAGAAGAAAGAAGAAGAAGAAGAAGAAGAAGAAGAGAAGAAGAAAGAAGAAGAAGAAGAAGAAGAAAGTGGTGGTAAAGAAGAAGAAGAAGAAGAAGAAGAAGAAGAAGAAGAAGAAAAGTGGTGGTAAAGAAGGAAGAAAAGAAGAAGAAGAAGAAGAAGAAAGGAAGAGAAGAAGAAGAAGAAGAAAGTGTGGTAAAGAAGAAGAGAAGAAGAAGAAGAAAAGAAGAAGAGAAGAAGAAGAAGAAGAAGAAGGTGGTAAGGAAGAAGAAGAAGAAGGAAGAAGAAGAGAGAAGAAGAAGAAGAAGAGAAGAGAAGAAACATGTCAATTTAATGAATGATAAAACTTTTTTGATGAAATTGAAAAGTCTTTTTTGATAAGTGCATGGAAAGATTATTACCACTCATGCAATTTAAATAAAATTAAAAAAACTTTTTTTTAGCTTTTCCTTTGAATTCCTATTAAAATTTTCTAATAAATTTGAATTTCACCAGCAAGTTAGAATATTTTGATTTTTTCAAAATTATTAAACTAGATACGAACTACTAAGATTTTTAGTAGTTCGTATGTTGTTCAATAATTCAAAGTTAAACTTTTTTTTTAGTTTAAAAACAAAGTCAAGGCCTGTCAACCTTTCAAATTCTTGCTATTTATCGACATATTCTACAAATTGTGATATTTTTTTACTTTTTCGAAGGGAAAACACTTTTTTTTTGTCAGCAGGGGCCGTTACCAACTACTACTGACCAATACAGACTACCCCAGCCACCAAACTTTGAGTGAGCGAATATAACAGCAGACCCAAAATAAAAAAGTAAATAAATAATTTTTTTAAAAGACTAAAAAAAGGCACCTGCATCTGCATAAACAACGAGAGAAAGAGAGGGATAAAGAGAGAGAGAGAGGGATAAAGAGAGAGAGAGCAGGGGATAAAGAGAGAGAGATAGGGGGATAAAGAGAGAGAGGGGGGATAAAGAGAGAGAGAATAAATAATTGTAGAAACTGTCCCCGGGCGATGATTTTTGCCAACTCACAAACGTTGACATTCGATCTAACAAATAGAAAATAACTTTTAGATCTGATTTGTTTCTCTTTAGACATTTCAATTTAATGAAATTGAATAAATCTTATTTGATGAAATTGAAATTGAAATATCGACATATTCTACAAATTGTGATATTTTATACTTTTTCGAAGGGAAAACACTTTCTTTTGTCAGCAGAGACCGTTACCAACTACTACTGACCAACACAGACTACCCCATCCCCCACCCCAAACTTTGAGTGAGCGAATATAACAGCAGACCCAAAAATGAATAAACCCACAACCAGAATTCGTAACCCTCAAAAGAATCCTACAAAAGATAAGTGTTCATGACTTGTTTCTCTGTATATGTGACTTAAGACCGCTTAAAAGCATCAAGCTTTAGCAAACCCTTCGCACCACAATAAACCCCTTTTAAACACAAACTGTCTTTATTCCTTTCTTATGACAGAATTTCTGTTAAAACAAAACCTAAATATTGTGTTAGTAAGTACGTAGTGCTTAACAAATCAAGTATTCCTTTATTCCTTTCTTATGACAGAATTTCTGTTAAAACAAAACTAAATATTGTGTTAGTAAGTACGTAGTGCTTAACAAATCAAGTATTCCTTTATTCCTTTCTTATGACAGAATTTCTGTTAAAACAAAACTAAATATTGTGTTAGTAAGTAGTAGTGCTTAACAAATCAAGTATCTTTATTCCTTCTTATGACAGGTGTTAGTAAGTACGTAGTGCTTAACAAATCAAGTATTCCTTTATTCCTTTCTTATGACAGAATTTCTGTTAAAACTAAACTTAACAAATCAAGTATCCTTTATTCCTTTCTTATGATTAAACTAAATATTGTGTTAGTAAGTACGTAGTGCTTAACAAATCAAGTATTCCTTCACATGTCCTCATACCTACAGGTGTGACTAGTCCATCATCTTGTGACTAATAAAAAAGTAAATAAATAATGTTTTTAAAAGACTAAAGAAAGGCACCTGCATCTGCATAAACAACGATATAGCCTTGTAGAAATTGTCCCCGGGCGATGATTTTTGCCAACTCACAAACGTTGACACTCGATCTAACACACAAACAAACAAACAGACAGACAGACAGACAAAAGCAAACAGGTAATTTTTAATCATTAATTTATTTACATTTATTTGTCTCTATTCCTCGTTGCCTGTTTATAAGGAAATAAGCGTGACTGAAATGTGACAGTTACATCCGGGTTACGTCAGATGTATTTCGTCAGGTCCGTTGCAACCCACCACTACCACCACCACCCCCAGCTGACCGCTGGCCGATATAAACGCTAGGCTTCGAATTAAAAAAAGATGACTCATCAAAACGAAGTTCTACGACAAATGCTGGAGGACGCCAAAGTGGTCGACGCCCTGGGTAATCGATGGGGGTTATCCAAGGGGATGAATACATGGGAGTCAAAAGATACACGTGTCGCGACTTGAAAGATATAGGGGGAGACTTGGTAAGGCAACATGTCAAGGGGAAGGAAAACTCTGAATTCAAACCAACGTTACTACAATTAAAAATCAACCTCGTGTCATACCCGATTTGTGGAGGAGGGGTTGGGTAAATAGATAATCTCAGTAATGCATGCATAAACTGCATATCAGTGTACTTATTTATTTATTTATCTAATGATGTAAAGTTTGGCAATAAATAATATCTAACACAATCCGTTTTGATTGTATAATGTTCCACTAGAAATCTTATTATAATGGAGATTGTGGGTTTGTCTGTCTGTAACCGAAACTATATTACTATACAAGTCACAATTCCTTTCGTTATTTACATCATATTCTCCATGATTTTATTTTTATTTAAACCTCAATTATTAATAAAATTGTTTTACATCATTAATACTGTTGACAATATCTACATACTAATAACATGCAATTGTATTTATATATTCAACAAAATAGAGGTTTACAGTGTGAATGGGAAGGCTAATTTGCATATTGATCTTAAAAAATTGATTTTAATAAATATATGCTTAGTATTATTGATTTCTAATTGTTTGGTTTTATCTTATTGAATATGAGCAAAAATCTCTTCAATAAATCTTAAAAGAAATCCCTTAACAAGAAGAAATATGTATATTATTCTTTACTTCCTATTTTAACTAAACAGTTTAATTAGGAAAATTTACCAATGAAAGACGGGAGTAATGGAAATGATGGAAGAGTTAGTTTCAAAGTTGTTCTATTTTTCAATCATACTCCCTCTTTTCAAAATCTTTTTATCTACATTCTTATTCAGTTTCATTAGCCTTTCTAATTTAATATGATATTTTATTATAAAACTTAACTAAAATATTGCACCGGAGGTGCATATATTTGCTAGTAATGATAAAAAACATTTCTTATTATAATTTATATTATAATCTAGCTAATACCATATGGAAGTCAGCTTGATCCTTCAATGATAAAATTTAATCAAAATATAGTGTTTAATTAATACATACATACATACATACATACATATATATATATATATATCTAACATCATCATATCATCATCATGTCGCGTAGTTTGCACGGATATCCATGACAATCTCTCGCCAACCTTCCCTATCATTCATCGACTCTGGGAGCCAGCATCCCTACATAGTTGGTCAATGTAGGTCCTGGCTGGGCGGCCCACATTAGCGTGCCCATGTGCTGGCTTCCACAGTAGTACGTCGCTTACGAGCAGTGTCCTGCATGTCTAGCCCGTCTTACTCGTATGGTTTGTGAGATGGGGAGCAGGTGGCCATACAGTTGCTTTTTTGTGGTGTGCTGCTTCCATGACTTATTCAGGACCGCTCGCAGCATTCTGGCGCAGTTCCCATCTAGCTTATTTTCAAGGCGCTTCGTTGGGGTCCAGGTGGTACAGCCATACAGCAGTACCGACACAACTACAGCCTAGAAGAATCATCTCTTTAGGCTGTCGGGGAGATCGGATTTCCATATGACTGATAATTTGTTGGTGGCCAACCATGCCTTTCCTATTCGAGTGTTAACATCGCTTTCTGTGGATAAGACACTACTACCTAAGTATGTGAATGTTTCTACTGACTTAAGAGGCTTGCAATCAAGTGTGGAGATGTCTCCTTGCTTTTTGAAGCTCATGAACTCAGTTTTGTCAGAGTTCACATAAAGGCCGACGTTCTTTGCTGCCCCTCCAGGCTGTGTAGAAGTGCCTCAACCTGTGCCGGTGTATCTGCAAGAAGTGCGAGGTCATCAGCATAGTCTACATCTGTGACAGTTTATGCGGGCTATCGCCTGCTTCTTGCCTTTCTTAGTGTGAAGCCTTTTTCTTTTATGGCATCTAGTGAAGTTCGGAGTACATAGTCTAGGCATATTATAAATATATATGGTGCTAATGTATCTCCCTGCAGCACCCCAGCGGTGATGTCAAAGTAATCTGTGTCGCCATACACATGTATATATATATATTGATAATAGTTAAGTCCGATCTAGAATCAAATTGGAGTTTGACGTTTCTGCCTAAAATTTGTACCAGTACATATTTCCTTATGTTACGGCCATCTTGCTCGACTGACTTTGTCGTTTTTATGCTGCTTCTTCCGGATTTCTTTTTCCTGCAATGAGAGGCCTTGTGCCCGACACGGTCACAATTTAGGCATTTCTTGTTCCGGTAAATACAGTCCCTGTACCAATGAAGGGATCCACCTCCATAGCAAGGATTAGGGAGCAAATCGTCGTGTCTCTTCTTAGGTGAAGAAGGGGTGACTTGTTTTTTTGGGGGGGAAGTCTGAATTGGTTTCTATTATCACGCAATTTCCTAATGTATCCTACAGCAGACTGCTCGATATTTTTTTAATCTTATTTCAAGCTGACAAACCTTTGAGAGTCTTCTGCCAATTGTTGCAGGGTCAAGGTGGGCTCGTTTTCCAGCTTGTTTAATACCCTTCGTCTAATTTCAGCGTCTTTCGCTGATACTAAACCCTGGCAATAAGACATTTAAAATTGTCAGAACTTAATTCAGCAAGTTTTAAAATCGTCACAGTGTTTATTAACTGTGGATGCGAAGGTAGTATAATCCTCGTTTTCCTTTCGAATTAAGTTCATGCACTTCCAACGTTTATGGAATAATGAAGTCTTAGGGCTAAACAATTCTGTTAAGAGTTTGATAGCTTCTGAAAACGTTAATTCGCTGGTCTTTCGGGGCAAAATATAGTCAACAAATCTGGTGTGCTCAGACGTCTCCAGTTTGCGTAATAGAAGGCGGACCTTTTTCGAGTAGCACAGTCGGTCGCATATAAGTCTTTAATACGATTCAAAACTTATATCTTCATCTGGTGCGTAAGTAAAAGTTTCTATCGCTGTCCAGATAGCATTCTGTGTAAACGCGTTCTCGTTGTCTGCGTTTTGGGCCCTATTCTCTATTGCTTTAACAAGTAATGCCTGCTGTTCTAATTGAATTTTTTGTATTTCAATCAATTTTTGTTCAGTTTGTAATTGTCTTTCTTGGAAAGTTTTTTGTAGCTCAATTTGTTGCTGTTGTTGGATTTGTTCATTTTGTAATTGTCTTTCCTGGAATGTTTTCTGTAGCTCAATTTGTTGCTGTCAGTTGTAATTGTCTTTCTGAATGTTTTCTGTAGCTCAATTTGCTGCTGTTCAGTTTGTATGGTCTTTTGGAAGTTTTCTGTAAATTTGCTGCTGTTCAGTTTGTAATGTCTTCTGGAATGTTTCTGTAGCTCAATTTGCTGCTGTTTTGGCTGTTCCTGGAAATGTTTCTGTAGCTTTTGCTGCTGTTCAGTTTGTATTGTCTTTCCTGGATGTTTTCTGATAGCTCATTTGCTGCTGTTCAGTTGGTAATTGTCTTCCTGGAATGTTTGTACTCAATTTGCTGCTGTTCAGTTTGTAATTGTCTTTCCTGGAATGTTTTCTGTAGCTCAATTTGCTGCTGTTCAGTTTGTAATTGTCTTTCCTGGAAATGTTTTCTGTAGCTCAATTTGCTGTGTCAGTTTATAATTGTCTTTCCTGGAATGTTTTCTGTAGCTCAATTTGCTGCTGTTCAGTTTGTAATTGTCTTTCCTGGAATGTTTTCTGTAGCTCAATTTGCTGCTGTTCAGTTTGTAATTGTCTTTCCTGGAATGTTTTCTGTAGCTCAATTTGCTGCTGTTCAGTTTGTAATTGTCTTTCCTGGAATGTTTTCTGTAGCTCAATTTGCTGCTGTTCAGTTTAATTGTCTTTCCTGGAATGTTTTCTGTAGCTCAATTTGCTGCTGTTCAGTTTGTAATTGTCTTTCTGGAATGTTTTCTGTAGCTCAATTTGCTGCTGTTCAGTTTGTAATTGTCTTTCCTGGAATGTTTTCTGTAGCTCAATTTGCTGCTGTTCAGTTGTAATTGTCTTTCCTGGAATGTTTTCTGTAGCTCAATTTGCTGCTGTTCAGTTTGTAATTGTCTTTCCTGGAATGTTTTTCTGTAGCTCAATTTGCTGCTGTTCAGTTTGTAATTGTCTTTCCTGGAATGTTTTCTGTAGCTCAATTTGCTGCTGTTCAGTTTGTAATTGTCTTTCCTGGAATGTTTTCTGTAGCTCAATTTGCTGCTGTTCAGTTTGTAATTGTCTTTCCTGGAATGTTTTCTGTAGTCATTTTGCTGCTGTTCAGTTTGTAATTGTCTTTCTGGAATGTTTTCTGTAGCTCATTGCTGCTGTTCAGTTTGTAATTGTCTTGCTGCTGTTCAGTTTGTAATTGTCTTTCCTGGAATGTTTTCTGTAGCTCAATTTTGCTGCTGTTCAGTTTGTAATTGTCTTTCCTGGAATGTTTTCTGTAGCTCAATTTGCTGCTGTTCAGTTTGTAATTGTCTTTCCTGGAATGTTTTCTGTAGCTCAATTTGCTGCTGTTCAGTTTGTAATTGTCTTTCCTGGAATGTTTTCTGTAGCTCAATTTGCTGCTGTTCAGTTTGTAATTGTCTTTCCTGGAATGTTTTCTGTAGCTCAATTTGCTGCTGTTCAGTTGTAATTGTCTTTGCTGTACTCAATTTGCTGCTGTTCAGTTTGTAAAATTTTCTGTTTTTGCTGCTAAGTTGCTTTTCTGTAGCTCAATTTGTGCTGTTGCTGGATTTAATTATTTCTAACATTTGTGCTTAAAATTCTCATGTCAAATATATGTAGAACGAACCAAAAAGTTTTTAGAGAGGAAAACCGAATAAAAAAAACTCTTTTATGAATCCAGAATTTTTTTTTTTTTTTTGTACAACTTACTTTTTTTTCTTTCAGCAAGTTTTATTTTTCTCTGCTAAATAGATCCTTGAACAAAACGGCTTTTGCTTATTTGGACTGACGAGTTCTTATAAAAAAGAATTTCTCTTTTGCAGAGCAGTTACGATTTTCTCGTAATCCAGATGTCGCGGTTTCGAATTTCAATGTAGCTTGGCTCACTTTTTTTTTTTTCTTTTTTAGGTTCGGTTACTTCACGAAGTTCTTTTTAGAGTCTTTTGGGAGATCCTTAATCGTCTTTTCCAAGTTTTGTGTTGTTAAAAAAAAACGATAGTTGTGAGTGAAGTCTTTTGAATCCTGCTTCGCTGGTGTTCTTGTTGTGAACGATAAACCTGCGTGAGTTTCTTCTAATCCTCGGTAGCCAGTTGTTGTGGGGTTTTAAGGGTTAAAAATCAGACAAACGACTGGTAACAATGTAGACAAATGTATTGAACAAAAGGAGTAGAAATTTACAGCAAAGAAAGTGGAGATTGCGTCCGACCAATACAGTTACGAGCTGACTCGCATTTGCTTCGTCTCAAGTCACAATTGTTCCTATTACTTATAGTAGCCGTCGGCGCATTCCATTTATGTCAATAGGTTATATCACCTATATATATATATATATATATATATATATTATATATATATATATATATATAGTGTGTGTGTGTGTGTGTGTGTGTGTGTGTGTAAACAAAGGATACATAGAAATCCATTTTTATCAAAGGGCAAAAGGCAAGGCATTCTTTGATGTCTCTTGTAATATCCCACGAAATAAATGTTTCGTGTGTCAATTCGCGTGTGGTCAGACGTTCACACTGAAACCGCTTCATGTGCTCGTTTAAAGTAAAACACATTGGATTTTTTTTCAAAGATTATTTCTTTTATTTCAGTCAGAATTCTATTCTTCTGAGTCATCTTATTAGATTGATATCGCTTTGTTTTCAAACCCGAAATAACTTGCCTCATTATTTCTACTTTTTTTTTTCCTTTGGGTAACATTATTATGAACATTGATATAATATATATATATATATATATATATATATATATATATATATATATATATTATATAGTGTCCCAGAAGTCGTGCACCATATAATTTGTTGTTTTTTTTTTTGTTTTGTTTTTTTTTTTTGTTTTTTTTTTTCAGATTTTATTGGATATGGGTGAGAAATTAACATACAAGAAAGAGTTAAATTGTTTTTTATGTTTGGAAGAGATGGGGCAACATACCGCTCTGTAGCTGAAGAATTCAACCGCACTCATCCCGAGCGAGAAAAACCATTGAACCATACCACTGTCTGCCGTTTGATAAAACGTTTCCAAGAAACTGGCTCAGTTGCTGACCGCGAGAGATGTGGTCGACCAAAGAGTGCAACTGATGAAGCAACATCAACTATGGTTTTGGCGAATGTTGCTAGAAGCCCCGTGAAATCAGTAAGGAAAATAAGCCAGGAGCTTACGATTAGCAAATCATCAGTACATCGTATTCTTAAGACACAAAAACTTCATCCGTACAAAGTGCATCTTGAGCAAGAATGGAGAGGATGAACAATTTGAGCATCTATTATGATTATGATGAATAAAATTGATATTCATATGTCTTTTTATACTTTTTATATGTATTTTCATACATGGTGCGCGACTTCTAGGACACACTGTATATATATATCTATATGCTTCCCACTCCCATGGTTGAGCACTGTGGGGGGACATTAATTGTAACTTCACCGTTTGGCATTAGCCATGACCCGTCTGTTTACAGATTTGAGTTCTCTGGTGATTGTAAAAACATACCGCCGTAAAGTATGTAGCAATTAATTGTTCAGCCTGGACTAACGGCCCGCGGATAGCCGCAAGGGTAAGGAACATGGTAGTCGAAAATCCTGTCGGGTTTCGATCCCGGCTAGAGGTAGCTGTTAAAATGTCGAGCCGCACTGATGAGAAGTACACTTCGAAACACGTGTCTGTGGATGACTGATATATATATATATATATATATATATATATATGTGTGTGTGTGTGTGTGTGTGTAGGAAATGTGTCCGCTTACGTAGAGGCAGCTTCAGGTTGGGGTGCACGAGCCGCATTACTTCAAATCCTTACAGCTACCATCAGCCTGCCTTTCCATATATATATATATATGAGTAAGTTATGTGCAGAAATGAATTGCATACGAAGTCTTATCTTATAGGACGGTTTTCTTTTCTTAAGCTGATAAAGCAGAGATGACTAAAAAACACAAATTTGGTCATATCTTATTATAATGGAGATTCGGTGTCCGTCCGTCTTTCTGTCTGTCTGTCTGTAATCGAAACTACGTCGTTTAGATAAATATTAATAAATAGAATAAATCTTATTTATTAACCATGTCTCTATAAAAGGACATTTTTATGCGGGCCCACCCACAAGCCGAAGCTGATGGGTGGTATGCACAAAATGCATTGATCCCATCGGCATTCCCCCTCAAAGTTTACCTCTGGCGCTAGGCAATAAACCCAACCATGTCCCTTTAAATCAAGGGGGCATGTATTGCCTGGGGGGATAGCCCCCGGAATCACGCAGTTAATATAACACTAATAGTCCAGTGACCTAAGCCACCGGACCCCTGCTCCGAAAGCCGGGTTATTAGTGCGTTTAAAATCCTGCAATGTGTCTTATATATCACTAAGAAATAAAGGCTTGCATAATATATGGTGTGGTTAATTTGCATACTGTTTTTGTTGGGTGTTTTTTTGTGGGGGGGTTGTTTGTTTGGGTGGGTGGCAGTGTAGACTTACCGGTGAAAAGGCCATTTTGGTGTGCATTTTTCTTTTCTTAACAGAAAGCCCAATTGAGCAGTCTTTTTCTATTTCCGATTTTTAAATGACCTATTTATTAGTAATGTTAACGTTTTTACCTACTTACCTTTTTCTTTTTTTTCTTTTTTCTTTTTTCTTTTTGTCTATTATCTTTCTTCTGTTTTTTTTTTTTGTTTGTTTGTTTGTTTGTTCTTTAAAACGTTTCCGGTCGAATAATTCTGAATATAAACAACCTTTTGTTGCAGCGTTTCATTTTTCTCATTAACCTTTTTTTATATGATGTGTTAGAAAAAATATCTACACTAAAGTCATATTTATCAAGAAAGGAATGAACAATGAATGAAACGTTCATTTTCTTCAAAATCGTCCCCTGGGCTGAGATGAAAGATTTATTCACCATTTCAGAAATGAACTGTGAATAAAAAGTTAATTTTCTTAAAAATAAAAGGTAAATATGAGGTGTTGAAAAAGTATTGAGACTGAAGCTGTATTTACCAAGACAGAAATGAACAATGAATGAAACGTTAATTTTCTTCAAAATATGAGATGTGTTCAAAACGTTTTTGGACTGAAGCTGTATTTACCAAGAGAGAAATGAACAATGAATGAAACGTTAATTTTCTTCAAAATATGAGCTGTGTTCAAAACGTTTTGGGACTGAAGCTGTATTTACCAAGAGAGAAATGAACAATGAATGAAACGTTAATTTTCTTCAAAATATGAGCTGTGTTCAAAACGTTTTGGGACTGAAGCTGTATTTACCAAGAGAGAAATGAACAATGAATGAAACGTTAATTTTCTTCAAAATATGAGCTATGTTCAAAAAGCATTGATACTGAAGCTGTATTTACTAAGATAGAAATGAACAATGAATGAAACGTTCGTTTTCGTCAAAATATGAGATGTATTCAAAAAGCAATGCTGTATTTACCAAGACAGAAATGAATAATGAACGAAAGATTAATAAAACAAAAGGTCTTTGGTATAAAATAACCCAATAATGGTTGACATGCCGTAAAATCCATCCAACTAACAGACAAACAAACCTAAATGAGAAAATGGGACTCTTGCAGTGATCAGTGCACTAGACACCTCACTACGTCTCCATAAAAGAATACATTCGAAGTTGGCCTAACCCGACAAAATTCTTTCCAAACAAAAAAACAAAAGAAAAAGGAGACAGAGGAAGGGGAAAAAACGGGGGAGGGGAGTAATTAAACGAGGGCAGCCATCGCTTCATCAAATTGATTTTTAGGGAAACTAATATTTGTTGAGACTCACGGACCTTTCGTTCTAAAAGGGGGGTGGGGTTGAGTAAATACAATTGGGGAGGTGAGGGTGGGTGTGTGTGTTCCCTTCCGCTACGTCATCATCCCAGGTTGAAAGTTTACCCAGAGATTAGGATCAATTTCCTTAAAGTCCCTGGACTAAGGGATTATTTGCACCCATATTTGCTCCTTAGATTCGATGAAAATGAAATGCATAGGGTTGTCTGTCTACAGACGTACAGAAAAAAATCTTCTGCACTTTTCGAAATTAACAAAACTAGCAAATATATGTACCCTCCGGGTGCAACTATCTAAGTTTTAATATAGTAAAATATTATATTATATCAGAAAGGCTAAGGAAACTAAATAAGAATGCAGATAAAAAGATTTGAAACAGAACGGGGTATAATCGAAAAATAGAACAACTGAAACTTATTCTTCCATCACTCCCGTCTTTCATTGCTAAATTTTCCTCATTTAACTATTTATTTAAAATAGGAAGTAAAACATAACATTACTGTTATTTCTTTTTGTTAATGGATTTCTTTTAAGATTTATCTCCGAGATGTTTGCTCATATTCATTAAGATAAAACCAAACAATTAGAAATCAATAAAACTAAGCACATATTTATAAAATAAAATTTTTAATATCAATATGCAAATTAGCCTTCCCGTTCACACTGTAAACCGCTATTTTATTGTAGATATAAATACAATTGAATGTTGTTAGTGTGTAAATATGGTCAACAGTATTAATAATGTAAAACAATTTTATAATCGAGGTTTAAATAAAAATAAAATCCTGGATAATATAATGTAAATAACTAAGGGAATTGTGACTTGAGTAGTGATATAGTTTCGGTTACAGACAGAAAAACACACAATCTCCATTATAATAGGATTAGCCATATTTTCTTTTTAGTGATTGAGATTTGGTTTGGTTTGTTTTACGGCATATCAACCTCAGTGGGTCATTTAATGCCGATAAAGTTTTGAAATAAATCAATTCTTAATGGATAATACAATTTTGTTTATCAACTCATGGTTTTTATTTAACCCATAGATGGAACCCTAACAGGTATTACCACTCAGTGTCAGAGTGGACCTGGGAGTAATGGTGATGAAGGTATACTCTAGTGCTCCAGAATTGGAACTTCACGATCAGATAGGGTTCATTGGATTTTACGGCATGTCAATCCTTGTTGGGTTATTTTATGCCGAAGACGTTTTGTTTTATCTATTCTTGATGGGTATTCAATTTTTTTTTCATTTAAACTCAATTTTTGTTAAACACATTTTCGTTTAACCCAAAGATGAGACTCTATCAGATTCTGTGATCCTCGCTGTTCCCCGTACTTGTGACCTTGTGTCACATGCTCCCGTAATAAACATCTTCATTAAGACCAGCCCTGTCAGTGGGGCAAGTAGAATATGCCAACTGTAACTCTGCAGAATGGTATGACCTCCCAATGGGGCTACCTATTGGCCATGGGTGGTGAACCGTTATGCTTAAGGATGGAACACCGGTGGCTAAACAGTCCATGATTTGCAACACTTTGGCCTTTACTTAGGTTAGATGGGCAGTCGGAGACACCCCCCATCTGATCAATCAGCTGCACAGAGGGATAAGACGCCGCCAAAAAGGAATGTCTTGGATATTTCAAAAGTTTGCTACGGGTAGGATGTGACACAAGGTCACTAATATGTTTCAAATTAACCGTGACTGATTTAGTCAAATATTCAGCATGTGTCAAGTCAGGTAAAGACAGGTCTCCTTTCTTACCTGCTACTAGTACCATTGTAAACTAGTACTACCTATTACATGGTCGAGTTGTAGGCGACTAAACTGGCACCCCCATCAGTCATGTCTCGGCTTGTCTGGTGAGGTGGGTGTGGACAATCGTCAAGCACTAGTATCTATATGATTGACTCAACCCTATTGCCCTTATGGCAAGCCCCAACCCTTTTTATCATATGGGTGCTAGAAAGCGATGATTGATGATCTTATTGTTCAGGGTATGACGTTAAACTCTCTGATGGTGAAGTTCCAATTCTGGAGCGCTTGAGAATGTCGAGTACCTCTTCATCAACATTACTCCCAGGTCTACTCTGACCCTGAGTGGTAGTACCTGTTAGGGTCCCATCTATGTGTTAAATAGAACAAAATGAGAATAAAAAATGTGTTTAAAAAATTGAGAATGAATAAAACAAATGTCTTCGGCATAAAATGACCCAATAAGTGTTGACATGCCATAAAATCCGACCAACCAACCAACCAAGTTCATGAAAACAATTTTTCGCCATTTAGATTAATGTCGTTTTAATTGATTCACCCTCCTCTTAGTATATAAATAGCAAAACGATTTTTTTAAATATTTTATACTGTTTAATATACTATATTAATTAAATAGGTGGGTGATGAGGTAACTAGCAACATTTTGTGTGAGTTGTGGGTGGGGCGTGGGTCATATGTGAATCACTTTTTCCAACAGTTCATCAGGTATTTCTGGTTCTGGGGGTAAACGTATCAGGTTTTAATGTTTTAGAAAAAAAATCTAAATTTGATTGTTTTTGTTTAAAAAAAAACAATTCATAATAAAGTAGACGCGCAACTTTGTTACCCCCTATACACCCACCCACCCACCCCCTAAAAAGGGAAAATATGTATTTACCCAACCCCTCCTCAAAAGCAGGATCTGACTCAAGGTCAATTTTCTAAGCAGAGTTTAACAGTTTTGAATTCAGAGTGTTTTCCTTCTAGATTGGTTGCATTGCCAAGGTTAAAGGTCCCAGTCTGCCCTGCTATTTACCCATAGCTGGAGGGAGAATAGTGGGATGCATACCGTTCCCAAGAGTGGGTTTGTTTTGTTTTGTTTTACGGCAGATCAACCTCAGTGGGTCATTTAATGCCGATAAAGTTTTGAAATAAATTCATTCTTAATGGATACTCAATGTTTTATAAACATATTTTTCTATTTAACCCATAGATGGGACCCTAACAGCGTACTACCACTCCGGGTCAGAGTGGACCAGGGAGCAATGGTGATGAAGGGGTGCTCCACATTCCCCAAACCTCCAAAACTGGAACCTCACCATCAGATAGAGTTTAATGTCATTCCCAGGACATGTAGACCCTACCGCCTTCTAGCACCCATATGATAAAAAGGGGTTGGGGCTTGCCATAAGGGCAATAGGATTGGGACAATCATATAAGTGCTAGGGCTTGACGTGACCAGCCGATTGATCGGAGGGGGCCTCTTCGACCGCCCGTCTAGCCCAAGATAGGGCCAAAATGGAGTATTGCAAGTCATGGACTCCTCATCCACCTAGGTTCTATCCTTAAGCATCACGGGTCGCCACCCACGATAAACAGATGGCCCCATTGGGGAAGTCTTACCCCTCTGCAGAGGTGCAGTCGGTGCATTCTAACGCCCCAACCGACAGTATTAATATATACATATATATATATATATATCTTATTATAATGGAGATTGTGTGTTTTTCTTATCCTTGTCTTACCCCTCTGCAGAGGTGCAGTCGGTGCATTCTAACGCCCCAACCGACAGTATTAATATATACATATATATATATATATATCTT
>CM042171.1:70349993-70351332 GCA_023376005.1 Doryteuthis pealeii
ATTAGCCTTTCTAATTTAATACAATATTTTATTACATTAAAACTTAAATACTTGCACCCGGAGGGTGCATATATTTGCTAGTATATATTAGTAAAGACAAAAAGCTTAAAAATCAACTAATTACTTTACTCTGTTTATAAGAATTAAACATTGAGCTCTCAAAACGAACCTGAATTTTTCAACACCATACCGTTGGAAGAAAGGACCAGCTTAGAATCATCCTAATACCAAAGTACTTGGTACCCCACCAAAGAAAGTATATATATATATATATATATATATATATTATAATATATACTAACTTATTGAGTACTTTATATTTGTTATATATTTGTTATATATATCTACTAATGTATTGAGCACTTTATATTTGTTATATCGCTGTCTTATCATTGTGAAACTTGCATCAACTAACCATCGTGACCATTTTCACCGGTAAGTCACCTTTTCCACAAATACCATATATATATATATATGCGGAGTGAAGGATTTGAATAAATCCGACAAAATGTGGTTGAAATTAGAGGAAAGTGTCTGTGCTGTTATATCCACAATTTTCTTGTAGGAAACGCGTGGTGTAATGGTTAAAGTCATGGGAAATGGACTCGTCGCCCCGAGTTCAAATCCTGGACGTGGTAATTGCATTTCACTTAGCGCTAATACTCTTGGGAAGGGTATGAATCCTACTCTCCCTCCAGCTATGGGTAAATAGTAGGGCACACTGGGCTCTTTAACCTAGGTTAGGCAACCCGTCAAGGAGAAGGAAAACTCTGAATTCAACCTGTTGAACTCCGCTTAAGAAATTGACCTTGTGTCACATCCTGCTCGTGCGGAGGGGTTGGTAAATATATATATCACAATTTTCTCTATACTCAACCACATAGATATGCATGAATATATATATATATATATATATATATTATATATATATATATATATGTGTGTGTGTGTGTGTGTGTGTGTGTGTTTCATAATTTGCTTGAATCATTGTGTGTATATTTCGGCCACCACGGTCATTGGGGTGGTGGTACCCTTTGTAGAGATGCTGTCGGTGTATTCTACATCCCCGTTGACAAGATGGGTATTAATAAAGAATATATTATATATATATATATATATATATATATATATATATAATATATATATTATTATTATTATTATTATTATTATCTACTATTAATTATTTTTATTATTTATATCATAACTAGTATTTTCTTTATACATCATTATACTCTAATGTTTAAATTTTTATTTACTTGTCTATTTATATTTTAATATACTACTCTGTTTTTTCTGTCTTGTCACTTTTTTTGTCTGTTTTGGACACCTCTACAGAAGC
>CM042171.1:70351432-70368932 GCA_023376005.1 Doryteuthis pealeii
TTTTGTTACTAACAGTAACCACTGAACTCTTCTATATGTTTTATTTTAATTTTTATTTCTAATAATTTTCTATATTTCTATCTATTCATTATATATATATTATTATATATATATATATATATATATATATAATAATATATCATCATCTATCGTCAGTTCCCCATCTATTCTATCTATCTAATCCTTAATCTATCTATTCAATCTAATATATCCTGGCATATCAATATATTTTTACGCGTGTATAAACTTGGGGTGAAAAATCGTACATATCTTATAAACATAAACATAGTTTGCACAAGCACAACAAGCTGACGTGCTCGGGTTGGGGGTTTTGATATCATGAGCAATAATTTTTAAGGCTTGCTTAATACCATATAGATACATAGTGATACTGCAAGATGCAAGCCAGTGGTATTCTACATCCCCCGCTGACGTTGACTAATATATTCTTTACACCACACCACACACACACACACAACATATATATATATATATATATATATATATATATATATATCATATATATATAATCAAACCCAACCGAGCATCAGCCTTGTGTGGGGCCTTGTGTCAAACTATGTTATGTTTATAAGATATGTACGATTTTTTTCACCAAGTTGATACACGCGTACTCACAAAAATAGTATAGCATATGCAGATAGATAGATTGATAGATAGATAGATAGATAGATAGATAGATGGGAACTGACCGATAGATGTGAATATATATATATATATATATATATATATATATATATATATATATATATATATATGAATAGATAGATATATAGATAGATAAGAAAACACTGGGATAGATAGATAGACAGATCGATAGATAGATAGGAACTGACTGAGATAGATATAAACATAAATATATGAATAGATAGATATATAGATATATAGATAGGTAAGAAAACACTGAGATAGATAGATAGATAGATAGATAGATAGATAGATAGATAGATAGATAGATCAAGGTTGAGAGTCTGAGTGTGAGTGAATGAGAGAAAGGGAAAGAGAGAGCCGTGAAGAAAGAAAGAAAGAAAGAAAGAAAGAAAGAGATTGATAGATAGATCGAGATAGATAGATAGGTCGATAGATAGATAGAAAGATATGAACATACAGGGGATATATATATATATATATATATATATATATATATATAGATAGATAGATAGATAGATAGATATGTACAGATTGGGAGATAGATAGATAGATAGATAGATAGATAGATAGATATGAACAAACAGGGATAGATAGATAGATAGATAGATAGATAGATAGATATGAACAAACGGGATAGATAGATAGATAGATAGATAGATAGATAGATATGTAAAGACTGGGATATAGATAGATAGATAGATAGATATGTACAGACTGGGATAGAGATAGATAGATAGATATGAACAAACAGGGATAGATAGATAGATAGATAGATAGATAGATAGATATTTACAGATTGGGAGATAGATAGATAGATAGATAGATAGATAATGTACGAACTGAGATATAGAGAAATAGAGAAATAGATAGATAGCGCGCGAGAGAGAGAGAGAGAGAGAGAGAGAGAGAGAGAGAGGGAGAGAGATAGAGAGAGAGATAATAATAATAATAATAATAATAATAATAATAATAAAAGCAGGTAACCTGTTTAGGCAGGCCTCTGTTCCCACGCAATACAGAACAGTTGTCTCCCTACCCACCCGTCTTTTCTTTCTTACCAGGATATTAACCGTGCTCACGCGGAGTCAAATGTCTACCACATGTAAGTGTTCGTGTGTGTGTGTATGTGTTCGTGTGTGTGTGTGTATGTGTGTGTGTTCGCGTGTGTGTGTGTGTGTGTGTGTGTGTGTCTTTCTATATGTACATATATACATACCTACATATAAAAGTTTATGCGTAACTACCTACTCATCAACTTGTACTGTGTTGGTCACTTTTGTCAAGTCACTTTCGTTATTCACGTGTCGAGCGACATCTACAATCTCTTACCTTGTTAACCGACACCACCACAATATTACATATATATATATATATATATATATATATATATATATATTGGAGGATATGTGCTTAATTGAAGTCATACCTAATTTTGAAAATTAATTAGTTAATAATTAATGAATTTAGGCGGGTATTAATTATTAACTAATTAATTTTCAAAATTAGGTATGACTTCAATTAAGCACATATCCTCCAAAAATTGTAGGCTTAAAGCCATATAAAAATAAACACATCTGTTTGTTGACTTACCCTCATGTTATATATATATATAAAATGAAAAGGGTAGGCCAAACCTGGAATGATAATCAGACATTATTGAACAGACACACACACATAAACACACACACACACACACACACACATGAAATTAAACACACACATACACATACATACATAAACATAAAAATAAGAATCAGATGGGCCTGGAAATAAACAAACAGGCTAATGCCTTTGGTATTTAACCCTTAGTTCTTTCTTAATGCTCTTTTGAACGTATCAACGAAACTTTCTGTCTCGTTAGACCTTGTATTATAGGCAGGTGTCTATATGTTCTATGGCCAATGATAAGCAGTAATATTTAAATTATTTACCTGTAAACATTGTAGCATTGTCGCTGACCAGTATTTCTGGGACACCAAAGCGACTGAATACTTCGTCCAGTGCTTTGATGGTGTTCGTAGATGTAGGGTGTCTGAACTTGTTAATTTTCGGCCACTTAGAAAAAAACTATTCATGATGATCAAGTAATAGTATCCGTTCAGTGGTCCTGCATAATCTATATGCACACGCATCCATGGGATGTCGGTTTTTGGCCAGGGTCGAGTTTTAATCGGAGGGACTTTAGCTGCTAGTTGGCAACCCCTGCATTCTTTAATCATTTTCTCAATGTCCTGGTCTATGCGCGGCCAATACGTATAACTGCTCATCAAGGATTTCATTTGGGACATACCCGAATGGCCTGTGGGAAACTCTTTTAGCATCTTTTCTTTTCTTTTTTTTTTTTTTTTTTTTTTGTAAAGTACCACCTTATCAGTGTACATAAGTGTTTGATCGCAGATTGAAAATGGGGACACTTTTGTTCCCTTTTCGTTTCTTTCATTCAATCTGACTTGATTTTTTATTTGCTGAATAAAACTGTCCGTTTCCGTGGCTTTTTTAATGTCTTCAAGGGTGAACGGTAACTCTCGAATGGTATTAATCAGTAACCCTGAAAGTCCTTTTTCCTCCTTTACCGATGCTATCACTGTTTCTTCCAAAGGTCCGGTATTCTTTGGAATTAGTCTCGAGAGACCATCTGCGTGTCTCTTTTTTTAGATGAGATATACTCCATTTTGAAATTGTAGTTTAGTAGAATAATACTCCATCGTTGTAACCGGTTCGCCGTGTGTGTCGATATACCTTTTTTGAACCGAAAATAGATAAAGGTTTGTGGTCTGTTTGTAGTGTGAATACTCTACCATGTATAAATCTATGAAATTTCTTGATAGCATAAATAATTGAAAGGCTTTCCTTTTCAATTTGACTATTTTTTTCTGCTGGTAGAAATGATCTGAATGCATGAGCTATTGGTTTTGTCGACCCGTCTTCAAGTCTATGCAGTAGAGCAGCTCCTATTCCGTAGTCACTTGCGTCTGATGCTACAATCAGTTCCTTCTTTGGGTCGAAGTGTGCTAGTGTCAGGTCTGATAGTAGACATTTTTTTATTTCTTGAAATGCCTTTTCGCACTCTTTAGTCCAGCGCCATTTTTTATCCTTTTTTAATAGTTCATTTAATGGAGCTCTTCGCTCATACATTCTCGGTATGTATATACTGTAATAACTTGCCAGACTTAGAAATGCTTGTAGCTTTATTACATTGTCCGGTGAGGGCATATTTTTATGGATTTAGCTCGTTCTGGGTCGGGTTTTCTACCCTTTTGATCAATTATGTGTCCCAGATATTTCATTCTGTCCATAAAAAAATCACACTTTTCAGATTCTAGCTTAAAACCGTATTCGTTGATTCTTTTAAATACTTCCCGAACATGTTTCCTATGTTGTTCCATATGTTTTCGCTTTTTATCAGTATGTCATCCAAATGTTGTATATTGAAGATATTTAAAAGAAGGTGAAAACGGAAATTGGGCCTTCCGGTTGGATCGAGGCAGGGAGAAGACGAAAAGAGTAACAAAGGACGTTTCCCGGGTAAAGCGAACAAAGAGGGATGGGTAACAATAAGTTCGGAAATAGATTTGTCCGCGATAAAGATAACAAAAGAAAACGCGTAGGCGTTTGATATATATAAAAGGAAGTCAGGGATCCCAACTTAGACAGTAGTCAGTCAGACAGCGGACGGCGAACAGTGAGTGACGGTCCGTCGCAGCTAAGGGCGGTGAGACGCCACCAGCCACCCCTTTACCTCACCATCCCAGCAATAGTAGTAGTCATCGTCAACCCTTGGGCATTCCTATTGTCACGCTCGCCACCCACCAGCCGAGAAGAAGAAATAAAGTCAAAACTCCTACTATACGCATGTGTTGTGGATTTCATTAAGCGACTACTAACATACATCGCTTTAGGTACAGTGAAAACCCCAGTACTAAGGTACACGATTTAGAGTAGCGAAGAAAGTCAGTACGTAACACAAATATGCCATAGAGCATTCTAGACCGGCTAGAATAACATTCATGATCTGTCGGAAAAGGCTCGGTTCCACTTTTAGTCCAAATGGAAAACGTTTTAGGGTATACTAACCCCGGTGCGTATGGATGGTTAAGTATTTGGAACATTCCTCGTCGATTTTAACTCGTAAGTATGTCTCCGACAAGTCGATTTTAGAAAATATCTTTCCTCCGTTAAGTTTGGAAAAAATGTCTTCTGGAGTGGGAAGTGGATAGCTACGATCTTTTAGACAGTCATTTAGGCCTGTCGAAAAATCGGTACAGACTCGTATTTTCTTATTCTTTATTTTTTACGTAAACTGTCGGTGACGCCCAATCTGAATAATCTACCTTTTCGATCAGTCTTTCAAGTTCTTTGTTTATAACCTCCAAAGACGAAAAAGGTGCATTTCTTGGCTACACTTGCAAATCGGTCGGAAAATTAGGGTGACCCAGAAAAAATAGAACCCACAAATTTTGTAATAAAACTGTTAATTTTAACTAGGAGGGTTTAGAGTTAGGGTTAGGGTTGGGGTTGGGGTTGGGGTTTAGGGCTAGTTTAATGGGAAAATAAATAAATAATTTGGATTCTGTTTTTTCTGGGTCACTATGTATACAGGGTGACCCAGAAAAAAACAGAACCCACAAATTTTGTAATAAAACTGTTAATTTTAACTAGGGTTAGGGTTGGGGTTGGGTTGGGGTTGGGGTTTAGGGTTAGTCTAATGGGAAAATAAATAAATAATTTGGGTTTTTTCTGGGTCAGTATGTATACAGGGTGACCCCCCCAAAAAAAAAAACCCACAAATTTTGTAATAAAACTGTTAATTTTAACTAGGGGGTTTAGGGTTAGAGTTAAGGTTGGGGTTTAGGGTTAGTTTAATGGGAAAATAAATAAATAAATTGGGTTCTGTTTTTTCTGGGTCATCTGTAATATGTTTTAATTTTCCGACCGATTTGCAAGTTCAGCCTATTTCTTTTATGTTTAAACACTGGTTTTACTTTTTCTTTAATTTCGAATCTTACTTTCGGTTTTCGTGCAACAACCTACATCCTCAGAAAATACTTGAGGAAATTCGTTCTTTAGATCAGTTAAAAATTTCTGTTTGTCTGGATTCATTTTTTTTTTCTGTAGCGTCTAATTTATTACAGAAAGAATTTATAGGCATCTCCCATAAGTCAAATAATATTTTCCAATTAATACCGAAGAGACACGAATTATTCCCTGGTACAACGTAAACTTTTGAATTACCATAAATCTTCGAGTATAATCAGCACCTTTTTCCTAAAATCTAATGGTCAGAATCCTTAGTGCGTACTATATACGAGGTTAAAAATAAAAAATATTTTCAAACAATGTCCGAGTCTCTATTTGCTGTCCGGCAATGTTTATTCAGACGCATTTTTCAGAGGTACAGCCCCCTGAAAATCAAGGGCAGACTATACTCAAGGATTTACGGTATACGTTTTTCCACCAAACGACACGCTAGCCTTAAATTCGCCTTTAAATTTATTTCCAGTTAGCGACTTTAGCAGTTTTCAGTAGTTTCGATCGACCTATTTTTTTCGGGGTTGACTCGTCAATGATTGAAATATCACTACCCGTGTCTAACAAACATCGTACCGTTTGTCCATTAATTTTAATATCAATGTCTTTTCTTTCATTTCTTTTTTGGATAAAACAATATTAACCCTATTGTTGGGCTTTTGTTCTTTAGTTTTTCGACATAAAGATGCTTTGTGGCCTTTCAGCCCGCATTCAAAACATCGCATATTTTCAAAATAACAGTAACTTTTTGTGTAATTTTTACCACCGCAAACTTTGCATTGATATATTTTGAAAAAAAAAAGAATATATATATATATATATATATATATATATATATATATAGAGAGAGAGAGAGAGAGAGAGAGGGGAATATACTGACATAGATAGATAGATAGATAGATAGATAGATAGATAGATACAGACATAGATAGATAGATAAAAAAAGAAATATATTGACATAGATAGATAGATATAGATAGATAGATAGATAGATAGATAGATCGATCGATAGTTAGATAGATAGAAATGTAATATTGTGAAAAAAGTGAAAAAGAAAAACAAGTTCAAAAACGAGTAATGTTTATTTCACCTACGCTGCAGTGTTTCGATCTGTTTCAATAGATCTCCGTCAGGGCTTTCGTTAGTTTGGAAAAATAAATAGATTGAAATATACTGAGATAGATAGATAGATAGATAGATATGAAACTCCTGTCGTAGACAGAAAAAAATGTTTATACAATAACAACATTTTCTTTGTTTTTTTTTTAATCTTTTTTATCTATTTATTTATTTATTTTTAATAAAATGTCAAAAATGTCATGCGAATATAAAAAACAATTTGCAAAGACTGCAAATCAAATTCAAATGAAAAGTTTTTAATTGGTGAAATGATTTCCTTTCGCTTTAGAAACGGACAATTTGATTGGTTGTCTGGCGAACTCATAAAACAATTTGATTGATTTGGCCAGATTATTCACCTCATAAAACAAAACAGACGCTTTCATTTTGTCTTTTAGATTTTTATTATCCTAATTAGCAACCCTTAAAATTCTCGTCTGAAATAGAAACAAAACATTTCCAAATTAGGGTTGATGGGAATATTAGTCGCCATTTTTGACGGTCGAGAAATATCTGTGTGGTTATTTACTAAGCTTCAGAGATAGATAGATAGATAGATAGAGAGAGAGAGAGAGAGAGAGAGAGAGAGAGAGAGAGAGAGAGAGAGATAGATAGATAGAGAGAGAAGAGAGAGAGAGAGAGAGAGAGCAAGTGTGCGTGTGTATGTATGCTAGATAGATAGATAGAGAGAGAGAGAGAGAGAGCAAGCGTATGCTAGATAGATAGATAGATAGATAGATAGAGACAGACAGACAGACAGACAGAGAAACATGACTCTTACTGCAAGAGTCATGTTCTTGTGATTACCTGAAGATGCCGTATTAATACGGTTGAAATAAATTATTGTAATGAAGCAAGTTTAGAGTTTTTTCTTCACTTACTAAATATCTGGCTCTGTCCTTTTACTCACTGGTATTAGGCACATTGAGCTCTCCTTATGGTCTACCTGCATCAGCTTGGTTAAACCACACGTGGAAAGATCCTAACTACGGAAAAAATATATATATAAGAGAGTTTTATAATTAGCTTGAAGCATTGTGTATATATTGGTTAGGAGGTTTATTTAGAAGGCTATCACAATGCAAGTGTAAAGAAAAAAAGAATATAATAATATGGTAACAATGGTGTTGTGTGTTAACCTGTATTTAATTCTTGAATTTCGAGATAATATCTCTTTTTCAAAAGATCACTGGAACTGAAGCAGTCTAGTTGTGGCATAGTAAAAAAAAATTAATCTAAAAAGAAATGCCATAACTAGACTGCTTCAGTTCCAGTGATCTTTTGAAAAAGAGATATTATCTCGAAAATTCAAGAATTAAATACAGGTTAACACACAACACCATTGTTACCGTATTTTTTTCTTTACACCTGCATTGTGATAGCCTTCTAAATCAACCCCCTAACCAATATATATATATATATATATATATATATATATATATATATATACTACGTTTTAAATTATTAACGAAGTGAAATTTTTTTCCTTTTTGTCCAAAGAATACCGATTGGAATTAAACGAAATTTTCACAGTATAATGGAAATAGGTGTATGCGCAGGCTGTATAAAAACTGTATTGTTCTGCGCAACAGGAAACAAACAGTGGCTATTTGCAATATCAATACGATATAGAAGTGTCCCAGATATTAAACAAGTGTCATTATACTCGTGTAATTATGGGTCGCAAATGTGAGAAAAGATACCATAACATCTGAATTTTCCAAAGGCAAGTCTACATTAGAAATATCCAAAATAATTGGAAGATATCACCAAACTGTGAAAAGATTTGTTGCAGATCCTACGAAGGTACGTTAGAGGACCGATAAGAGTCACTCGAGGGTTGTTTTCCGACGTTCTTTGTCACGAATGAAACGTGAAGTTGTAAATAACCCAGGCCTGACGAGTGGAGCACTTTTCAGAAGCATTGGAGAAGCAACAGTGCCCAGAAGTACTCGCTGTCATCTTCTGAAAAAAAGTCGGAGCATCAGCGAGACCAGTGACAAAGCCTCGATTGACAAAAATACACATACAAATACGTTTGAAATGTGAAAAGGAGAACATGAAGGTCGATTTCTCAAAAGTACTGTTCACAAATGAAACTCGTGCAACACTTGATGGCCCTGATGGCTGGAGCAAAGGTTGGTCGTAAATGGACGAGATCCTCATCACCGCTTTAGACGCCAACAAGGAGGAGGAGGATGTATTATGATTTGGGCTGGTATTATTGGAGGTATCATGGTTGGCCCGTGGAGAGTGCCTGACGGTACGAAAATAACCGCAGATGCTTATATAGCCTTCCTCAAAGAGCACCTGGAATCTTGGCTAAAAAGTCAGAGAATCACCTTCAGGAGAACCATCATATCTATGCAAGGTCATGCTCCTTTGCATTAAGCACATAAAACTACGGAGTACCTGCAAAAATTAGGCTTCTGTGGACCTCGGAAGATGAACTGGCCGACCAATTCTCCAGACTTAAACCCAATTAAAACTTGTGGAGCATTCTGAAGCGACATGTTTATGAGAATGGACGCCAATTTATAAGTAAAGATGACTTGTGACAGGAAATAGTCAACCTATCACGTGAAATTACATCAGAGGAGATCCAGAAATTGACATGTTTGATGGACCAGCGCCTTTTCCAAGTCATTTTTAAAAAAGGATCACATATCTCATATTAACTAACTTCACTATCATTTCTTTTTTACTCATTTCGATAATTATTTAATTGGCTATTATCTTATAAAAGAAAAAATTATACATCGATATTTATTCTGCTTAAAAAAGGGGGGGGGGCATAAATTTTCAATAAAGTTTTTCTTTTGCAAAACGTATACTTTGTTTGACAAAAATAAGGTTTGCATTAAATAGATATTTATTTCTAGAATCTAAAAATATAACATTTTAAATTTAACATCAGAATATTTTTATTTTAAATGAATTTTATATATTAATTTTTCGTAACAAAAATATTTAACTAAAGTTTTGAAATAAAATAACTGATGCTTTATAAAATTCATTAATTGATAAATCAATACTGAAAATTTCATTAAAATCGGATAATTCCCAGATTTTCGGTAATTTTTTTTTTGCAATCACGAATGTTACATTAAATTTGTAAACAAGCCTTTTATACCATTTAAAAAGAGCCAAAATGGTCGAACGCGAACGAAATTGACCAAAACAAACCGTTTTAAAAGTATTAAAAATAAACTGCATATGTAATGTTATTTTTCTTTTTTTAATGATGGTCATTATGTTACTATTTATTGTTTTAGACAAAAAAGTTTGACCGTAAATAATAGATTTGATTAATTTTAATTCGTTTTAAAAAAACTGTAGCAGACGAATTGTGGGTATTGTTAATATATATATATATATATATATATATATATATATATATATATATATATGTGTGTGTGTGTGTGTGTGTGTGTGTGTGTGTAACGAACGACCTTAAATGCGTAGGTGTCCGTGATGTAATTGTTGTCGTCAAAGGAAATGGACACTGCATTAACAATATAAATGCATTCTATGTTGTTATTCAGTGGTCAATGCGTGTCCCTAATATTGGAATAGTCCATAAATATAAGTGGCAATTCCTCGTACCTCTTAGATAATCCAATATGAATAATGGAGATGTTAGTACAGCGGTCCCCAACCTTTTTTTTGCGCCACGGACCGGTTTTATCTAAGACAATATTTTCACGGACCGGCCTTCATATGCTCCGGCCTACATTTGCTCGATAATCGTTAATGACGTAATCTAATAATAAATCATCCGCTGTGGTCTTATGTCAAATGCAAACATCAACAGACAATAAACAACATTTTGTTCATTAATTAATAATCAACAACATCTCTGTAAACGAAAATATTTATTTTAGAACGAAAATTCTTTCTAATAAGAAATAATTATAATAAATAAAAAAATCTCGTCAAGAGGCACAGAAGTCACTTTTCAAAATAAAGACTGATAATCAATAAAAAAAAAATAAATAAATAAAAAATTTAAAAAAATTAAAAATTCTGTACGGCCTGGTACCTAATGGCCCGCGGCCCGGTACAGGGTCGCGACCCGGTGGTTGGGGACCGCTGTGTTAGTATAAAAGTAAAATTTTCTTTGAATTTCTTCAGCCGACTACAGAAGCGAACTAACGAAATCTCAAACGTAGTATACTGTCGGCCTCTAGTTTTCGACTTTACCTGCCCGACACAAAGGCCTTTAACATAGAATGTCATAAAGCACTTGAGGGGCACTCGGTGAATTTGTTTCTATTGTAATGAACACTTGAAAGTTGTAAAGATTTTGAAAATCTGATTGGCAAAGGTACAATCTGCAGTAATCTCTCCATGATATGACACATTCGCACGAGACATGGGAGAAATTGGGGGAAAGACTAAAGACAAATCTACGCCAGGCGTCCATAATCAACAGCAGCTACTACTCCTATAGTGGGGAGGTAATGCAAATAGCTTCAAACGCCAAACGTTTCTCGATATTTTTGCCCTCAGTAATTTAATTTTTTTTTAATCTTAAAACTCAAATAAATTCATCAATCTGTACATATATAAAGGGCTGTTGTGTGTATATGTATGTCCGGGGGAAACTTCGAAAATAATACAATTAATGACAAAGTAAATATGTTGTCTACCCTTTCTTTACTTCTTTACTTCTTACTTGCTTCTATATCTTGGACATCTATTCTTCTGGCCGGCTTTGGTTCTTCTCTCATCTTGACTTGGTATATCTTCTAACATCTTGCGTCTGGGTCTGGAATCTTCTAAGGTCTGGACTTTCTTTTGGGGATTTCTCCTTATCAGAAGCCCTGTGTCATTGTTAGTTTTTAGGTAATAAAGACTTCGATTTACTTTGATGTTACTTTATTTGTAAATCCCCAAACCAGACATCTGCGCACATCCTACGAGCTCGGCTTCTAACTTCTAACTGACTGAGTTACTTCTATCCTTAAACCGGAAGACAGGGTCTTCTATGCCTTCCAGTTCTCACGATTTATCCCCAGAAGGCAAGGTGATAGTGAGGTCAAGCGCCGTCACTCACCCTCAAGGCCATCAGCTGCACTAATCGCCATTATGTTTCTACACTACCTTATACAAGTATTAGGGATCCAATAATTATGTAACAAATATAGATACGCATTAAATATCACCAGTTCTTGCTTTTTGAGTAAAAATAATGAAGGTTTTATTTATATTAATGAATATACTTTTTTTTTTAAATGAAATTTAAATGATAATAGCATAGAATTTTTTTTTTTTTGCATTTAATATTTCAAATAGTAGATATTCATTTTGTTTCCAGAGTGGTTGGATCAACGCAACGTCTTTTGTTTTTACATAGGGATTTTACGCGGATCCACCTCGCGATTCAATAATAATGGATTTGTGAGACTAATTTTTTTTTAAACTCCTCCACTACCCAGGCAACGCCGGGTATCCACTTCTAGTTACTTATAATTCTTGGATGTTGACATTAACATAAATTATTAAACAATACAATAAATTGTATCTAGTGGTGAGGTTTCAATCCTGGAGCTCTGGGGAATGTGGAGTGCTTATTGCCATTACTCCCAAGTCCACTCTGATTCGGAATGGTAGTACATGTTAGGATCCTATCTATAGGTTGAATAGATTAAAAAAAAGGAAATTCAAAATGTGTTTGAAAAATGTTATATACTCTACCCATGAACATTAATCCTCATAAATACAGGAGTATCATACTGACTGAGTAGTCTTATAACACTAGCAGTGGTTTACCTTCTTCACGCCGCTGGCGAGTATTGTATTTTGTTAATGTATTAAAGATTCCATTTCATTTTCATTTCCAGCCTTCGTTTGGATATTTCTCATTTAATAACCTTTGGTTGCAACAAAGTTACAATATATTGGTGTGACAAGACTTTTGGACCACCCTGTAGATTAATATACAGGGTGGTCTTGTCACCCCTATTTTAGAGGTAAAATTAATATATAACATATATTATATTATTACAACAAAAAATAATGAAAGTTAAAACAATATGTAAGGGGTGACAAGACTTTCAGACCACCCTGTATATTATATTATTTTTAATAATATAATATACAGGATGGTAACTTATATATTATATTATTACAACAAAAATACTGAAAGTTAAAACAATATGTAAGGGGTGACAAGACTTTCAGACCACCCTGTATATTATATTATTTTTAATAATATAATATACAGGATGGTAACTTATATATTATATTATTACAACAAAAATAATGAAAGTTAAAACAATATGTAAGGGGTGACAAGACTTTCGGACCACCCTGTATATTATATTATTTTTAATAATATAATATACAGGATGGTAACTTACATATTATATTATTAAAACAAAAAATAATGAAAGTTAAAACAATATGTAAGGGTGACCAGACTTTCAGACCACCCTGTATATTATATTATCAAAAAATAATGAAAGTTAAAACAATATGCAGGGGTGACCAGACTTTCAGACCACCCTGTATATTATATTATTAAAACAAAAATAATGAAAGTTAAAACAATATGTAAGGGTGACCAGACTTTCAGACCACCCTGTATATTATATTATTAAAACAAAAAATAATGAAAGTTAAAACAATATGTAAGGGGTGACAGACTTTCAGACCACCCTGTATATTATATTATTAAAACAAAAAATAATGAAAGTTAAAACAATATGTAAGGGGTGACCAGACTTTCAGACCACCCTGTATATTATATTATTAAAACAAAAAATAATGAAAGTTAAAACAATATGTAAGGGGTGACCAGACTTTCAGACCACCCTGTATATTATATTATTAAAACAAAAAATAATGAAAGTTAAAACAATATGTAAGGGGTGACCAGACTTTCAGACCACCCTGTATATTATATTATTTTTAATAATATAATATACAGGATGGTAACTTATATATTATATTATTACAACAAAAAATAATGAAAGTTAAAACAATATGTAAGGGGTGACCAGACTTTCAGACCACCCTGTATATTATATTATTTTTAATAATATAATATACAGGATGGTAACTTATATATTATATTATTACAACAAAAAATAATGAAAGTTAAAACAATATGTAAGGGGTGACCAGACTTTCAGACCACCCTGTATATTATATATTTTTAATAATATAATATACAGGATGGTAACTTATATATTATATTATTACAACAAAAAATAATGAAAGTTAAAAAAAATATGTAAGGGGTGACCAGACTTTCAGACCACCCTGTATATTATATTATTTTTAATAATATAATATACAGGATGGTAACTTATATATTACATTATTACAACAAAAAATAATGAAAGTTAAAACAATATGTAAGGGGTGACCAGACTTTCAGACCACCCTGTATATTATATTATTAAAACAAAAAATAATGAAAGTTAAAACAATATGTAAGGGGTGACCAGACTTTCAGACCACCCTGTATATTATATTATTTTTAATAATATAATATACAGGATGGTAACTTATATATTATATTATTACAACAAAAAATAATGAAAGTTAAAACAATATGTAAGGGTGACCAGACTTTCAGACCACCCTGTATATTATATTATCAAAACAAAAAATAATGAAAGTTAAAACAATATGTAGGGTGACCAGACTTTCAGACCACCCTGTATATTATATTATTAAAACAAAAAATAATGAAAGTTAAAACAATATGTAAGGGGTGACCAGACTTTCAGACCACCCTGTATATTATATTATTAAAACAAAAAATAATGAAAGTTAAAACAATATGTAAGGGTGACCAGACTTTCAGACCACCCTGTATATTATATTATTAAAACAAAAAATAATGAAAGTTAAAACAATATGTAAGGGTGACCAGACTTTCAGACCACCCTGTATATTATATTATTAAAACAAAAAATAATGAAAGTTAAAACAATATGTAAGGGTGACCAGACTTTCAGACCACCCTGTATATTATATTATTAAACAAAAAATAATGAAAGTTAAAACAATATGTAAGGGGTGACCAGACTTTCAGACCACCCTGTATATTATATTATTAAAACAAAAAATAATGAAAGTTAAAACAATATGTAAGGGTGACCAGACTTTCAGACCACCCTGTATATTATATTATTAAAACAAAAAATAATGAAAGTTAAAACAATATGTAAGGGGTGACCAGACTTTCAGACCACCCTGTATATATATTATTAAACAAAAAATAATGAAAGTTAAAACAATATGTAAGGGGTGACCAGACTTTCAGACCACCCTGTATATTATATTATTAAACAAAAAATAATGAAAGTTAAAACAATATGTAAGGGTGACCAGACTTTCAGACCACCCTGTATATTATATTATTAAACAAAAAATAATGAAAGTTAAAACAATATGTAAGGGTGACCAGACTTTCAGACCACCCTGTATATTATATTATTAAAACAAAAAATAATGAAAGTTAAAACAATATGTAAGGGGTGACCAGACTTTCAGACCACCCTGTATATTATATTATTAAAACAAAAAATAATGAAAGTTAAAACAATATGTAAGGGGTGACCAGACTTTCAGACCACCCTGTATATTATATTATTAAAACAAAAAATAATGAAAGTTAAAACAATATGTAAGGGTGACCAGACTTTCAGACCACCCTGTATATTATATTATTAAAACAAAAAATAATGAAAGTTAAAACAATATGTAAGGGGTGACCAGACTTTCAGACCACCCTGTATATTATATTATTAAACAAAAAATAATGAAAGTTAAAACAATATGTAAGGGGTGACCAGACTTTCAGACCACCCTGTATATTATATTATTAAAACAAAAAATAATGAAAGTTAAAACAATATGTAAGGGGTGACCAGACTTTCAGACCACCCTGTATATTATATTATTAAAACAAAAAATAATGAAAGTTAAAACAATATGTAAGGGTGACCAGACTTTCAGACCACCCTGTATATTATATTATTAAACAAAAATAATGAAAGTTAAAACAATATGTAAGGGGTGACCAGACTTTCAGACCACCCTGTATATTATATTATTAAAACAAAAAATAATGAAAGTTAAAACAATATGTAAGGGGTGACCAGACTTTCAGACCACCCTGTATATTATATTATTAAAACAAAAAATAATGAAAGTTAAAACAATATGTAAGGGTGACCAGACTTTCAGACCACCCTGTATATTATATTATTACAACAAAAAATAATGAAAGTTAAAACAATATGTAAGGGTGACCAGACTTTCAGACCACCCTGTATATTATATTATTAAAACAAAAATTAATGAAAGTTAAAACAATATGTAAGGGTGACAAGACTTTCAGACCACCCTGTATATTATATTATTTTTAATAATATACAGGATGGTAACTTATATATTATATTATTACAACAAAAATAATGAAAGTTAAAACAATATGTAAGGGGTGACAAGACTTTCAGACCACCCTGTAGATTAATGTATTGCGTGGTCGTAAAGTCTTGTCACCCCTATATTTTTAGTGGTAAAACAATTATATAACTTATATATTGTATTATTAAAACAAAAATAATGGAAGTTTATTATATACCCTACCTATGAACATTAATGGGTATGTTCCAATCCTCATAAAAATGGGAGTATTATGCTGACTAAGTAGTTTAATACCACTAGCACTGTTTTACCTTTCTTCATGCTGTTGGCAAGTATCGTATTTAGTTAATATTATAAAGATTCTATTTCATTTCCTGCCTCCGTTTGGTTATTTCTCATTTTGTAACCTTTGTTAGGTTACAATAAAAAAAATGAGATAAAAACCTGAATGAATAAAACAAAAACGTTTTCGGCATGAAATAACCCAGCAAGGGTTGACATGCCGTAAAATCCAACCGACTCATCTTATCTTTAATCTCATGTGAAATTACTTTAAACAGATATTGAGTTGAGGTATAACAGTTTTAGTGACATCACAATGCTTTTTAGTGACGTCACTGTACTTTTTAGTGACGTCACTGTACTTTTTAGTGACGTCACTATATTTTAGTGACGATTGTATTATTTTTAGTGAAGTTACTGTATCTATTTTTGTGACGTCTATATTTTTAGAGGTTATTATATATTTAGTGGCCTCCTGTATTTTTAGAGCCTTTTTATTGTCTTTCCTAGGGTCATAGGCACAAAGATAACGCAAGTAATTTCGTGTAGGATTTGAACTTGGGTCTCTGAATCCATTTCCTACAATGATAACCTTCAAGAGTAAGCATGCCTCCAGACTTTAAACACACACACACACGCACTTACATATATATATATAAAATGTGTGTGCGTGTGTGTCTATGCATCTGTGTGTATGTGTGTGTCTTTGTGCGTAGGTGGTGTTCTTGTTTCATACAATAATCAGTTCTGTGTGTCAGATTGATATCGGATATCGTCTAATTTTGCACAAGGTTAAATATGTATATCAAACAAGCATCAACCTACAAACAGCTCTACAATTGCATATATATATATATATATATAATATATATATATAATAAAAGAAAAAAGAGAAGAAAAGGAGAAAAAAAGAAAAAATTATAACATCACAAAAAAAAAAGAAACACGTCGATTTCTGAAAATCGTCTCTGACGATAAAGTTTACTTTGAAATCGATAAGACAAAAATAACA
>CM042171.1:70373932-70452539 GCA_023376005.1 Doryteuthis pealeii
AGATTAATACACATTTACATATTAAACTATTTGCAATAGCTTCTTAAGTAAACATATCAAACGTTGTAATAATTTATCATACTATAGCCACATGTATCTACTTGATAGGAATAAATTAAAAGATTGACCGACCATAAAGCAAAAGAGTCTCGCAACTTCTTATTATCTGTGATACATTTATTTTCCCTCAAACTAACGGAAGCCCTGATGAAGATCTATTAAAACAGATCGAAACACTGCAACGTAGGTGAAATAACACTATTCGTTTATGAACTTCCATCTCTCCTNAGGATTAATAGAGTATAAAAGAGAACGCATTAAATACGTTGAGCTTCTAGGAAAAATAAAAACACATTAAAACTATAAACAATGGGGTAAGAGAGAAATAGAAAGTTATTAAAGTATCAAGATATATTATAAGAATATATATAACTAGTGTGTGTGAGTGTGAAATATCTGTCTGTACTGTCTATTCTATCTCTGTCTTCTCTTCCTTTGTTTTTTTTCCTTTCTTTTCTTTCTTCTTTTTTTCCTTTTCTTCCATTGAAGCAGATGAGAACTGTAGCATCAACAAAGCCTTCATCAGCTGATGACTCTTTCGTCAGCCATGTTTTTATTAAAGATGGCCGACAACAATTGTTGCTTTAGTTTTTTATTTAGCCTTTTTTTTGGTGGGGGGGATGTGCAGTCAATTGTTAAAAGTATTCAAACGACATTAGAATAATCTCTGTACAGATTTTGAACGGCCTTGGTCCACGCTTGCGGCAATTTACTCAATGGTAGGGAAAAATTTCCATTAAAAAATGAATGAACCAGACATATCTGTCACATTTCATGAAAAATGCATAAAAGTGTGAATATATATCTATATCTATACATATATAAAGGGCAGTTGTGTGTATGTATGTCCAGATGAAATCTATACATATATAAAGGGCAGTTGTGTGTATGTATGTCCGGGGGTAATCTATACATATATAAAGGGCAGTTGTGTGTATGTATGTATGTATGTCCGGGAAAACTTCGAAAATAAAACAATTAACGACAAAGTAAATATATATACACATTAAATATCACCAGAGCTGGGTTTTTGAGCAAAAATAATGAAGATTTGATTTATATTTGTGAAGATGATAGCAGCATGTACAAGCACTTATGTCATTAAAGTTTTGAAAAACATCATCTAATAATGAGGTGAAATATCAATTGAATTTAACTGTCTATGTTGTTATATCCACACTTTCCTCTATTCTCAACCACATTTTGTTGGATTTATTCAAATTCTTCACTCCTCAAAATATGTCTATAACTTGAAAGCAGTTGATACCCAGACTAACACGAACTCGTTTACTTACCCAGCAGATATTATCTATCTATCTATCTATCTATCTATACATATATAAATGGCAGTTGTGTGTATATGTATGTCCGGAGGAAACTTTGAAAATAAAACAATTAACGACAAAGTAAATATATATACACATTAAATATCACCAGGGCTTGGTTTTTGAGCAAAAATTATAGAGATTTGATTTATATTCATGAAGATAACTAAAAAATAAAATTTAAATGATAACAGCATGGATTTTTTTTTATTTAGTATTTTAGATAGTAGACATTAACATTTCTTTTCAGAGTAGCTGGATCAATGCAAGGTCTATTTTTTTTACAATTGAATGAAGTTGTTTGTGTTTCATCCACTTTTATTCCTCAACTTTTAATTACATTTTTTTGGATTTTACCCAATGTGTTATTTCCTCATATATATATATATATATATATATATATATATTATATATATATATATCAGAGAATAAGATGGTCCTGTTAATAAACTAAAAGTTTATGCTTGGAGGGTGAGCCAGACCAGGAATTATAGTCAAACACTTTTGAACAGGCACACACACACACACACACACACACACACACAAACACGCACATAAACAAACACCACCACCCCCCACACACACACACAACACACGCATAAACAAACACCCCTCCCCCCACACACAAACACACGCATAAAACAAACACCCCTCCACACACACACACACACACACAAACACACGCATAAACAAACACCCCTCTCACACACACACACACACACACATACACACACGCAGAGAGTTTGAAAGACATGAAACAAAACGAAATGGACAGTCTCTAGCAACAACTTCAGTTTCAGAGATCTTCTGTAGATGAGATTTTTATCTCGAAATATTAAGAATTATTAATTAAAAAAATTACAGGTTAACAAACAACACCATAGTTACCTTATTTTTCTTTACACTTGCATTGTGATAGCCTTCAAAACCAACCACCAAACCAATATATATATATATATATATATATATATATATATATGTGTGTGTATATAAGATTTTTGGATGTTTGTTTTTTAGAAGCATTGTTGAATAAAGTATATATTATTATTTATATTTTTGCTTGATGTATACATCGCTGATGAGACTTAATAAAGTCGAAACAGTCTGTTCGATGTTCTACATGCCGAACAATCCTTTGACGGGATTCACTTGTCAAGATCATTTTCTATAAGTATCGAATTTTATGCGATACATGCATTGTAATTGCCTTCAAGCAAAGATATAAATAATAATAATAATAATAATATATATATATATATATATATATATATATATATATATTCAGACATATTTGGTTAAATAGTATAGACATCTTTTGTCTACATATCCAGGTTTTTTCAGGTGTTGAAATTCCAATTCTGGAGTGGGAAGTACTCTTTTATGTCTATTACTCCAAGGTCCTCACTGTGCCTGTTAGGGACCCATCTATGGGTTAAAAAAGATAAAAAATGAGTATTATAAAAATAGTTTTTTAAAAATTGAGTTTTTAAAAAAATGAATACCCATCAAGAAAGAATAAAACAAAACATCTATGTCATAAAATAGCCCAACATGTGTTGACATGCCGTAAAATCCAACTAATCAAAATAAAGAAATGAGATAGAAAAAGGCAAGTGCATCTGTGCATATAAAAAGGTCTTTTTGGTTTGTACATATGTGATGTTTCTAAGAGTTATAAAAGTTTGTGAGAGACTTACATATTTGAGAAGAGTTACTTTAGTTGTTGAACCTGTACATGTAGAAAGCCCTTTTTAGTTTGTAGATATGTGTGAAGTTTCTAAGAGCTATAAATGTTTGTGAGAGACTTGCATATTTGAGAAGAGTTACTTTAGTTGTTGAATCTGTGCATGTAGAAAGCCCTTTTTAGTTTGTACATATGTGTGAAGTTTCTAAGAGCTATAAATGTTTGTGAGAGACTTGCATATTTGAGAAGCATTACTTTAGTTGTTGATCCATCCCCGCTTGAAGCTACTTTGGAAATCTCCAGTGAAGTGGTTTATTTTGTCATGGATGCAATGCAGTGTTAGTGTGGACAGGATCTTCTGGATACTGTTCAACAACCTGATAAGTTGCGGTTAGTCACGGATATGTCACAGAAAAAGGCAAGTGTATCTGTGCATATAAAAAGGTCCTTTTTGGTTTGTACATATGTGATGTTTCTAAGAGTAATAAAAGTTTGTGAGAGACTTACTTATTTGAGAAGAGTTACTTCAGTTGTTGGTTATGTGGTATTATAAACATGCCTGTATATATGAATAAAGTTTATGGAATTCTATGCAGTACACTATTGTGTGAAGTTTCTAAGAGCTATGAAAGTTTGTGAGAGACTTACATATTTGAGAAGAGTTACTTCAGTTGTTGGTTATGTGGTATTATAAACATGCCTGTATATATGAATAAAGTTTATGGAATTCTATGCAGTACACTATTGTGTGAAGTTTCTAAGAGCTATGAAAGTTTGTGAGAGACTTACATATTTGAGGAGAGTTACTTCAATTGTTGGTTATGTGGTATTATAAACATGCCTGTATGTATGAATAAAGTTTATGGAATTCTATTCAGTACACTATTGTGTGAAGTTTCTAAGAGCTATGAAAGTTTGTGAGAGACTTACATATTTGCAAAGAGTTATTTACTTGCTGCTCACTGGTTGCATAAAATTATTCCAGTATGTGTGAATGTAAACTTATGGAATTGTATACTGTACACTATTGCGTGAAGTTTCTTTGAGCTATAAAAATTTGTGAGAAACTTACATATTTGAGAAGAGTTACTTTACTTGATGGTCACTGATTGCATAAAATCATTCCTGTATGCGCGAATGTAAACTTATGGATTTGTATGCTGTATACTATTGTGTGAAAAAATCAAACAAAAACCTCTTCAGCATGAGATGACCCAACAAGGGTTGACATGCTGTAAAATCCAGCAAATCAAAATAAAGCAATGATACAAAAAAAGGAAGTGAATCTGTGCATGTAGAAAGCCCTTTTTAAATTGTACATATGTGTGAAGTTTCTAAGAGCTATAAATGTTTGTGTGTGACTTACATATTTGAGAGGAGTTACTTTAGTTGTTGATCCATCCCCAACTGAAGCCACTTTGGAAATCTCCAGTGAAGTGGTTTATTTTGTCATGGATGCAATGCAGTGATAGTGTGGACAGGATCTTCTGGATACTGTTCAACAACCTGATAAGTTGCGGTTAGTCACAGATATGTCACAGCAGATAATCTCGGACACAAATCACATTCATATTTTGCCCAGAATCTGAGATTCCAGGGTACAACTCCAAGGTTCCTGTAGAAGAGATCTCTTTACAGGTGGAAACACATTGTTGGTGTTCGGCATGAAGCCATGAGGTTCCTAGTTCGATACCGGCCCTCGCCAACTCAGCATATGAGAAGCACAGGGATATGTGCGGGGAAGTAAGGAGCTGATGATAGGTGTGGTGCTCCACCTCAGATGCAAAAACAATCTCTTTGGTCTAGTGCTAATGAAAAGGGGATAGACTCCCTCGCTGATTGGTTGATACCGCCTTTAGGCCGCCCTACGACTTTACTTACTTACTTACTTTAAATATAGGCTCCTACATTTGGGGCACTGGTAGGTGTCGTCAGTGATGTAGTATGCATGGGACACTGGGAAGTCTTGGGTCTTTCAACATCATACTCTCCTTGCCAGGCTGACCCTATCAAAGATGATCAAACCCATTTGGCTTTTTATTGTTTTTGGGACGAGTATAAAATTCTCTACCAAGCCTCTGATTGGTTGGTGCAAACTGTTGGGATATTTGAGTATATAAGGTGTGCTTTAATTCCCCACCTTTATTTATAGACTAGCCACGGTCACGTGATTGACTCCTGTAGCCAATCACTAGCAATACTGTGTGACTGATACAATATTTAAACCTCCCATATTGGTCATAATTACAAAGGCGCTCACTGATGACGGACATAGGATTATCGTAGGACTCTTTACCAAGAACCAGGAACTCTTTACCAGAGGAACCAAAGGATTCATTATCGAATGACTTTATACCAGTAACTGAGAACACTTTAGTAACCAAAGGATTCATTATAGATGGACGCTTTATCTTTTATTTATTTTTTTTTTTTTTACCAACCCCTCCGCACGAGCAGGATGAGACACAAGGTCAATTTCTTAAGTTTAACAGGTTTGAATTCAGAGTTTTCCTTCTCCTAGACTGGTTGCCGAACCATGGTTAAAGAGCCCAGTCTGCCCTACTATTTACCCATAACTGGTGGGAGAGTAGGATTCATACCTTTCTCATATATATGTATATATATTCCCATATATGTATATATATATATATATATATACATATATATATATATCGGGTTAGCTCAGTCGGTAGAGCGTTCGGCTAGAAACCACAAGGTTCCTAGTTCGATACCGGTCATCGCCAACTCAGCGTAGGAGTAGCACAGGGATCTGTGTGGTAAAGTGAGGAGCTGATGATAGGTGTGGCGCTCCACCTCAGATGCTTGAATAATCTCCTTGGTCTAGCGCTAGTGAAAAAGGGATAGACTCCCTCGCTGTCTGGCTGGTACCGACATTAGGCCACCCCCACGACTTTACTTTTATGTGAGAAGAAAGGAAGCTAGTATAGAGAATCAGATATGTTTTTAAAAAAAATAAGCTGCCATTAAGAATGAATTTATTTCAAAACTTTGTCGGCATTAAATGACCCACTGAGGTTGATATGCCTTAAAACAAAACAAACCAAACCAAGATATGTTTCGCTAAAGGGATATAGTTATGAGAATAAATTTATTATCCACAAAAATAAATCACATGACAAAAATGAGAACCATTGCATTTTGCAGGAATAATAATTTCATTCTGCCGACGTTATCCCTATAGTGAAACATTAATCTGATATTCCCCTACTGGTTTTACACCTTCCTCTTTTTTCTCATACGATCAAATTTCCTTACCAACCTTACCCAAAACGGTGACACAAAAGCTAACAAAGCAGCCGACATTACAGCCTGCAAAATACTATGGTTTTTTTTTTTGTTTTTTTTTTTTTGTTTTGTTTTGTTTTTTAAGTGTTTTGGGGTTTGTTTTTAATGTTCCTATCATTCTGTTACTTACTGCCCTATTATTTCTGCCATTTTAGATTTTTATAAAAATAATTTATTCTGTCGATGATAATCTGAATGGAAGAAGCGTAAAATTATTTTTCAAAGACGAATAAATAAATGAATAAAAACTGTACTTTTTAGATTATCAATTTTTGATTTTTCGGACTGTTGTTCTCATCTTTATTATGGTAGTTATTGACACTACGTTAATGAATGAATAAATAAATAAATAAATAGATAAATAAATGAAATATATATACAAAAATAAATCAATAATAATAATAATAATAATAATAATAATAATAATCTTTGTACTTTTATTTGTCTGTATTTTTTAGATGAGCCTTGATGTGAATATTTTTTTATTTTTCGGACTGTTTTCCTCGTCATATTTTATTGTGGTTGTTATTGATACAACGTTATAATCTAATAATAATAATAATAATATAATAATAATAATAATAATAATAATAATAATAATAATAATGAATGAATGGATGAATAATAAATAAATAAATAAATAAATAAATAATAACAAATAAATAATGAATAATAAAGATATATAAAAAAGTGTTAAAGAAAGACGCTGAATCCGGAAGTGACGTCATTGTAAGAACACTTTTGTGACATGCGCAGTGTGGTCGGTTTTTTAAAAATCAGAGTGAACCCTCCCCATTGCTGCGGGTTGATTTGTCGATCTTAGAGAACCGCGCTCGTCATTTCGCTTCGGACAAGACACGAGCTCGTTTCTCTTTCTTTCTTGGCTTTTATTATTATTTACTATTTTTTTTTTATTTGAACTTATTATGAAAGCTTCTCTTGAATTGGACAGTCGGTTTGAAAGTGTAAATATGGCCCCAAGGTAAGAGAATTTAGACCAAGAGAATTTATCTTGCCTTTTTTTGTCTCTTTTTTTTTTGTATAAGTGTTTTTTTTTTAACTTTTTAAAATGTTAAAATAAATTTTTAAAAATCAATCAACACATTTAAATTCATTTTATTTATTTTTAAATTCATATTTATTGTTTTTATTTTATACTTGATATAATAGTGTTTATATATTTATACACGTATAATAATATTGTGATTTTTAGTTTAAAGAAATGTATTACTTTAATAAACAAATAAATCATTTAAATAATTTAACGTTTAAAAAAATGAAATAATTAATGATTTATATTTAAAGAAAAAAAATCGTTTTTTTTTTTTTGTTTTTTTAGTTTTTGTCTTTTTTTTTTTTACTTTTTAAAATCAGAAAATAAATAAAAATCAATTAGCCCATCTAATTTTATTTTATTTATTTTTAAATACATATTTATTGTTTTGATTTTATATACTTGATTATAATAGTGACTTAAGTGTTTTACTATCTTTGTGATTAATTTTAAGAAATGTATTATTTCAATAAACAAAAGCAACAAAAAATATTTAAATAAATTAACGTTAAAAATAAAGTAAATAATCTTTATCTAAAGTATAAAAAATCGTTTTTTTTTTCTTTTTTACACGACTGGATATTAAAAAATTAAGATTTATTTTTAGTTTATTGTTGTAATTATGATGTCATTTTTATTTTACGTCAAATTTAGTTTAATAAATTATATCTTTATATCAAGAAAAATCTAATTTGATTATATTTTGTTTTCTTCTCGATGTTAGGATCACTTTTTTTATTTTTTTACAAATTTTTATGGTTTAGAGGCGATAAAAATTTTCTAATATAAAAATAAGAGTAACAATAAAGAAAATTCCCTTAAAACAGTACAATTTTTGCAGTTCCGAGGTCAAAAAATGTATAACTGAATCACTACGCAACAACTTTCATCAATTAATGCTGTCCTTTAATTTTAAAAAACAAAAACAAAAAACTTTATAAATGAGTTAATCCAGTTGTTTTCCTTAGAGTTTGATTTTTGTTAAGTATTAATCCCAGTTGAGAAATTAAAAAAATATATATTGGACTTGATTTCATATTCCACTAACATCTGTCCGGTAGACTGGTAAAAATTTACACCTCTGAATTCAGTCTACTAATGATTTTTATTTTCCCGATAAATAGTTTTAAAAAAAAGATGTTTAGATTAAAGAAAGAAAAATAAATACCATTCCTTCGTGGCACACGAGAAAAAAAAATCTACAAAAGGAAAGTTTTGTTCATCAATTTCGACCCCCAAAAATGTTCAACTTGAATGAGTGAGTATAAAAATTAAACAAAGAAGAAACAATCTCATTTTAAATATAAATGTATTTTTATTTCATTTTTTATTTTTATTTTTTTAATATTCGGTTGATAACATTTTACTTTTAAAGTATATAAATCTTGAGTTTTAATCTTAAAAGAATAAATAGATAAATAAATAAATACTACCCCTGTCCCATAATTTGTTATACATTTGCTTATCAATTTCATAGATGAAATTCAACTACTATTATGGGACTTTGCGATGGTATATAATATGTATAGATTTTTTTTTTTTTTTTTTTGCTAAAATTAAAGTATGGGTTTATAAAAATATTTGTTAAGTAAATTTATTTATCTATCTATCTAGATACTGTCCCATAATAGTTTGTAGATTTACATATCAATTTCACATAAAATGTAGCAACTATCGTGGTACATAACCCCCCCCTTTTTTTTTTTTTTCTAAAAGTAAACTTTTTTTTTCATTATTTTTTTTTTTTTTATAAATGAAAAAAAATAATAGCAAAATGTTTGAAATAATTGTCCATCTTGCTTTAAAAACACTTTTTATTTTATTAGTTTGTCTTAATAAAGTACATTAATTTGCTTGTTTTATTTATTTTGATAAAGTACCCCATATTGTTAGTCTTAAAAATCAGCTGAAACACACACACACTCACTCACTCACTCACATATATTTTTTCATATATATTTTGTCCATAGATTTAAGAGCATTAAAAACTTTATTTTTTCACCAAGTGGCAATAAAAAAATAATAAAAAAAAAAAAAGAAATTGACTTTTTTTTCCTTTATGAGAAAAAAATAGCTTAAAAAAAAACAATTTAAAAGCCAGGATGAGGTATGACATTTTAAATTGGAAGTTTTGGGGGTTATTATTATTATTATTATTATTATTATTATTATTGTTATTTCTTCCGAAGTCGAATTAATAAATATGATCAGCTGATCACGCACGACACAGGCTGCTAGGGTGGATGTAATGAAGAAAGAAATAGCAAATAAAAAGCAACAAGAATTTTTAGATTAAAAAACAACCTATGGTTTGACCCACATTCAAACTTTGTGGGTGGAAAATGTCATTTTATCCACGGAGTAAATAAAAGCTTAGAATTCTTTTCTCTCCCCCCACCCCGAATCTATATCGATAATATGCTAACCAGATTTAAATTTAAATGGATATTTTCTTTAAATTGTACTTCAAGTGTTGGATTTCTCATCTGTAAAATTAATTACTAAAACTGTAATTTTATTGTGTTGCAAACCAGAGAAGAAAAAAAATTGCCTCATTTATCAGAACGATGCACTTTTAAGATCCTATTATTAAGAATAAAGCCAATTCCAGTCCTATTCGCAACTGAATTATTATTGTGGTGGTCTGTGTTAAAAATACCGAATGACTTTTTTTTTTTTTTTTTTTTTTTTTTTAATTATTTAAATCATCCAATTTCTCGTGAAGGATGACGATGAAATTGAAATCCTAATTGAATTAGAATGCTTCACTCCTTACTGAATAGAAGCATCAATATCATCAGGAATCGCTGTTACAATACGAACCCAACGGAATCACGAGTCGTCTAGCAGAAATAGAATATTATATTTTCTGCTTGCGCGACCACATGATAATGGTGTGTATGTGTGTGTTATTGTATATATAATGCGTGTATAATTGTGTGTATAATACTACTGTATTGTATAGGCATGTCTGTGTGTGTGTGTATACAATACATTGTATATAATTGAAATGCTAATTAGAATCCTTCACCCCTTCCTGAATAGAAGCATCAATATAATCAGGGATCGCTGTTACAATGGCGCCCCAACGGAATCACGAGTCGTCTAGCAAGAAATAGAATTAATGATATTATTATTTTCTGGGGAGAAATGTAGTGCCCCTGATTTTTAACGTTAAGCATAATATCTTTAACAACAACAAAAAAGCAAAATAACTATCCCCTCCCCACACAATAAACGTTATTAAATTTTATCTATGTATATTTGTATTAAATAGCTCAACATTTTATTTACGTGAAATATTAACTTTTATCTGGGATTAAAATAATTGTTTTAAAGATTTCTGGTTTCAAAAATTACGGACCTGATATTTCTGGGCAAAAATAGACGTAGAAGTTTTTTTTAATGTTACTAAATAATCTAGTCATTTTTTTTTTTTTTTTTTCGTAGCCTCACTCAGTGCGTGGGAAGGGGGAGGTAAGAGAAGTGGGGAGGTATGGTCTTCCTGTTATTTTTTTTTCGCTCAACAGAGAGATAGTAGGATCAAACCACTCCTGGGGAAAAAATTAAGTGGGCCAGTCTCTGTCTCTCTCTCTGTCTCTCTCTCTCTGTCTCTCTCTCTCTCTCTCTTTCTCTCTCTCTCTCTCTCTTTCTCTCTCTCTCTCTCTCTCTCTCTGTCTCTCTCTCTCTCTCATAATGTTAACCTACATAAGTTAGCTAGTTTTGCTACTTACCCTACTAGCAGCCCCACAAACTCAGCTTTTGTACTAAAAGAGCAAGCTTAGTAGTAAATAAAATATTTTCGTTTTTCTGACTTAGCAAGTGTTGGGATATAATATATATATATATATATATATATATATATATATATATATATATATAAGATAAATATATAGGTTTTACATATCTATTTATTGGGTGACAAAGGAACATTCACAACCATATTGGTTTCATGCGATGCATTCATCAGGTGAAGATCTTCACCTGATGAATGCATCGCATGAAACCAATATGGTTGTGAATGTTCCTTTGTCACCCAATAAATAGATATGTAAAACCTATATATTTATCTTATTATATTATATAACAGCTCTATTTTATATTGAGCACTCTACCAATAATACTGCCTTTGGTACACCATTCCAGCAAAAGCTGTAATAGTGACCATCTCACACTACAGTATATATATACATATATATATATATATATATAGTGATATGGTCACTGTTTCAGCTTTTGCTGGAATGGTGTACCAAAGGCAGTATTATTGGTAGAGTGCTCAATATAAAATAGAGCTGTTATATAATATAATAAGATAAATATATAAAGGTTTTACATATCTATTTATTAGGTGACAAAGGAACATTCACAACCATATTGGTTTCATGCGATGCAATCATCAGGTGAAGATGTTTCAACATTTGAAGCATATTCACCTGATGATTGCATCGCATGAAACCAATATGGTTGTGAATGTTCCTTTGTCACCTAATAAATAGATATGTAAAACCTTTATATATTTATCTTATTATATATATATGAGAGAGAGAGAGAGAGAGAGTACGTAAACATTGTGTTTATTTGATATGGCTTTTAGCCGACAATTTTTGGAGGATATGTGCTTAATTGAAGTCGTACCTAATTTTTGAAAATTAATTAGTTAATAATTAATGAATTTAGGCGGGCATATATGTTCAAATGTAAGACTAAACAAATTACATTTCGACCTATTAGGTCTCATCAGCAAGGTTATAGACATGGGAGACTGCTCCATGTGTGACTTTAAACCTGGACTGTTGAACATATATGCCCGCCTAAATTCATTAATTATTAACTAATTAATTTTCAAAAATTAGGTATGACTTCAATTAAGCACATATCCTCAAAAAAAAAAAAAAAAAAAATATATATATATATATATATATAATATATATTATATATTTGTTGAACAACGCAGCTATTTTTTGTCTGCAAACCTTGTTCCAGGTCCTTTCAAGTTGCCGGATTGATGGGATTATATCTGGTGAAAATTGGCTGATGTATTTGCCATAACTTGTTTACCCCAGGACTTTCCGCCCTATCGTGGGCCATCTTCAGGGGTAGTGCATAAACAATACAACAATGGGTTGTAATAGGGCGGAAAGTCCTGGGGGAAATAAGTTACGGCAAATACATCAGCCAATTTTCGCCAGATATAACCACATCAATCCGGCAACTTGAAAGAACCTGGAACAAGATTTGCAGATAAAAAATGGCTGCGTTGTTCAACAAAATATGCCTTAAAGAAGAAATGCTGCCTAAATATACATACATACATATATATATATATATAATGATATTCCCCTCTCTCAGTACCATATTTCTTATTAGGAGGTGCGAGGTACATGGCATAATGGTTAGTCATAGGAAATGGACTTGTCGACCCGAGTTCAAATCCTTGACGGGGCTGTTTGCATTTCACATAGTGTTAATACCCTTGGGAAAGCTGAATCTATATATTCTCCCTCCAGCTATGGGTAAAGAGTAGGGCAGACTGGACTCTTCAACCTTGGATAGGTAACCAGTCTAGGAGAAGGAAAATTCTGAATTCAACCTGTTAAGCTCTGCTTAAGAAATTGACCTTGTGTTACATCCTGCTTATGCGAAGGGGTTGATATATATATTTCTCATTATTTTGAGGTGAGTGGGTGGGTTGCTTAAAATTAAAATGAAAGAAAATACTTAAAATTAATTAATTGACAAAGAAACTTCTATACATTTGAGCCGTGACATAAATATGAATGGAGGCACATTGTGTAATGGTTATAGTCGTAGGAAATGGACTCATTGACCTGAGATCAAATTCTGGACAAGGCTGACTGCATTTCACATAGCGCTAATACCCTTGGGAAAGGTATGTATCCAACTACTTTGCTATGCGTAAATAGTGGGGCAGACTGGGCTCTTTAACTTTGGTTAGATAACCAGTCTAGGAGAAGGAGAACTCTGAATTCAAACTTGTTGAACTCCACTTAAGAAATTGACCTTGTGTCACATCCTAGTCTTTAGTAGTAGTAGTAGTCGTCATTAGTTCAGAAACCATATACTCAAGCCATATAGTCACAAAGGGGCTGTTTATTTCTTTCTAGGCTCCTGAGTTCTTTTTCAGAGAGAAGGGGAGAGAGAGGGTAAGGTCAAGTTATTCTATCGGTACTACTATGCGAAACCCATATGGGGAAACCCGGAAAGCCCTGTCTGCCTCCCATGAAGCTTGGCCGAAAAAAGACCGATTTTACTCTTCTTCCATTTGTTGTCCCGGGGGTGGGAGGGTCACTTCCGCTCCTCCGCAGAAACTAGAACTTCCAGTTTTATTTTTAACTTTAGTTCTGGGGTCATTGGTTGGTCAATTGAGTTCCAAACTTTAACCTCTCTTTGTTCTTATTTCTTTTTCCTCTCTTTCTCCAGAAATTTGAATACCGTTTTATTTTCAATCCCCAAATTCCCCATAGACCATAATAATTAGGTAAAAATTAGTAAATGTATAAATATGTGACCCTATTGTCATGGGCACCTCATGTAGTGTAATGGTTAACAGGCTAGATTCACAAACCATTGTGAAAGAGTTCAGCTTACTGGGATTCAGCCTTCATCTGGGGGTTCAGAATATACCAACTGTATCCCTGCAGAGGGTACCCCCTCCCCAATGGGGCCATGGGTGGTGATCTGTGATGCTTAAGAATGGATACCTTGGTGGTTGAGCAGTCCATGACATGCAACACTTCATTTTGCCTCTTTGCAGTCAGAAAGGCTCTCTGATCAATCGGCTGGTCACATCAAGCTTTAGCACCTATATGATGGTGTAACGTTGTCCCTTTTTTCCAGGCACTAAAACGAAATCTGTAACGTTGTCGTATATCTGGTCACAGTACCCAAAGCGATATACATAACGGGGCGGTGGTGGTGGCAGCGATATATTCACGGTACTAAAAATGTATTCTTGTTGATAAAAATTACAACGCGAGAAATATGTAGTCACAACTGCTAGCCTTTATTATCGTGCTCGCCTCGTGTGCTGTATCGGAGAGGAGGAAAGGCAGAGAGAGAACACTACTTGATTACTGTGACCCCATACTAGGCACCAAAGGGCCGTCCGTTCCCCTACGCGTCTGAAAGCAAAAAGAGGCTGGTACCTTTTTTCGTTGTTCCACGTCACCACGTGACTTCCGGTCAACACCCGAAACTTCCGGTTGACACTCAATTCTCCATTCGGGGTCACGCTACGGTCAAACCATCGTTCATCCTGTTTTGCTCATCACTATTTTTTAAACCTTTATCATCTCTCACTTATTTCTTTCTTCCTCCTTTTCTAATATAGTAGTTCTAGCTCACAAAAGTCAGGATAATATCCCCATCTTGCTACAGATTGTCCCAATCCCATTGCGTTTATGGCAAGCCCCAACCCTTTTTTATCATATAAGTGCTAGAAGGCGGTGGCTGAGGGTCTTTATGTACTTGGTATGACGTTAAACTCTATCTAATGAAGTTCAAATTCAGGAGCTCTAGGGAATGTGGAGTACCCCTTTATCACCAATACTCCCAGGTCCACCCAGAGTGGTAGCACTTTTTAGGGTCCCATCTATGGGTTAAATAGAACCTATATATAACCCTTCATGGAAGTGCGTGGTGTAATGGTTAAAGTCATGGGAAATGGACTCGTCGCCCCAAGTTCAAATCCTGGATGTGGTAATTGCATTTCACATAGCGCTAATACCCTTGGGAAAGGTATGAATCCTACTCTCCCTCCTGTTATGGATAAATAGTAGGGCAGACCGGGTTCTTTAACCTTGGTTAGGCAACCAGTCTAGGAGAAGGAAAACTGAATTCGAACCTGTTGAACTCCGCTTAAGAAATTGACCTTGTGTCACATCCTGCTCGTGCGGAGGAGTTGGTAAATATATATATATATATATATATATATATATATATATATATCCCTTCATCCCGAATGCTCCCAGGTCCACTGTGACCTGAGTTTTAATTCCTGTTAGGCTCCCTTTTTATCATATATATACTAGAAAGCAGTGGCTGAGGGTCTTAATGTCCTGGGTATGATATTAAACTCTATCTAATGAAATTTCAATTCTGGGGAGAGTGGAGTACTTCTTCATCACCATTACTCCCAGGTCCACTCTGACCCAGAATGCTAGTACCTGTTTGTCTATGGGTTAATTAGAAAAAATGAGTTTTAAAAAAATTGATTACCCATCAAGAATGAATTAAACAAAAATGTCTTTGGCATAAAATAACCCAATGGTTTGACATGCCGTAAAACTTCACCAGCCAATGCCAAGTTTGACACGCTATGATAGCCGTGTTATAAATTAAAAATGCCTTCGAATAATATAACGAGATCTCCCCCTCCTTATAGATCAGGAAATCTATACATATATAAAAGGCAGTTGTGTGTATGTCCAGAGGAAACTTTGAAAATAAAACAATTAACGACAAAGAATGGATACCCTGATGTAAAAATAATGTTTTGAAAGATATTGCCTGAGGGGATGGGAGCTGAAAATTCAATGTCATAGAGTGTATACCATAAGTATGTAAAATCGTCAAATTTATTAAAGGAGAAAAATATATATATATATATAATATATATATATATATATATATATATTATATATATATATATATATATACATTAAATATCACCAGGGCTTTTTCTTTTTTTTTTAAATTTAAAATTTTTTTTTTTTTTTTTTTTTTTTTTTTTTTTTTGCATTTAATATTTTAAATAGGAGTCATTAAATTTTATTTTCAGAGTGGCTGGATCAACGTAAGGTGTTTTTTTTTTTTTTTTTGTTGTTTTTTAACATAGGGATTTTAATGGGGCATCCTGCGGGGATCCAACTTGCAATTCAACAATAATGGATCTGTGAGACTATCTCTCCCCCATACCTTTATCCAGGTGATGCCGGGTAGCCACTTCCAGTGTATTTATAAGGATTAAAAAACAGTTTATCTTAACCATTCATTGTAAGTTCAATTCTCACTGGGCGCCCACTACATCTGGCCTTGTGCCACATCTAAGCTGAGCTTTGTCAATAACCATATTGACACGTACAAGTTTATTAGGCAGAATTATCAGGTTTTTCAATGAATCCAACATAAACCGAGATAAACTACTGTTACGTCTGACCTTTTAAAAAGAAATCTTGTGGGTGGGTCGAGTTGAATCATTTACCCTAAAAAGGCCAACGACTTCATTCAACACACAAAGATTCTTTCATTTGATAGAAAAAAAAAACAACAAAGATTTTTTTTTTTTTAATTTGAAAATCTATGCCAAAAAAAAAAGTTGCCGAATTAGATTTTCTATTTTTGTATAAGCAAATAAAATATCCAACTCTGTAAAATATTTATCTAGTAATTAGATGACATATATATATATATATATATATAAACACCAACCCCTCCCCACGAGCAGGATGTGACACAAGGTCAATTTCTTAAGCAGAGTTTAACAGGTTTTGAATTCAGAGTTTTCCTTCTCCTAGACTGGTTACCTAGCCATGGTTAAAGAGTCCAGTCTGCCCTGCTATTTACCCATAGCTGGAGGGAGAATTGGATTCATACCATTCCCAAGGGTATTAGTGCTATCTGAAAAGCCAACAGCTTCGTCCAGGAATTGAACTCGGGTTGACGAGTCCATTTCCTATGACTCTAACCATTAGACCATGCACCTCCATATATATATGTGTGTGACAGGAAGCGCGTGGTGTAATGGTTAAAGTCATGGGAAATGGACTCGTTGCCCCGAGTTCAACCATGGACGTGCTAATTGCATTTCACTTAGTGCTAATACCCTTGAGAAAGGTATGAATCCTACTCTCCCTCCAGCTATGGGTAAATAGTAGGGCAGACTGGGCTCTTTAACCTTGGTTAGGCAACCGGTCTAGGAGAAGGAAAACTCTGAATTCAAACTTGTTAAACTCCGCTTAAGAAATTGACCTTGTGTCGCATCCTGCTCGTGCAGAGGGGTTGGTGTATATATATATATATATATATATATATATATATATATATATAAGTAAACAATGTGTTTGATATGGCTTTATTTTGGGAGAATATGTGCTTAATTGAAGTTGTACCTAATTTTTGAAAATTAATTAATTATTAATGAATTAGGTGGGCATACCTATTCAAATGCAAGGCTAAACAAATCGAGAAAAATCAATCTCTATATGTACATTTCAGCCTATTAGGCCACATCAGCAGAGCTATAGACAGGAAGACTGCTTGGTGCATGATCCGAATATATATATGTGTGTGTGTTTGTGTGTACATTGATAATGGAAATGAATCCAACGATATGTTGAAAGGAAAAATAAATAAAAGAAAGAATGTTGAATGGATAAAATAGATTTACTAACACGTATTTCGGTCAGGAGTTAGTTCATGTACACATGTATTCTATTTATTATTATTTTGAATATAAAATAATAATAATAGAAAATTATTTTATTATTTTATATTTAAAATAATAATTGATAGAATACATGTGTACATGAACAAACTCCTGGCCGAAATACGTGTTAGTAAATCTATTTTATCTATTCAGCATTTTCTTTCCTTTATTTATTTTTCCTTTCAACATATATATGTGTGTGTGGTATATGTAGTTTTCTTTTTTGTATTGGAGAATTGAAAATAAAGTGCTTGATTACAGGTGTAAGAGCTGTATTTATTTGTTAGAGTACAATACATTTAAGGTGTAATTGTTACCATTGGTTTCAAAGCAGCGTGTTAGCCATTTATCAAAACAATGTCTTGATGATAAGTGGCTAATATACTGTTTTGAAACCAATGGTAACAATCACACCTTAAATGTATTGTACTCTATAGCATGTATGTATGTATGTATAGGCAGTATTTTTTCCCTAATGCAGTTGGTATTAAAAGTGTCTCCTAATTAAGTGTAAAATTTCAAGAATATTGATAAAGATTAGCTACTTTGATTTTGAAAAACAAAATAGCATATAAAAATTTAGTCCCCCCCCCCAAAAAAAAAAGTCATATTTTATGTTTTAGACAGTTTGAAGCAAAATATCATTTTAACTCACTGTAAAAAATAATTCAATAGATAAAAACACAAAAATTACATATTTACAAAGATTATTTTCTTTTCTTTCCAACCATATAAATATTTTAAAGATTGGACCAGAGATATATACGAGAAATTGCGATTTGAACTGATGAAGTTGAAAATTTGTCAATGCCCAACGATTTTACCAAACAACCTGGTAATGCTACAGAAAACCAACCAGCCAGCAGATAAGTTAGATCCACATTTGGTTTGTTCCTTGTTTTATGGAAGGCAAGTTCATCGTGGATGATTTGATAGTCAGAATCATGATTAATCTGCAAAGAACGAACTATCTAATTGATAACTCGCCAGTTCACCAATACCATCTCTCGAGCTTACTGGATCTTCTCATCAGATGTGGAGGTTGAGGGGCATCCTGCTCCCTCTTTGTGCATCACGCTTGTCTAACCACTTTTAAACTTCTCTATCTACTCATACATACTTCTACACAGTAGTGCACTGTCCCTGTATTGTGCTAGAAAGCCTCTGATGAATTTCAGCCCTTGACACTCCTTCTGACCAGAGAACTCGGATCACTTCTTTGGTGCATACTGCTAGTGGAGTGGCCATGTTGACAGTGTAAAGACAGCAAGCAAAATGGCACGATCAGGCTCAAACTTTGATCACATAACCCAACTATAAGCAGACATAGAATGACAATAATAAAGACTATCAAGACCTGTGGATATACCACAGTATGGTAATTTAATTATTACGAAGTTTGATATGTTTATTTAAGAGCTATTGCCAAAATAGTTCAATATGTAAAAAGTATAATAATCTTGATTTAATTCTCTCGCTCTTCTTTTCATCTTTTTAGATTGAAACAGATTAGTGCTCACCCCTCTCTCTCTCTCTCTCTCTTTCCCCTACTCTTTCTTTCTTTCTTTTTTTTGTGTAGCATATCCTTTTTCTTCCTTTTCTTTAGAAAAGATTTATGTAGATTTACGGTAAGATGAAAACGGTTGACCAAAACTTCATAGGGAAACAAACAAGGGGAGGTTACTCTCATTTATGTAGCTAATGTTCAGATTACCGTATTTTGCTGCTGGGTAGCTGCTTCTAGTATATTATAAAGATATTTTATGGCAAAAGTGTGGATAATTTTTGGCTTTCCCTCGTATAATCCAGTTAATAATAAACAAATCTTTGTATGAAATTCCAATTGGTAAACGGTCCCCGGTAAATTGTACATTTTAATTCTAAAAATCCGAAATTATTATCAGTGGCTTTATAGGAGCCGGTTTAGCTCCATCAGTAGAACACCCGGCTAGGAATCGCAATCCAGTTAATAATAAACAAATCTTTGTATGAAATTCCAATTGGTAAACGGTCCCCGGTAAATTGTACATTTTAATTCTAAAAATCCGAAATTATTATCAGTGGCTTTATAGGAGCCGGTTTAGCTCAATCAGTAGAACACCCGGCTAGGAATCGCAAGTTTCTTAGTTCGATAACAGTCCCCGCCAACTTGGCGAATAAGTAGACCAGCTTGGGTAATCTGATCTATGTGGTAAAATGGGGAGCTGATGGTAGATGTGGCGCTCCACCTCAACAAAAACAATCTCCCTAGTCTAGTGCTAGCGATCTCAGGCTTTCCGGTTAACGCCGGGGGTCCAGTGAGCTTCATCCGCTGGACTTGTTGAGAGTTTAATAATAGCGTCGATCCCAAGGGGCTATCCCCCCCAGCAACACCTGCCCCTTTAAGTCAAGGGGGCAGGGCTGGGTTTATTGCCCAGCGTCTGAGGTGCACCCCCCCCCTTGAGGGGGAATGCCAAAGGGATCAACACAATTTTTGTTCTTTCCCGCCCATTGTGTGTGGGCCCACATTAAAACGAGGCCTTGTGCCCAGCCCATACAAGTGGGGTATAAGGCAAATACATCTCCCTAGTCTAGTGCTAGCAAAAAGGGGATAGACTCCCTCATTGTCCCGCTGATACCAACAATAGGTCACTACATCAACTTTTACTTACTTGGATCTGTACAGTAAAGTGGGTGCTGATGGTAGGTGTGCCACTCCACCTCAGATGCAAAACAATCTCCCTGTGCTAGTGAAAAGGGGATAGACTCACTCGCTCTCCAGCTGATACTGACTATAGGCCACTGTGGTAACCTACTTTAACTCTTAACATCCTATACCGCCTCATTCCACCCGGCCGGAAGTCACATTTGTTTTCATAATCTGACCCAAACTATAGCCTTTGTTTAAATATAATATTAAACATATGTAAGTAAGTAAGTAAAGTCGTCGGGGCGGCCTAAAGTCAGTATCAGCCTATCACTGAAGGAGTCTATCCCCTTTTCAATAGCACTAGACCAAGGAGATTGTTTTGGCATCTGAGGTGGAGCGCCACACCTACCATCAGCTCCTTACTTTACTGCACAGATCCCTGTGCTACTCCTACGCTGAGTTGGCGAGGACCGGTATCGAACTAGGAACCTCGTGGTTTCTAGCCGAATGCTCTACCGACTGAGCTAACCCGGCCCTTTATTTTAAGGAATTTAACAGGTAACTTTAAATGAAAAGGCCATTTTTGATAGATCCTTATAGGAATGGGACTCTGGACTTAAAAAATTCTCAACAGGATGTTAAGAGTTAAAATGGCTTTCATGTTTTCATTTCAAATTAAATGTGCTAACTTTGTTAAGCTTTAAAAGGTTAGTACATATACGACACTCAGAAAATGCCAAAAATAGTATTGTGTTACATGTCCCCATAGCAATATCTTTGGCACAGTTTCCACCATTTTGTTCAAACATAGTTTTCTAAAAAGGCTTTTGTGTTGATTAGTCAGCGGTTTTTAAAATTTATATCTTTCTTGCATCATATTCTCTTTTAGTCTTGTTAGGTAGAAACATTTTATTGTAGGCTGTTTGAAAAATGACTGCTTTCATCATAACTAGAAGGGGCTACCCAGCTTCACCTAGGTAGAGGGAATGACTCAACATATAATAATATAGTAAGAAATGTATTCTATAATTCAGGGTGTTTCATAGAATTCTTTCAAGTTATTAGATATAGGTAAATAAAAATGACCATGGGTGATGACCTGTGATGCTTAAGGATGGCATCCTAGTGGCTGAGCAGTCCATGACATGAAGCATTCACTTGAGCTCTTACTTAGACTCGACGGGCGGTCAGAGAAGCCTCCTCCAATCAATCGGCTGGTCACATCAAGCCCTAGCAGCTATATGATTGTCCCAACCCTATTGTACTTATAGCAAACCCCAAACCTTTTTCAACATATATGTGCTAGAATATGGTGGTTAAAGGCTTTAGTGTCCTGGGTATGACATTAAACAGCATCTGGTGGCAAAGTTCCAATTCTGGAGCTCTGGGGAGTGTGGAGTACCCCTTCATCACCATTGCTTGCAGGTCCACTATAGACCATAGGGATATTACCTATTAGGGTCCCATCTATGAGTTAATAGGAAAAAATGAGTTTAAAAAAAATTTCAGTACCCATCAAGCAGGAATATATATATATATATATACCAACCCCTCCGCACGAGCAGGATGTGACACAAGGTCAATTTCTTAAGTGGAGTTTAACAGGTTTGAATTCAGAGTTTTCCTTCTCCTAGACCGATTGCCTAACCCAGGTTAAAGATCCCAGTCTGCCCTACTATTTACCCATAGCTGGAGGGAGAGTAGAATTCATACCTTTCCCAAGGGTATTAGCGCTAAGTGAAATGCAATTACCACGTCCAGGATTTGAACTCGGAGCGACGAGTCCATTTCTATGACTTTAACCATTACACCACGCGTTTCCTAGAATAGAATATCTTTGGCATAAAATAACCCACTTGTGTGGAGGGGTTGGTAAATATATATATTTCACAACATTAATGAAATTAATTTCGAATTCAGTGCTAATGTACTTAAATGTATTTAGCTGCTGCTGTTATTTATAGAAACCACATTTAAAAACCCATTACTACACGTCACAATACCAGTATAAATAGGACACTTAGAAAAGTGGTATTGTTTTTTACAATATACACACCCCGTGATGATGGCTCATGATGAGACCAAAAGTACTTGGGAACATATTAGCTATGGCAAATTTATAAGCCAATTCCAGCCTGATATTGTAAACATCCATTTGACAACTTGAAAGGATTGAAACCAGAATATGTAAATAGAATAGGATTGGTGCTCTTCCAATATGTGATCTACTGAAGGTTGTGATCTACTATTGATGACATGTGATCTACTAGGAAAAAAGAAGTTAGGGTTAGTTTAATGGGAAAATAATGGGTAGATCACATATTGGAATGTAAACAACTCTGTAGATCACATATTGGAAGAGCACCAAAAATAGTGTTTGGTAGCTGAAAACACGCTCTATTTAATGTTGTTATTGTACTGTCTGTATCTGTTGTAGATTTAGTCAAAATAGATTGAAAATAGATATTTTATATATATAAGGAAAGGCTAGGGGAGTAAACCCTGAAAACAACAGTGAACTTAGTATGGGTAGATCACATATTGGAAAGGCACCCTTTGATTTTTAAACATCAAATGGCTATGGGGGGAGTGGAGCCCAATATAGTAAAATAGGAATCAAAGGCATACATAGATTTAAAAAAAAAAAGGGTGAAAACTACAGGTCTATGTCGCTGAAGTTAAGCAGTGATGAGCCTCTTCAATGCTTTAATTGGGGAACCACTTAAGCAACTGCGGGTACTGTAAGCAACCTGAATCAAAAAATGACATTATTGGACATTAAATTACCCGAAAAGGGTTGATATGCTGTAAAACAAAAGCAACTAACATTGTAAGGTTAGATGTGTGCAAAAGTTCACAGCATTTTTATTTTCTATTTAAGATGTCAATATGTGTACGTACCTCTTTTTAAGGTACATACACACACTGTCCCTAGATAAGCTATGATATGTAGTAAAACAAAACCAACCAACCTTGTAAGTTTAGATGTGTGCAAAAGTTCACAGCGTTTTTTTTTTTTTTTTTTTTTTTTTTTTTTTTTACTGAATGCACGGTTGAAGATTCTTTTTTGTGTACCTCTTTTTAAGGTACCCCCCCTCCCAACCCTAGATAAGCTACTTGATGGCTGACTGAGAAATGTTAGCCTTGCTTGAAATGCATTTTCATTTGGCATTCCCACAATGTGATGGAAAAGTAACAATCTAGTCGTATTCTAAGATACTGTTAGGGGGGGGGGTACTCTGGGTTATTGTTAAGGATGTTTTGGCCTCTTAAAGCATGCTTGACCCCCAGAGTCGGCAGTTGCTGATGGCTTTGTTGACGTCATAGCTGTGTGCCCCCCCCCTTTTTTTAGCATGTGTATGAATTTGTCTGTTAATATAGGTATTAATATATAATTTATATATTTGGGTCATTTATTTGTACGGCATAGATATATCTATTGGTTTGTTTTACGGCATATCAACCTCAGTGGGTTATTTAATGCCGATAAAGTTTTGAAATAAATCAATTCTTAATGGATAATACAATTTTATTCATTAACTCATGTTTTTTCTATTTAACCCATAGATGGGACCCTAACAGGTACTACCACTCCGGGTCAGAGTGGACCAGGGAGCAATGGTGATGAAGGGATGCTCCACATTCCCCAAACCTCCAAAACTGGAACCTCACCATCAGATAGTTTAACGTCATTCCCAGAACATGTAGACCCTCAGTCACCACCTTCTAGCACCCATGTGATAAAATGGGGTCGGGGCTTGCCATAAGGGCAATAGGGTTGGGGCAATCATATAGGGGCTAGGGATTGACGTAACCAGCCAATTGATCGGAGGCCCCCTCCAGCCCAAGTCCGACCACCCGTCTAGCCCAAGACAGGGCCAAAGTGAAGTATTGCATGTCATGAACTGCTCCTCCACCTAGGCTCTATCCTTAAGCATCATGGGTCGCTACCCACAGCTAACAGGTGGCCCCATTGGGGGAGTCTTACCCCTCTGCAGAGGTGCAGTCGGTGCATTCTAACACCCCAGCCGACAGGGGGGTGATATATCTATGTATTTGTATGACATATAGAATAGGAATATTTGTATGATATAATATACCTGTGTGTGTGTGTATATATATATATATATATATATATATATATATATATATATATATATATATACACGGTTCCAGGTTCGATACCGGTCCTTGCCAACTCAGCATATGAGTAGCAGAGGGATCTGTGTGGTAAAGTGAAGAGCTGATGCTAGGTGTGGCACTCCAACTCAGACCCCAAAACAATCTCCTTGGTCTAGCACTATTGAAAAAGGGATAGACTCCCTCTCTGTCTGGCTGATACCAACTTTAGGCAGCCCCGTTAACCTTTTTATATCTATATATAACTGTAATCTATCAAAAACAGCACATTGTAGCACAACTTTAATTAGAGCCACACACTTTTAAATGTTCTTAGATGATAAAGCCATTTTCAGTCTCATTTGCAGCTAAATAATAATTTGAAGAAAAAAAAAGAAATTGCACTGAGTTTTGAGTGTGGAGGTTGCCAAAAAGGGGATAGACTCCCTCTCTGTCTGAAGGTTGCTGCATTTCTAGTGTTTTGAAAAAACAATTCAAAAACTGGTATTAGTTTAAATTTTCATGTAGAAAATATATAAGGTGTGTATATGTTATGACCTGTTTAAGGGTCAATAAATAATAACTCAACACGGGTATAAAATATAGGGAACAGATTGTATTCAGCAATATATATCAACGTACAATTAAAGGGGTTTCTTGTTACAGCTTACACGAAGAACAGTATCTGGTACTACTCGTTTGAGTAGCTTTACTCTGTTAAATATATACCCTTTGGGTAAGTCCATGTTCGTGTCATAGGTGAGTCACCTACAACAGTATATAAGACTGAAGCTGTATTTACCAAAAACGGAAATAGACCATGAAAATATTAATTTGCTTCAAAATAATCTCCAAGACGCTCTTATTCCAGTGAGTTTTCCATTGGTCAAAGCACCTGTGAACACCTCTTTTCATATAGCAAGGTGTGTATATGAGACTGAAGCTGTATTAATTCTGGTTCATGATGATCACATTTTATTTTCCTTTGTCTTTCTGCTGACTGTGAAATCCCTTCCCCATGATCATTTTCAGTCATCAAGAAGAAAAAGAAATTTAAAAAAACAAACAAAAAAAACCCCCAGCCGCAAACAGCTGTTTGTTAAAACAAGTGGGTAATTCCATGTCAAATCATCCAGGCCATGTCACCCATCCACTTCAATTTTTCTGAAATTTTCTACAGGTGGGGACATATTAAAGTTAGACATTCCCCAAAATTTGAGCTTCCAATTCCGAAAAATTGGCAGAGTTATGTTGATTTTTAGCTCTCCAAATTTGAGGGGTGTCACAAATAATGGCTACTTTTTGTAATCTATTTTTGTCTGTAAAATGAGTTCTAGAGCTTCCCTACTCCTAAAAATTGGTTCATGAAAGCATTCTTGCCCGACAAACCCAAAAATGCGGTCAAAATGTCCGAAAGTCAACCAATTTTAAATTATTAATAATTTCTGATTTGTGAAATTTTAACTGATGTTGTGGCAAACACCAAACTATCTTTTTGGTACAAATAATGTTCAATATATGTGAAATAATAATAGAAAAAAAGTTTTGTCTTCGATTCAGTGCCACATCAGGATATTGATCTTGCTAGGAAGAAAATCCTGGTATTGGCCAAGTATTTTATCGGCCATGTTGATTCTGAAATATTTTTAATGTATTTAATTTTGTTTTTCTTAATTTTGTTTTTTTGTTTGTCTTGCAGCTTTTGTCGAAAACGTCCGAGGAGTCAGGATGATGAATTAGATGAATCCATTCCAATATCAAAAAGAATCAACAGTCTCAATATAGAGTGAGTATTGCACATGCACATTAGTGGGGGAATATATTAGATGTGTAAAAATGTATAATGTAGCATTACCAGAAGTTTAGCTGAAACTGGTGGACATTGACAAATTTGCACCATTCACAAATATTTTGTGTATTTCTGGTCCAATCTTAAAAATATTTATAGGGTTGGAAAAAAAAAGATGTGTAATATTGATATTGTCATTTGGTCTGTTAATCAAAAGAAAGTTTTCATCATTGAATTAACAGTTCCATTTGAGGAAAATCTTGACTGGGCACATCAGCGTAAGTTGGAAAAATATGAAGATTTACGAGAACAATGCGTCAGAAATGGATGGATAACAGATGTATTTCCTATCAAAGTCGGATGCCGGGGATTTATTACCATCTCAACCTTGGCGTTTTTGTCTAAACTTGGACTTTCTCCACCAGACAAGGGGAAATACATCAGAAAGATCAAGGAGAAAGCTCTAACCGCATCAGCATGGATATGACAATCCTACAATGTGGCATCAAACCGACAAACTCTGGTGGTATTGTGAGATACTGTTGGAGTGCTCTGGGTTTGTGGTGATGATGCTTCGGCCCCGAAACCATGCCTGAACCCAGAGTCATCATCTGATGAAGGCTTTGTTGGTTGCAATGCTAATGTGTAAATAGCAGTCATTGTATGAAGATTATTTTTTTTTAATGTAGTATTACCAGAAGTTTAGCTGAAACTGGTAGACATTGACAAATTTGTACCATAACCGGTTCAATTCGCAAATATCTTGTGTATTTCTGGTCCAATCTTAAAAATATTTATATGGTTGGAAAAAAAAAAGAATCTTTCTAAATATGTGATTTCTATGTGCTTTCTTATGAAGCTAAGAGGTCCTGAAGAAAGCACCGGCACATCAACATCTTCAGGGGCAGCCTTCACATGCGACATCTGTGGTCAAGAATGTTTTTCAAACGTTGTGACTTCACAGTCACAGAAGGCGCTGTAACTTCAGGAGCGCAAAAATTATATTATAGTCTTTCGAGACTGAAATGCCAATATGTGTTTTCATCCATTGAATTATTTTTTACAGCGAGTTTAAAATGGTATTTTGCTTCAAACAGCCGAACATATGAATTTTTTTTGTTTCGAGGCTAAATTTTACACATTAGATTGTTTTGCAAAATCAAAGCGGGTAATCTTTTTCAATATTCTTGAAATTGTACACTTAATTAGGAGACACCTTAAACTACAACAAGGAGGTTGTTGTTTTTTTTTTTGGGGGGGGTCTTTGACCTTTGGGGGCGAAACCACAACAGATCAATGTTGACAGTAATTTTTTCAAAAAGTATAAGATAAACAAAAAAAGAGCACTATATCTTTAACAGAAGACAGTCTCAGATTTACTTTTATATATAATGTGACATTTGAAAGATTTTTTTTTACCATCAGAGTTTTTGTCAAACTTTAAATTTTGAAAAAACAAAAGCAAAGGCTCTTCTTGCGAGACCTCTTTGCTGGCTCTGTCATGTCCTACATTGACAACCCGATGACATCATTCCTGAATCGATTGACCCAGTACCACCTCAAGGATGGAAGAAACATCAAGGGGTCAACTGAAAATATGGCTCAAAACAGCCAAGCAAGATACAGAGCTGATCCTGGGCCCAGAGTTGGTTTGTTGGCATGTCAACCCATTGGGTTATTTTATGCCGAATACGTTTTGTTTTTGTTTCTTAGTAAGGTACAGCTGCCATGTGTGCAGCCACCTGTGTATCATTCCAGATCTTGCTTCTATTGGTATTTAGGTATAGTGATAGGGGTTTAGTTAATTTTTGAAATCAAGTTTTCTGTTGAGGATTTTAACATCAAGTGAGTGTGTGGGTGATTTTTGTAGGTCTATGAACTTACATCCTTGATAGGACCCCAGTTCTTTTCAAAAAGTTTAATATGCTCTTGGGATCTATTTTTCCAAATAGTTTGTCCATACAGTTAACATTGTAGAACTTTCTACGAGTGTGGGAGAGGTGTGTGCATTCAATCAGAATGTTTTATTGTATACCGGTTTCCACATGAACATTTAGGTGGAGGTTCTTCTTTTAGAATGAAGGGGTGGGTTAATCGAGTGTGGCCCATGCGTAGCCGTTTGTTGATGGCATTGCAAATGGCTGACACTGATAACCTCAATTGCATTGGATCGCTGTGCTTGGTCTGTATTCATTTGGGATACAGTGAATTCGTTGGGGGGGACCCAGTGTTAAGTATCTGGCCACCATCCTTGGCCAGTTGTAAAGAACTTAAAGTAAATAAGTAAGGTAGTGTCAAAAGGTCCAGTGATATAATCCTATGTTCCGTTGTCCATAAAGATCCAAGTAGTTGTGAGTAGGTATGACCAGAACAGCCAGTATAAATAACAATATCAGCAGCAGAATACTGCCAGTGGTTGGTCAATAGGTTGGTCACATGGTTATCGGCGAGTCTATAAGTAGAAGTGACCATTTACCACAAGCCTTATATATTAAAAACGCCAACACCCAGCTCAACTGATATAGGGTGAATGCCGTAACAGTAACTAAGCATGAATAGAACAATGTCTTTGGCATAAAATAACTCAACAAGGGTTGACATGCCGTAAATCCAACAAACCCATTAAAAGAAAGGCTGTGAATGGTGTTTATATTAATAGTCCAGTAGAAATAGGTTTCGACCGGGGGGGAAAAAAAAAAAGGCCAAGCTAAAATTTACACCAAAGAATATATGGTCTACAATAACATATCGAAAATCCTCTCAAATTGGACGAGGGGAAAAAAAAGTTATTGAGATTTCAAAAAGCTTGATAGTTCTCAAATATTTGGTTAAAATGAGGAAAATGCTTCTGCTGAACTTAAGTAAAAAAAAGATGAAAATATCATAACAAGATTGCCTAAATAAAAACTAATAAGAGCTTTCTGTAAGTAATGAGAATTTTTTTTGTCCGTCTATGCAAATTAGGGCAAGTTTGGACAAATTCGGACGACCTTGGGCAGGCTGTAATACATACATTTTCTAAAATATAATTTCTTTTTTCTTACAAGTCTAGCACTCCGATATAATAAAAGCCTTTTATTATTAGTATCTGACATGAACTTCCTGAGCTTGAAATGGTGGTCTTACAGTGTATAATAAAATAGTGATCAGCCCAGAATATTCGGTCGAGAGCGCTTTCAAATCTATATATAATGAAAATTTGGTGTCTACATGTAACCAAAACTACATCACTGCTTACATTACAATACCCTCAGGAATTGCATAATGTTTATCAACGTGTATTTAATTTATATCCAAAATCATAAATGCATAGAATAAAGAAAAACCCTGTATTATATATATACTCAGAAATTGAGTATGCAACATTCATCAGTCCACATTATTTGTTAAAACAAGTGTTTTGATAAATACATGCCCAGTATTATTGATTTGTATATAGTTTGGGACCAAGTAACCAATAAGCACCCCAAATCATCAACTTAATGAAAGGTTCATATTTTAACTCATCACCAGTAACTTCCGCTTCCAAATTTTTGTAAAATGATTTTAATCAGAAGTTTATGGAGATGTTGAACTCACAATAAATTAAATAAATAGATGGTTGGTACACGTAATCAAATTAAAATTCAATAGCAAAATCTTTTTTTAAATAAATACTTTTTAATCAGAAATTTACGATTATTTTTTAACATTTTACGATGATTTAAAAAAAGATGAAAGACATTTTTATACTAAAATAGTTTTTACTTAATCAGAAGAGAAATGCAATTATGTTTATTTAAATAAAAATACAGTTTTTATTTACAAAATATTCTTATGCTTATTTAAATAAAAGGATGTCATCACACAATTTGTAAAATTTATTTTTGTCAGATACAATATAAATGCAAAAATTGTCTGTTCGTTTATTTTCAAATATTTGAAAGCGAAACTTACCGGTGATGAGTTAAAATATGAACCTTTCATTAAGTTGATGATTTGGGGTGTCTATTAGTTACTTGGTCCATAGTTGGTTTTATTTTGATATATATTTAAAGTTATCTAACGTATTGTTTTACGAGAATTATTTACCATCAAGAAATACTCATAATGTTCTACTACATTAAATTTCATATTTTATTATATGGTGAAAAAAAAAACATTCTGTTTTGATTATCGTCTGTCGTAAAACAAAATTTTATAATAGACGATAATCAAAACAGAATGATTTTGACACTTCCCAAAAGAAGAACCTTAAATATTTGAATTAATTTGAATTTAACTGTTAGAAACTTGGTTTTATTAGTAAGAAAATATTTATTTGAATTTTTACAGCAAAACTATTTTTTTTTTTGTCTATTAAAAAAATATATATATAATGTCAAAGATCTGTTTATGCTTTTTTTATGAAAGAGCGTGGCAAAAATTAATTTTTGCATTGCCCAGTGGGTAGTTTTTTGCTAGTTAATTTAAAAATCTTTTTCTCTCTTTTTTTTTTTTTTTTTTTTTTTTTTTTTTAAATTTTTTTTTTATTATCTAATTCCTTATTTTTATTTTTCAGAGGCCGTTCTGATTGTTCTCCAGAAGTAAGTACTATTTCCATTTTTTTTTTTTTTTCCTAAATATTTTTTTATCGTAAATTATTGGCTGAAATTAATTTAACTTGCATATTAGAGAGCTGCAAGTTATTTAGAAAATAAAAATCTTATTTGTCTAAATTGGTAATTTATGAGGAAGCCCGTCCCGGTCTCCTACCATAGAAATTGCTACCTGGTGACTATTAAAATAACGTCCCTATCTATGTCGTCTCTGTAGTGTTAATTGAAAGAAAACAACCAACTTAGGGTGTTAAGTGTATTTTAGAGGGGGGGGAGGCTGGTCTTTTTTTGTCGTAATTCTTATTTATCGTAATTTGTTTAGAAATTTATTTATAGAAATTTGTCGTAATTCTTGTTTAGATATGAAGATGGATATATATCTATCTACCTCACTTTGTTTATATATATATCTATCCACCCATCTCCATATCAAAAAACATACAATTGTTTCAAATCATCAAGTCTAAATAAGATATTAACACCCATGATACAGTTTTGTAGCAAGAATACTTGAAAGTATACTATTAAGGCTATCAGCAGCACCAGGTGTTCCATAGTCAGTCCCAATGACAAAAACTATAGCTGTTGAGTTGGCATATATATATTATTTTTTATTATTTAAAAAAAAATTAAAGATATTGGCACTCATGATAGTTTTGTAGAGAAACACTTGAAAGTATACTATTAAGGCTTTCCACTGCACCAAGTGTTCCATTCCGGATTCCAAAAACTATTTCATATTAAAAAAAATAAATAAATAAAATACAACAGTATGAAATAAATTTCCTAATATAGTTTTTTTTTTTTTTATTTTATTTTTTTTTTTTTACTGTTGTCCCCCTCCTTCCAACTCAGTATATGAGTAGCACAGATTGGGTAACGTGATCTGTGCGGTAAAGTGGGGAGCTGACAGTAGGTGTAGTGTTTCACTACAGCCAGTTTAGCATCGACCTAGGAACCACAAGGTTCCAAGTTTGATACCAACTCTCGCTAACTCAGCCTATAAGTAACATAGCTGATGGTAGATGCAAAAACAATCTCCTTGGTCTAGCACTAGTGAAAAGGGGATAGACTCCCTCGCTGTCTGGTTGATACCGACTTTAGGACACCCCGTCGACTTTACTTGCTTACATATATGATTATTTTGCAATTGCTCTTAAGTAAACATATCAAACATTAGATGTTATTAGTTTGCTGACAGATCTGTTTCGACCTTTTAATAAATTCATTTGTACCTCGCGATTAACGGTTTATTTATTCTGCCTTTCCTCATAAATATCGTTGCTTTGAAAAAGACCACTTTATTAAAAGGTCGAAACAGATCTGTCAGCAAACTAATAACATCTTTTGTTTTTTCTAAATATTTTCTAGTCATATCGAACATTGTAATAATTAAATTAACATACTGTGGGTATATCCACAGGTCTTGCTAGTCAATATTATCATACTTTTTACATATTGAACTATTTCGCAATTGGTCTTAAGTAAACATATCGAACATGGTAATAATTAAATTAATATACTGTGGGTATATCCACAGTATATCAACAAAGCAATACATTTTGTTAAAGAAGGAAACATTTCAAAATTTTCGCGTAAAAATAGGCACGTGTCATCTATATTTGACGGCTCCACAAGCTGGCGCATTGCATGCGACTTGGAACATCAGCTTGTTTTTCCAACTGAAATAACCTTAACGGCCCAGCGTCCTAATATTGTCATTTGGTCTGTTAATCAAAAGAGTTTTTATCGTTGAGTTGACAGTTCCATTTGAAGAAAATCTGGATTGGGCCCATCAGTGGAAGTTGGAAAAATATGAAGACCTACTTGAGCAATGCATCAGAAACGGATGGAAAGCAGATGTATTTCCCATTGAAGTCGGATGTCGGGGGTTTATTGCCAACTCAACCTCAGCATTTTTGTCTAAACTTGGAATTTCTCCACCAGACAAGAGGAAATACTTAAAAAAGATTCAGGAGAAAGCTCTAACCGTATCAGCGTGGATATGGCAGTCCTATATTGTGATATCAAACCAACAAAGACTGGTGGTATCGTGAAATACTGCTGGGGCGCTCTGGGTTAGTGGTAATGATGCTTCGGCCCCGAAACCATGCCTGAACCCAGAGTCCTCATCTGATGAAGGCTTTGTTGGTTGCAATGCTACTGTGTAAATAGCAGTCATTGTATGAAGATTATTTTTCACAGGTCTTGCTAGTTAATATTATCATACTTTTTACATATTGAACTATTTCGCAATTTCTCTTAAGTAAACATATCGAACATTGTATACTGTGGGTATATCATGCTAGTTATTATCAACCTTATTTTTCTTATTCTTTTTTTAATCTTTTTTTCAGTCTGTTCCGAGCCCGGATCCAACAGCCGCAGAAAATGGACATTCAGACATGTCTTACAATATTTGGCAGCAGCAGCAGCAACAACACCACCAACAACAACTTCGGTCCGTCTACGGCGCCGCAGCAGACAACGGGTCCAAACACTACCACCAAGAACAGTCGACCTCCTCGATGGCCCTGCCCCCCATCATGGACAATGCTCACCGCAACCTGCATTCCCAACAGCAGCAGCAGCAGCACTCTACCCCCAGCCACTTACTCCACCCACAACAGAACGCAGCATCCGATCAGACTGTGATGAAAAAATATTCCCCAGAACTTGACGAGTCTTCTAATCCTTATTACTATCACATAAACGAGATTTTGTACAAGGCTCACATTGCGCGACTGGAACGGTTGACAAAACCTCTTCACCCCCAAAGTCCACATCATCACCACCCACACCCACACCACCAGCAACCCTTCCCTTTTAACAGATAAATGGAAGAGATTTTGTTTTTTTTTTTTATTTTATTATTTTTTTTTTTTTTTTTTTTTTTTTTTTTTAAATTTATTCTCCGAGTCTTATTTGATAACATGGGTTTTTCTTTCCCAACCCCCATATTTGTATATAGATTGTTGACTCCCCACCCCTCATAATAATAATAATAATATCTGAAGTCTCCCAATATAATTCTGTGGGTGTATTCACTTACCACCTCAGGACATTTCCTAACTTGGCTGTGAGTAACATTATCCTGTGAATGGGGCGGGGAATGTTTTGTGGGTATATTTTTTTTTTTTTTTCTTAAATATTTTTGTTTCATGATTTTTTTTTTTTTTTATTTAAAAAAAAAAAAATCTTATTTCAAAAAGAAATTTTATTTTAAAAAATTTTTTATATAAAATTTTTTTTTTAAATTTTTTTTTTTTTTTTATTAATAATCTTAGACTGACAAAAACAAACCAAGTGGATGAAAATTTATTCAGAAAAAGACAAAAAAACAAAACAAACCAAAACTTCCCTTTTTTAGAAGATCTTTTGCCATACTTGTGGGACATTTTTTTTATTGGGAATCTAAAAACTCATTTCATATTTGAAAAAAAAGAATAAAAAATAAAGTACAACATGAAATAAATTTCCTAATATAATTTGTTTTAATTTTTCGGACGGTTGTCCTCCTTCCAACTCAACACATGAGTAGCACAGATTGGGTAATCTGATATGTGCAATACAGTGAGGAGCTGACGGTAGGTGTAGTGCTCCACTTCAGCAAAACCAACCCCCCTGGTCTAACACTGTCTGGTTGATACTGACAATAGGCCACTCTGCCAACTACTTATCATGATATATATATATATATATACTCAAAGTTTCAAATGTTGTACCTTACAGCCTTCTTCAGGTGTGCCTTGTCCATCCGACCATAGCAATGATTCAACCTGGGAAATCATTTATGGATAGTTTGACTGTTGAGCAAACAAAGTGTTGAAGAACTTATGAAGATCTCATTCAATGCTTCTCAGATTGAGGGGCATGCAAGAACAATAACGTCATTATTTGAATGGGATCCTTGTAAGTTATTTGATGCTTTGTTTGCGCAACAGTCAAACTATTCAAAAGAATTTCCCAGATTGAATGATTCCTATTCTCGGATAGACAAGGTTCTCATGAAAAAGGACAGAAAGTACAACGGCTGAAACAATGTTTCTATATATCATGATAAAGATGAGGACAACAGTCCCAAAAAATTAGAATAAATAAATAAATCAAGCCTCATCTCAAAAATTCAGATATGATTTTTTTATTTAATTTTGTTTTTATTAAATCCTTTTTTTCTCTCCTCCCAATCTTAACTTCAAAAATTCTCAAGCCAATTTTTAATTTAAAAAAAAAAAAAAAAAAAAAAATGGTTTCTTCGTATAATTATTTCATTTTTAACAACAACGTTATAGCCAAAAGCCTAACTCAACTTTGTCATCGTTGATGAAATACGTTTGTTTCAGATAATAAAAAAATTCTTTTTAAAAAAATTTAAAAAAGTGAAAATTCCTTATTTCTGAAGATGATGCTAGTTCTGTGTGATGATACTTGTCACATTTGCATGTAGATCCTAATGTGCTAAACGTAACGGATCTTCTGGGACAGAGAGATAGAAAGGGGGGATCATCTGCATTTGGATCATCATCAGCAATGTGCCTCCTCCTCCTCCTCCTCCTCCTCCTCCTCCTCTCGGTTTTTGTCTTTCTTTCTAGACAAATATTTATGCCTTAATAATATTGGCCTTTTTTGGTCGAAATAATAAAGAAAAAAAGAATTTTAAAATTGGTCGATTTTACTCCCATTTAAACACCCTCTCAACTTTACCCTCTCTAGAGAATTTTGTCCTCCTCCCCCTCTCTCTTGTGACTTTCTCCTCCCCCTCTCTCTTGTGACTTTCTCCTCCCCCTCTCTCTTGTGACTTTCTCCTGTGACTTTCTCCTCCCTCCCCTCTCTCTTGTGACTTTCTCCTCCCTCCCCTCTCTCTTGTGACTTTCTCCTCCTCCCTCTCTCTTCTTTCTCCTCCCCCTCTCTCTCTTGTGACTTTCTCCTCCTCCCCCTCTCTCTCTTGTGACTTTCTCCTCCCCCTCTCTCTTGTGACTTTCTCCTCCCCCTCTCTCTCTCTTGTGACTTTCTCCTCCCCTCCCTCTCTCTCTCTCTTCTCTCTCTCTCTCTTTCTCCTCCCCTTCCTCTCTCTTGTGACTTTCTCTTCCTTCTCTCTCTCTCCCTCTCTCTCTGTGACTTTCTCTCTTCCCTCCCTCCTCTCTGGGACTTTCTCTCTTCCCTCCCTCTCCTCTCTCTTCCTCCCTCTCTTCTTCTCTCTCTCCCTCCCTCTCTTTCTCTCTCTCTCCCTCTCTCTTGTTTATCCAACTCTTCATACCAGCCGATAAAGTGTTCAACATGCTCCTAGAAAAAAAAAAAAACAATTCCACATAATTTGTTGAAGGTTAAAATCTTAAAATTTTAGAAAAATATTTTAAAATGTACAGCACTGAGGAAACCGATTTTTGAGGTCTTTCCTCGTAAAGTTCTACTTGCCAATAGTCTGTCTTGCCTCCCCCCTACACCTCACAACGTAAAAATGCTTGCAACCAAAACCCCAAATGTATAGCACATGCACACATACACATATATATTGGGTTAGTGCACAATTATTGCAGCTTTTCTTCGGGGTTTTTATTTTTTTGTTTGTTTTTTTTTAAACAAATTTTATTAAACAAAAACAATTTGGTCACATTCAGCTTTGTCATTATCGGAGAGTCAATTTCCATACTTTTCCGAACTTTTTGAGGCGACGAACGATAGTCGAATGGTTCACATTAATGTCTTCGGCTAACATTCTCATTGTCCTGGTTTCATCCTCTTTGGCAGCTGCAAAAAAAAAATGCCTGGTTAACCTCTTCTTTATTTGCTAGGTTTGTATCGCCCGATTCAAACTTCCCGAACCATCTTTCAACTTTTACTGATTGTTCCTTTATCAAAAAGTTCATTGAGATTGCGAAATAACTTTGCTGCATTCCAACCTTTCTCGAAGTGGTAGAGCATAATATGATGAATGTGGATATGATTTTCGCTACGCATTCTGAGAAAGAGAGGATTGTTTTTGTTGAAAAAAGAAGGTGCAATAATTATGCACCAATACTTATATATATATATATATATATATATATATATATATGGAGAATGAATGTGAAAAGTATTAGCATATGAAGGTGCTCCATGCTAAAATAGCAGAGCAGTTTAAAATTAAAGATTAAATATGGATTTAATATCGCGGTCAAAATGTTAAGATTTTTAGAAAGTCTTAACATTTTGACCGTTTGATGATTGCAAGTACACATGAAACTGTAGTTACGGGATATTAAATCCATAATATTTAATCTTTTATATATATATATATATATATATATATATTACACATACGTATATGGTGATTGTAAAGTAACTCCTATTGTAAAAATCTCATAATTTGTTTCTGAATCATTGTTTTTACAAAAACATAAACATGAGAATAGCACACATAACATGGTATGTATATGTATATATGTGTAGCATTTGCTTCCAGCTTCTTAAGGTCATGCTCTTTTAGAGTTAAACGTCCAAACATCTTTAGAGGGCTTCGTATTTTGAAACAAAACAATCAATTTTCAAACCAAGCACTTTACTACTATCAAGACTAACAAATACAGAGGAGGATTATTTTTATCTGATGGTTTTGTTTTATATTGGAGCAAAGAAAGAAAAAACTGAAACAAGATTATATTTTTAAATGATTTGATTCCTAAGATTTTTTTATTATTCAAACCATATTGTCTTCATCTTTATTGTTATCTACACAACTCTTCAGCCAATGTGCCCTCCTGCATTCTTCAGGTGCTTCCGAGTTCAAACGGAAGGTTCCAGAGTCCAAGAAGAAACACCTGAAGAAGGTCGCAGGACACATCGGCTGAAACGTGTAGATAATATAAAGATGAAAACAATAGTCTGAATACTACAAATTATCAAACCGTTTTTTCATAGAAATAAGATCAATATCTTTTCTTTTTTTCTTTTCTTTTTTCTTTGTCATGTCAAGCCCTAGCACATATATGATTGTCCCAACCCTATTGCCCTTATGGCAACCCACAACTCTTTTTATCATATATGTGCTAGAAGGCAGTGGTGAAGTTCCAGTTCTGGAGCTCTGGAGAATGTGGAGTACCCCTTCATTACCATTAATCCCAGGTCCACCCTGACATGGTGTAATAGTACCTGTTAGGGCCCCATCTATGGGTTAAATAGAAGAAAATGATTTCTAAAAAATTGAGTTTAAAAAAAGAAATTGAGTACCCATCAAGAAGGAATTAAACAAAATGTCTTCGGCATAAAATAACCCAACAAGAGTTGACATGCCATAAAATCCAACCAGCAAACTTAAGTGAACACTGATTGTATTAATATTGACTTCATGTCTACACTTCCCTAACTTTTCTTTTTTCTTATTTAGTTGAACTTGCATAAAGGAATAATTATCTGAAGAAACTAATTTTTGATTTAAAGATTTTTCATTTCATTTTATTTTTATTTTTTAAGTTTTACTATCTCTGTCCGATAATAGTTGCTACAATTGATGTAACCTTTTGGGGTCCCATCTATGGATTAAATGGAACAAAATGAGTTTTAAAAAATGTGCTTAAAGAAAAAAATTGAGTTTTTTTTTTTATTTGAGTACCTGTCAAGAACTAATAACACTTTGGCTTAAAATGACCCAATAAGGATTGACATGCCATAAAATCAAAAATCAATGTATAAAATTCTTATGCAAAAGTTACAACTATTATGGGATGGAGATAGAACTATTTTTTTTTTTAAATGGTTCATCAGCTATTGTTGGGGAGTGGGGGGTTGAAATGGTGTCTTCTGCCTTTATTCATTCAGACCAGTTTCCTCATCTTTGGGGGGGAAGGGTTTTTTTTTATTATCTACTCATATTTTGGCCACCGCTGTGTATCGTTGGCCTCTCTCAGGTGATCATTGCATTTAGTAAATTCTTTCTCTAATGCTTTTGGCAGAACCACCCTCACCCTTTTCAAGGGAAGTAACTAATACATTCATCAAGATGAAGTTTCTGTAGAATAGTCATGAACTCATGAAACTTTTTGAACCAAAATAAAAAAAAAAATTAAAAAATATTTAAAATATGATTTTAAAAGTTTGTTACCCTTATTCCATTAAAAGATTTTTTTTTTTTTTTTTTTTTTTCTAATTTTTTATTTGATATTTATTAATTTGTTTTCTTGTTTCTGCAAAGATCCAGCAGTAGTTTCAGACCAAGTAACCAATAAGCACCCCAAATCATCAACTTAATAAAAGGTTCATATTTTAACTCATCACCGGTAACTTCTGCTTCCAAATTTTAGTAAACAAATGATTTTAATCAGTTTATGGAGATGTTGAACTTACGATAAATTGAATAAATAGATGGTTGGTACACGTAATCAAATTAAAATTCAATAGCAAAATCTTTTTTTAGATAAATACTTTTTAATCAGAAATTTATGAATATTTTTCAACACTTTACGATGATTTAAAAAAAAAAAAAAAGACAAAAGTCGTTTTTATAATAAAATAGTTTTTACTTAATCAGAAGAGAAATGCAATTATGTTTATTTAAATAAAAAAAATAGTTTTTATTTACAAAATATTTTTATGCTTATCTAAATAAAAGGATGTCGTTCAGAAATAGTATCACACAATTCGTAAAATTTGTTTTTGTCAGATACAATATAATTGCAAAAATCGTCTGTTCGTTTATTTTCAAATATTTGAAAGCAAAACTTAGCAGTGATGAGTTAAAATATGAACCTTTCATTAAGTTGATGATTTGGGGTGCTTATTACTTGGTCCATAGTTTCAACCAGACGGAATAGCAAAATTACATAAAACAATGAAATAAACCAGCAAAAGTGAAGTCAATATAACAAAAATTATGAATTGCAATAAATTCATACATAAACGTAACATAAAAAAAAAAATAAGGGAGTAAAGAGTCCAGTGTCTTTGTTGTTAACTTCTGATAATCATAGAATGGGTAATCTGAACATTAGCTACATAAATGAGAGTAACCTTCTTTTGTTTATTTCCCTTTGAGGAAGCCATATGTTTTGGTCGGCCATTTTCATTTCACCGTAATCAATACAACTGCTTGATTTAATATGAAAATATCATAAAATGTGTTCTTAATAATAATTAAGTTCATTTCAAATAATGCTCAAGCACAATTAAAAACACATTTTATGATAATTTTGTGTTAAAACATGCAGTTGTATTGATTCAAACAATTTCATATTTTCAGTGTAGATTTACAGTGAAATAAAAATGGCTGACCAAAACATATGGCTTCATCAAAATGAAATAAGCAAGGGGAGGTTGTTGAGATTTTTGGTATATAAGGTGTGTGATAGACGCCTGCTTTTATTTATAGACTCACCGAGAACTATGTGATTAAACTCTTGGCCAATCACTGGCAGTACTCTGCTACTGATATAATATTTATACCGGCTGTACTGGTCATAACTACTCATAACTGCTTTGAACCTTTGTGGACGACGGACATAGGATTGAATCACTGGACCTTTAACACTACGCAGGATAGGACTTATTCACTTACCAAATGATTCCATAACTCAGGACTTACTTACTTTAAAACTCTTAATGTCCTATACCACCTCATTCCACCCAGCAGGACGTCACATTCATTTTCCTAATCTACCCCAAATGATAGCCTTTGTTTAAATGTAAACAAATTTAGAAGTTTTTGATCTAAAGGAAATAACAGGTTACTTTAAATGAAAAGGACATTTTTAACACTAGCAAATATATGCACCCTCCGGGTGCAAGTATTTAAATTTTCATATAATAAAATATCATGTTAAATTAGAAAGGCCAATGAAACTGAATAAGAATTCAGATAAAAATATTTGGAACAGAGGGGGTATGATTAAAAAATAGAACAACTTTGAAACTAACTCTTCCATCATTTTTCCTTACTCCCGTCTTTCATTGGTACATTTTCCTAATTTAACTATTTAGTTAAAATAGAAAGTAAAGAATAATATTACAGTTATTTCTTCTTACTAATGGATTTCTTTTAAGATTTATTTCCCGAGATATTTGCTCATGTCCATTAAGATAAAACCAAACAATTAGAAATCAATAATACCAAGCATATATTTATTAAAATCAAATTTTTTAATATCAATATGCAAATTAGCCTTCCAATTTACACTGTAAACCGCTATTTTCTTGTATATATAAATACAATTGCATGTTATTAGAATGTAGATATGGTCAACAGTATTAATGATGTAAAACAATTTTATTAATAATTTAGGTCTAAATAAAAATAAAATCATGGAGAATGTGATGTAAATAACAAAGGGAATTGTGACTTGAATGGTAAAATAGTTTCGGTTACAGACATACAAACCCACAATCTCCATTATAATAAGATTTTTGATAGATCCTTATAGGAATGGGGGCTCTGGACTTAGAAAATTCTCAACAGGATGTTAAGAGTTAAGCCCTTTTCAACTGGCCAAGGATGGCATTTAAAAACTTAAACAGAGGTTACTCTCATTTATGTTGCTAATGTTCAGATTACCATAGAATGCCTTTCACTGTGAGACTACCCGTTCTGCGCTCTGCACCTTCAATGCACGATGTCTAGACCCCAAACGTTGTAACCCCCTACGCGGGCCAATTTGAGGGCATGAGTCAGAAACAGTAGTCACAAGGATTAAATATAAAAACAAACAACTACAAGTGTTTGCAAACAAGACGCGGATGGAAGAAGGGTGTGTTTGATATTTCGCTATCCAACTGGCTGCTACTGGGGCTATCCCTACCGGCGACCTTAACACCTCAACGGCTGAGTTCTAACTGGCTTAGTGCTCGAGTTTAGCTGTATTTATGTCAAATTCCCCATCCCCAACTATCTTCTCCGGACCACACAGATGGCCAGCACTTAAATAAATTCCAGACACTACGTCTTCAATACGTCGACCATTAATTTTTTCAAAAGAGATTTTCTCCTAAAAATCCTGTTTGCTTTTAATACCTGGGTGCCTAAGATATTATCACTTAGTGGCCTAACTTCATGGTGGTCGTACAAGTCTCTTAAACTTTACAACCTAATCTTTGGATTCGTAAAAAGGTCAACCACCCACCCCTTTTACTTATGCCTGGCTTTAACCTATTCTTTCTTATTTATTTATTTATTTATTTATTCTGACCATGTTCGTCTTCAACCATAGTATCACATCACTAACCTTAAGTGAAAAAAATGTTGAGAGAATGAGGGTGTTCAAGATGCATGTTGACTGTTTGATGGATTTAAAGAAGAATGGTGAATTCCAAAACTAGAAAATGTCTGGTGTGATCAGTAACTAGTCATGTGATCATCTACTGGTCAGACACTGGGGGAGGGAAGGAAGGAATGCTTTTCAGAGAAGAGTCTATGTATGTATGTATGTATTAACGGCCCAGCGTCCTGATATTGTCATTTGGTCTGTTAATCAAAAGAAAGTTTTTATCGTTGAGTTGACAGTTCCATTTGAAGAAAATCTTGATTGGGCCCATCAGCGGAAGTTGGAAAAGTATGAAGACCTACGTGAGCAATGCGTCAGAAACGGATGGATAATGGATGTATTTCCCATTGAGGTTGGATGTCGGGGGTTTATTGCCAACTCAACCTCGCCATTTTTGTCTAAACTTGGACTTTCTCTACCAGACAGGAGGAAATACTTGAAAAAGATCCAGGATAAAGCTCTAACCGCATCAGTGTGGATGGATATGGCAGTCCTATATTGTGACATCAAACCGACAAAGTCTGGTGGTATCGTGAGATACTGCTGGGGCGCTCTGGGTTAATGGTAATGATGCTTCGGCCCCGAAACCATACCTGAACCCAAAGTCATCATCTGATGAAGGCTTTGTTGGTGGCAATGCTACTGTGTAAATAGCAATCATTGTATGAAGATTATTATGTGAAGAAAAGGAAGTGAATCCGACAGTATGTAGTATATATAGAAGGGGGGAAAATATGTGGGGGAAAATATATTCGAATCAAGAAGTTCCTGCTGAGGGGGAACCAAAAACAAGCGAGTTCTCCATCTTCTCACAAGCCAGACTAAAATCCATTTCTTTACTGAAAAGCGCTTCGTCGTCAACTGCTTCTGCTGCTGCTGAGATGCCCAGCACTTGACTCTCTTGTTATTTTATGGGCATATTAGCCAAACATCCAGGCACATTAGTCGAACCTCACGTCCGTCCAGTGCCCAAAACGCATTTGTTTTTGCATGCGGGAGGACGCGAGTTCGATCCTGGTAGGCAAGACAATGTCTTGCTCTTTTTCCTTTCTCGTTCTCCGTCACAGTATATTAAGAAAAATTGAAAAAACACAGGTTTAAATGAGTTAAGTGGTAAGTTTATTGGCCAACGCTGCAGTGTTTCGATCTATTAATTAGATCATCTTCAGGGCATTTGTTGGTATATGGAAGATGATAAAAAAATTTTTGACGGAATAATGAGAAAAGCAAGTGATAGTCCTTGTTTATCAGTCTGTTTAAAATTTGAAGTCTGAAAAAAAGTGGACGGTTTGAAATATGACGTCAAATATTCTCTTTTACGGTGTGAGTATGAGAGTGTGTAAGTGTGTGTATCGAAAAAAGCATTGTGCATTTTTTAGGTGTTTTGAATGTGTGGTGTTTGTGTGTGTGTGTGTGTATAAATCTTTTGCGATAAACGACATCGAAACAAACCTCAAGGTTGTGTGTGTATGTAGGAAGGTAGTAATCCTGACCTTTCTTAAGAGTGAAAGAATTGAGCATGAAAAACCTCAAGCATCAATTTCGAAAGGGATACACATGTCATATTGGAGAGAACATGGAGGGTTGGAAATGTCAGACATGTCGAATTCTGCTTTCTAAGGCTGGATATGTCAATCATAGGAAATCTCATCAGGGACAATTCATGCAAAGTCCAGGAACAAACAATGTGTCTTGTGCAATCTGTAACAAAGTCTGTAAGTCAGCTTCTGGCCTTAAGAGACATATGGTGGTGCATAAACATCAAATTTTATCATCTGATTCATCGGGAAGGACGTCTTTCCTATGTCATATTTGCATAAAATTTTGTGGATCTGCGGCAGGTTTGATGAGTCATTTGAGGGCTCACGAGAGGAAAGGTTCTGGTGGTGGGGTTATAGGATTGTGAGAGATGGCAGTGATCTGTAAAGATTATGATATTGCTAGGGTAGTAATCTTGACCTAATGTTGATTCGGTTACAAAAAGAAACGTTTTCAGTGAAAGAATTTTCTGATAAGGCAGAACATCTATCTATACATATTTTGTTCAAAAACCAAACCCTGGTGATATTTAATGTGTATATATATATTTACTTACCGTTAATTGTTTTAATATCTAAAGTTTCCTCCGGACATACATATACACATAACTTTCCTTTATATATGTATAGATAGATGTTTTTTATACAGACCATTGTTAGCGAGTTCGATTCTCATTGGGCACCCCATACTTGTGACACATCTAAGTTAATAAATAACTATATACGCACACACACACAAAACGAATAGAATGCAAGGGAGATAATACTACAGTTTTAATTATCTCCCTTGAATCTTTTTTTTTTTCTATTTGTGTTGGTAATGAAATTTATTGTGTACAGTGCTCAGGTGCACCACAACTCATCAAAGTCTCATGTCAAGTACACAGAATAATGTATTAGTGTCAGGAACATGAACAGTTTACAGTAATAATATGCATGTATGTGTGCGCGTGTGTGCATATGTATGTGGAGAGTGGCATCAGGTATAGTGTCGGCGGACTACAGGAAGCATGGAGGCTTTGAAAGATTCAGTGCTTCGGCAGCCTACAACAGACGCGAGCAGTTTATTCCATGTCTCTGCAACTCTGAGTGTGAAAAAATGTTTCCGAAAGTCACGTGAGCAGTGCTGTTTTCTGACTTTGTAGGCATGCCCATGTGTGTAGAAAGATGGAGATCAAAAAGGTGCTCAAGGTTGCTGTTGTTAAGATGATTAATGACCTTATGAGCATTTACCAGGTCAGTTGCCAGACGCCGAAGTTTCAATGAATCCATTCCCAGGGCAGCGAGACGTTCAGAATATGGCAGATGCCTGATGGAGGGTATTCGTTTGGTAGCATGTCTCTGTACAGTTTCTAGGAGGTTAATATTCTGGGCAAGATAGGTTTTCCAGACCGGTGATGCAAACTCCAAGTGTGGCCGCACCATAACTTTGTACAGCTTCAAATAGATAGCCGTTGAGCATCTGACAAAGATAATTCATTAACTTTCTTATAAACACATGTTTAACAGATTATTTGGAAATTTAAAAAAAATAATAATGGCCATTTTTTTAAATTAACACCTGTGAATAAGGGTTTGGTTTCAAGTCTTCTGTGGATCTAGGAATGTGGATAAAAAGAGATTTTAAAAAATCAGTAAATAAAAAACAAAAAACAAACATTCAGCAGTAACTTTTCTTTGCTTTGGTTTAGATTTATTGTAAGATAATTCATTAACTTTCTTATCTGATTTAATCATACTTTCATTAAAATCTTTTTTTAAAAGGAAGGGTTTCTGGGACTGTCATGTGATACCCTAGGAGATGATTATTTATTGTAAGATAATTCATTAAATTTCTTATCTGATTTAATCATACTTTCATTAAAATCTTTTTTTAAAAGGAAGGGTTTCTGGGACTGTCACCCTAGGAGATGATTATTTATTGTAAGATAATTCATTAAATTTCTTATCTGATTTAATCATACTTTCATTAAAATCTGTTTTTTAAAAGGATTTTTGGACTGTCATGTGATACCTTAGGAGATGATTATTTATTGTAAGATAATTCATTAAATTTCTTTATCTGATTTAATTATACTTTCATTAAAATCTGTTTTTTAAAAGGAAGGGTTACTGTCATGGAGACTTCATGTTTTTAAAAGATGTGATACCCTAGGAGATGATTATTTATTGTAAGATAATTCATTAAATTCTTATCTGATTTAATCATACTTTCATTAAAATCTGTTTTTAAAAGGAAGGTTTCTGGACTGTCATGTGATACCCTAGGAGATGATTATTTATTGTAAGATAATTCATTAAATTTCTTATCTGATTTAATTATACTTTCATTAAAATCTTGGGGTGACATTTATTTGACACCTCAAAATCAGTAAACTATCATTGACAAGAATAAACAGGCTTAACTTTGATGTGTGTGTGTGTGTGTGTGTGTGTGACATATTTGTTCCATTAGGTAAACACAGCTCAGCATTGAATGGTTAAAAGGTTTATAGTGATAGGTAAACTGTTTAATAACCTTTATAAACACATGTTTAACAGATTATTTGGAAATTAAAAAAAAATAATAATGACCATTTTTTTTTCAAATTAGGGGCTGGGTTAGCTCAGTTGGTAGAGTGTTCGGCTAGAAACCACAAGGTTTCTAGTTCGATACCGGTCCTCGCCAACTCAGCGTATGAATTGCACAGGGATCTGTGCGGTAAAGTAAGGAGCTGATGGTAGGTGTGGCGCTCCACCTCAGACACTAAAATAACCTCCTTGGTCTAGCGCAAATGAAAAGGGGATAGACTCCCTCGCTGATTGGCTGATACCGACTTTAGGCCGCCCCGACAACTACTATTATCATTGACAAGAATAAACAAGTTTAACTTTAGTGTGTGTGTGTGTTTCTGTGTGACCCATTTCTTCCTGGGGGTAAACACAGCTCTGCAGTGAATGGTTAAAAAGTCTGTTATGAAATATAAACTATTTTATAACCTTTAGTAAATATCTATTTAACAGATTGAAATATAAACTAGATCTCATCAGCTGGATGAAAACAATTATTTCTAAAATCTCTATTCAAGGCCAAAGCACATCCAATGTATTTGTCTGAATGGACCATATGACCTTTAGGCACCCCTTTTGCGATCTTGATGGTGAATAGCTGTGTCAGCATATTTCTTTTAATGCCCTCCATGTCCTCAAAACTTTTTAAAAAAATCAATTTTCAATTTGGGAAACAAGACCCCCCTCTCTCTCTCTCTCTCTCTCTGGATATGTCCAAAATATATCTAACTCCAGTTTCAACCTGGGGGTCCAGTGAGCTTCGGCCGCTGGACCTTACAAGTTAATAGCGTCGATCCTAGGGGGCTATCCCTCAGGCAATACCTGCCCCCTTGGGGAGGGGCTAGGTTTATTGCCCAGCGCCTGAGGTGCCCCCCTTGAGGGGGAATGCCGAAGGGATGGACGCAATTTTTGTTCTTTCCCACCCATGAGCTTCGGCTTGTGGGTGGGCCCACATTAAAAGGGGCCTATGCCCAACCCATACAAGTGGGGTATGAGGCAAATACCTCTAACTCCAGTTTCAACATGGGGTTCAGTGAGCTTCGGCTGCTGGAACTTAAAAGTTAACATCGTTGATCCCAGTCCCCCCTCCAGGCAACACCTGCCCCCTTGATTTAAAGGAGCAGGGCTGGGTTTATTGCCCAGTGCCTGAGGCCCCCCCCCCTTGAGGGGGAATGCCGATGGGATCAACGCATTTTTTTGTGCCTACCACCCATGAACTTTGGCTTGTGGGTGGACCCACATAAAAATGTCCTTGTGTCACACTCTTGTGTCATAAGTGGGATGAGAGGCAAATACCTCTCTCTCTTTCTCTACACACACACACACACATACACACACACACACATACACACAGTCCTTATTAGTTGGTTAGTTGGATTTTATGGCATGTCAACCCCCGCTGGGTTATTTTATGCCAAGGATGTTTTGTTTTATTCATTCTTGATGGGTATTCAATTTAAAAAAAATTCAAACTCAATTTTTTTAAACACAATTTTTTAAACTCATTTTTATTCTAATTTAACACATAAATCGGAACCTAACAGGTACTACCACTCCAGGTCAGAGTGGACCTGGGGTAAACCATCTAATACATCCAGTTCTGGAGCTCTAGGCAGTGTGGAGTACCCCTTCATTACCATTACTCCCAGGTCAACTCTGACCTGGGGCGGTAGTACCTGTTAAGGTCCCATCTATGGGTTAAATTGAAAAAATAGCAATTTTGGGGACAGCTAGTACCCGAATAATAAACAGGTGCGGTGCTATGGGGTGTAAGGGAGGAGATTCTTTAGGCCCCACCCCATCCCGTTTTTAGCTGGAAGATAGAATTTATTGCTGAAAAAAAAAGACACAACGAAAACAAAATTTTTTTTTTTTCTTTATGTAAACTTGAACCATCGATGAAATTTCAGAGCCCAAAGAGTAAGTGGGAATGGGAGTAATAGCTTAAAAAAATGTCAATTTAAACCTTTTCATTAAAAGGCACAGAAACAAATAAAGTGAACTGAGATGGTTATTTCCTATAAGTCTAACATAAACAAAAGGGAACCACTCTTGACTGATAAATTATTTATTTATTTTCCCATTAAACTCACCCTAACTTCTAACCCTGTCTCTTTTTTCCTAGTAGATCAATAAATAAATAAATAATTTATCAGTCAAGAGTGGTTCCCCTTTGTTTATGTTGGAGTTATAGGAAATAACCACTGAGATGATATTATCTTTTCTTTTTTTTTTTCTGGGCAGGAGTCACTTCAGCTCCTAACAAAAAATAAACCCAGAAAATAATAATATAATAATAATAATAATAATAATAATAATAATAATATGGTCCATAAGACCTGAGGAGACTTTTTGTCACTCAGATTCCAGTGAAAGATCATCAACTAATGTTGTTGTGAAAAATTCACAAGGAGTGAATTAACAATAATAATAATAATATATAATAATAATAGCAAATATAGTAATAATAATAATCTAAGAACAAAAATTATTAGATTTTTGCATAAGGAGAGATGAATTTAAAAAAAAAAAAAAATAATAATAATAATAATATTTGCAGTCCCAGCAGATCACAGGGTGAAGCTAAAGGAAAATGAAAAAAATGGACAAATATCTGGATCTTGCCAGAGAACTGAAAAAGTTATGGAACATGAAAGTGAAAGTGATACCAATTGTAGTTGGTGCACTTGGAACAGTCCCAAAAGGATTAGAAAAGGGTTTGGAAAGTTTGGATATCAGAGGAAGGATTGAAACCATTCAGAACACTGCACTGCTGCAATCTGCCAGAATACTCAGAAGAGTCCTGGAGACCTGAGGAGACTTGCTGTCACTCAGACTCCAGTGAAAGACCATCAGCTAACACTAGTGTGAAAACTCAAAAGGAGTGAACAATAATAATAGTAATAATAATAATAATAATAGCAAATATCTTATTATAATGGAGATTATTGTTTGTCCATCTGTAACCGAAACTAACTCACTATTCAAGTCGTTATTGACGTCACATTTACCATGAATTTATTTTTATTTAAACCTCAATTATTGATAAAATTGTTATACCTTATTAATACTGTTGACCATATCTACGTACTAATAGCATGTAATTGTATTTATATATACAACAAAATAGCGGTTTACAGTGTAAACGAGAAGGCTAATTTGCATATTTAAAATTTGATTTTAATAAATATATGCTTAGTATTATTGATTTCTAATTGTTTGGTTTTATCTTAACGAATATGAGCAAAGATCTCGGGGATAAATCTTAAAAGAAATCCATAAAAGGAATAATAATAATAATAATAATAATAATAATTATTATTATTATTATTATTATTATTATTATTATTATTTCTTTGTATTATTTAGATGTTTCAGACTGTTGTACTCATCTTTATACTTATATACATAACGTTTTGGTCAATGTGCCCTGTGGGGATTAAAAAATGAAAATAAAAATAAAATATAAATAAATTAAAAAAAAAACAAAAACAAACTCCCATGAGGCCTCTCACCAGAAAAAAACCCTCTGCGCATGTCTGACAAAAAGGACTGACTCCCTACCTCCAAAAAGAATATTTAGGCCGCAACCGAGTGTAGTTGCTCCTACTAGACAGGGGGAATATCCCCTTGCTACAGACGACTATGACCCGCTCTTAAAGCCAACTTCTGCCTTTGTCTCTTTCCTTTCTCGTTAGTTGAATGCCTTCTTTTCAGCGTGCACACCAAAAAAGATGGGGTTAGAAGAAAGCCTGAGGAACATGCAGCCGAGAATATCCAAGTTACGTTAAAACATCCAAAACCACTTAGACCCCATAATTTACTTAAACCCCATAGCTCTCCAGCCTTCTTCAGGTGTTTCTTATTGTACTGCCATACTCTGAACGTCTCGCTGCCCTGGGAATGGATTCGCTGAAACTTCGGCGTCTGGCAACTGACCTGGTAAACACTCATAAAGTCATTAATCATCTTAACAACAGCAACCATGAGCACCTTTTTGATCTCCATGTTTCTAACACATGTGGGCATGCCTACAAAATCAGAAAACAGCACTGCTCACATGACTTTCGGAAACATTTTTTCACGCTCAGAGTTGCGGAGACATGGAATAAACTGCCCACGTCTGTTGTAGGTTGCCGAAGCACTGAGCCTTTCAAAGCCTCCATGCTTCCTGTAGTCCGCCGACACTATACCTGATGCCACTCTCCACATACATATGCACACGCGCACACATACATGCATATTACTACTGTAAACTGTTCATGTTCCTGACACTAATACATTATTCTGTGTACTTGACATGAGACTTTGATGAGTTGTGGTGCACCTGAGCATTGTACACAATAAATTTCATTATTATTATTATTATTAACTCCGCAGCCTTCAGTAGGACACATGGCGCAATGGATATAAGTGTTGAGTTAATACAGTTCTAAAGGACAATCATCTGTAGGTTGCAGGTTCAGACTGAGATTAGAAAGTGATGACGTAATATTTACTATTTGACTGAATCGAATGTGGTGACGTATGTGCTGACAGCGCACAGTAATATTCACTCAGGTCAGTTTAAGCTTGTACTGTAAGAATGAGGAAAGTAGCACTCGCTATATCTCTACTGATTAGAATAGAATTTATTCAACAAGAAGGTTCCAGACTTTGACAAGAAAGACCTAAAAAACATTTTGAGACAGGTTAGTTTTATCTTACCGAGAGGAATCATGTTAAGTCAGTTAGCCCATTTGTGCACTCTGCCGTTTATGCAACGATGACAAGCTACAGTGCGAGAAATGGAGAAGGTTAGAAACCCACCCGTCCCCCCGACTGCAAACGCCACCACTACTAGCAAAAAAGACGACCACTATGGCAGGCTTGAACAGAATTGAAAGATATGCCTTTCATAATACCATGGTGACACCGGTTGTGGTTCTGGCTTAGGTTAAAGTTCAGCCGTTATCGCATGGAGGCAGCTTGGCACCGCCACTGTTTGAGTCATTGCTCCAATCCTGCAGTTCCTCTCGTACTGGACAGGATACTCGAGGCCACATCAGATATAACACACATGTTGATCGGTAGAATAAAACCGACCCAGGGTAAATTCTGTCACAGAACAGAACTTCCACTCTGAAATTAGAGATGTCCCAGAAGACTTGAAGACTTTATGTTACTGTTTACTTGAATATGCTTTATAAATACTAATATTAATATTGTGCAAATTTCTTAGATGAAGCATTGTCAAATATTATTCATTTTTCATTCGTATTTCTTTCATCTTATTTCTCTTGCTTTGTATTGGAGACTTTTTCTTTATCTATTAATCTATCTTATAGTCTCATTTTTTATATATGCAAATAGGACAAGAAGTCTGTAGCCTGACACAGCTATAATTTGAATTTTGATCTGAAACTTTTCTTTGTATAATGCCCAACCAATGCTGAAATATAACTACCATATTTGATGGCATATAGGACGCACTTTTTCCGCAAAATTTTGGCTAAAAAAATTGCCCTGCATCTTATACATTGTAGGTGAAGTTTAAAACTTATTAGAATTTTATTATTATTATTATTTCCTGCTATTGAGATGTCTTGTGTATGCTTATTGCTTGACTGTACTGCCAAATTGCTTTTATACAGCTATGTTTCTGCTTGTGTAATGCACAACTAGACTGTTTTCAACAATATGTGCTTAAATACACTAAAAACGTTTTTTTCCTGAATCTGACCTGCTGAAATGGGGGTGCATCTTATATGACCATGCATCTTAGGTTACTGTATTTACAGCATATATCTCACAACAATAAAGATGAGGACAACAGTCTGAAAAATCTAAATAACACAAATTATCAAGCCTCATCTCAAAAATTCAGACAAATAATTTCTTTTTTTTACAAAGCCAACTCACAATTAACAATAGAAATTTTGGTTATTTCCTATAACTCCAACATAAACAAAGGGGAACCACTCTTGACTGATAAATTATTTATTGATCTACTAGGAAAAAAGAAGAGGGGGTTAGGGTTAGGTTTTAGGGTTAGCTTAATGGGAAAATAAATAAATAATTTATCAGTCAAGAGTGGTTCCCCTTTGTTTATGTTAGACTTATAGGAAATAACCAAAATTTAAACAAAAATGATGAAGAAAACAGACTTTGGCGCAAAGTCCCCAGTGTTAAAAAAAAGTTTTCACCGCCATTTTAAAAGATGCACACACAAGTATGTGTATGTGTGTGTCTATATCAAAAATTGAAAAGTGTGTCTGTCTGTCCGTCCTCTGTAGCCAGACAAACAGGTTGATGTAGACCAACCAAATGCATAATCATCAGGGTGAATGAAAGTAAATGTTTTATAGAAATAATGCTTTATAGAAATGCTATATAATAGAAAATGTTTTATAGAAATAATGCTTTATAGAAATGCTATATAATAGAAATAATGTTTTATAGAAATGCTGCTATATAATAGAAATAATGTTTTATAGAAATAATGTTTTATAGAAATGCTATATAATAGAAATAATGTTTTATAGAAATAATGCTATATAATAGAAATAATGCTTTATAGAAATTGAAATAGAAATAATGTTTTATAGAAATGCTATATAATAGAAATAATGTTTTATAGAAATAATGCTTTATAGAAATGCTATATAATAGAAATAATGCTTTATAGAAATGCTATATAATATAAATAATGTTTTATAGAAATAATGCTTTATAGAAATGCTATATAATAGAAATAATGTTATAATATAGAAATGCTATATAATAAAAATAATGTTTTAGAAATAATGCTTTATAGAAATGCTATATAATAGAAATAATGTTTTATAGAAATGTTTTATAGAAATACTATAAATAGAAATAATGTTTTTATAGAAATACTATATAATAGAAATAATGTTTTATAGAAATACTATATAATAGAAATAATGCTTAATAGAAATAATGTTTTATAGAAATGTTTTATGATAGAAAATTTGGTCTTTGCTTTTTATATCTGCTTTTAGTATTTGCTATATCATTATGTATATAATATCAAAAGAGTGAATGAAAATGAATATATTATAGAATTAATGCATTGTAGAAATGATGGTTTATAGAAATATTATATTATAGAAAAGTATTATAGAAATGTTAGGGTTATTTCCTATAAGTCTAACATAAACAAAGGGAAACCACTCTTGACTGATAAATTATTTATTTATTTATTGATCTACTAGGAAAAAGTTTGGTTTGGTTTGTTTTGTGGTATATCAACCTCAGTGGGTCATTTAATGCGGACAAAGTTGTGAAATAAATTCATTTTTAATGGATAATACAATTTTGTTTATAAACTCATGTTTTTCTATTGAACCCATAGATGGGACCCTGACAGGTACTATCACTCCAGGTCAGAGTGGACCAGGGAGCAATGGTGATGAAGGGGTGCTCCACATTCCCCAAACCTCCAAAACTGGAACCTCACCATCGGATAGCAAGGACCTACATTGACCAATTATGTGAGGATGCTGGTTGCTGCATAGAAGACCTCCCAGGGTCAATGAATGATAGAGAAGGTTGGCGAGAGATTGTCATGGATGTCCGTGCTACTTGCGCGACATGATGATGATTCCTACCTAAGCCTAACAATTCTATTTAACTCTTTACCTACTTTAAACTGCTCACAGCAGCTCTCCCATCACACCCAAGCAAAGTACAAAACTGATGGCTAGTTCATTATAATTGAGCAGAAGGACTCAGATTATAATAATAATAGGACTTTATTTGAACAGAATGAGTTCTGAGTTGAATAGATAGTGAACTTTGAAATATCTCATTATACAGAAAAAAAAATACTAAAAAATCAAGGAATTAACTGAATTTAATGAAATTTTTAATGTTGATATATTAATGAATAAGCAATATAATGCACCAGTTATTTTATTTAAAAACTTTTACATTTTTTCATGTCAGTTAACTTTAAACCAGGTATCTTTGAGGCATAACACAGATTCACAAACAAAAGTGGTTCAAAGTTAATTGACCTGAAAAAATATAAAAGTTTTTAAATAAAATATCTGGTGCATTATATCTTTTATTCATTAATGTATCAACACTGAAAATTTGGTTAATTCCTTGATTTTTAGTATTTTTTTTTTCTTTCGGCGGGGTGACATAGTGGAATTTATGTCCATTAAGTAGGATTTAGTTTTTGTACTTTTCTTGGGTGTGGTATGTCCAGTGGTTTGAAAGGTGCAGTGAGCGAATTAAAATAGGCAAAGAGTTAAGTTTGTAAAATGATTAAATAAAATAAAATACAGTTGAATTATGACCACTCGAATATAACAATGGTTAATTCCTTGATTTTTAGTATTTTTTTTTTTCTTTCGGCGGGGACATACAATGGTGGAATTTATGTCCGTTAAGTAGGATTTAGTTTTTGTACTTTTCTTGGTGTGGTATGTCCAGTGGTTTGAAAGGTGCAGTGAGCGAATTAAAATAGGCAAAGAGTTAAGTTTGTTAAAATGATTAAATAAAATAAAAATACAGTTGAATTATGACCACTCGAATAAAACAATACATTATAATCAACAAATGTATGTTAAGTTCTCATTTTACAATAAACTTGAAACACCAAAGTAACCTAAATATACAGTAAAATATACAGTAAAAAATGTTAAGGAAAACATGAAGGGAGACCATATTTAGGGGCTAATTTTTCTTCAAAATTTGTCTTACAAAGTGTTATCCGCGGAAACAAAAAGTAAAATTTGAAAGGAATAATGGCCATTTTCTATACTTTTACAACATAAGCAATTAATAAATATCACGTACTATCCAGGAACAAAATTTCTATTAGATTGCATAGTTGATTACAACTTTAATTTAGGTTTTATTAAAGTAATGTATCTCACTAAAAATTTATGTTGTGGATTTTATTAGTATATGGAATTCATGTGAGTACCCAAGATAAATAATTTAAACAAGGAGTTAAATGAAATATTCCCAAACCAAATGAAAAGTTTTTAGGAGGGAGAAGTTTATTATTGCCTTCCTGCTGGGCTGACTATTCAATTTGAGTTTAAAAAGATTGTTTATATAATCTTTAGCTGCCATAAGTTCATTGCCATCATTTAAAATATGACAAGTGGAGAATTTTAAGTGGTTTTGAAATATCTGCAAAATTATACTATCCAGGAACAAAATTTGTCTTACAGAGTGTTATCCAAGGCAGAAAAGTAAAATTTGAAAGGAATAATGGCCATTTTCTATACTTTTAAACATAAGCAATTAAGAAATAACACACACTATCCAGAACAAAATTTGTTTTACATAGTGCTATTCAGGGCAGAAAAGTAAAGTTTGAAGGGAATAATGGCCATTTTCTATACTTTTACCATTTAAGTAATTAAGAAATATCACATACTATCCAGGAATAAAATTTGTCTTACATAGCGTTATCCAGGGCACAAAAGCAACGTTTGAAGGGAATTTGGACTATTTAGATAATTCGGACTAGTTAATTTAAAAATCTTTTTTTTTTATTTATTTTTTATTTTTTCATCTAATTCCTTTTTTTTTTTTTTCAGACGCCATTCTGATTGTTCTCCAGAAGTAAGTACTATTTCCATTTTTTTTTTAAATATTTTTTATCGTAAATTATTGGCTGAAATTAATTTCACTTGCATATTAGAGAGCTACAATTTATATAAAAATAAAAATCTTATTTGCCTAAATTTTTGAGATGAGGTTTGATAATTTGTATTATTTGGGTTATTCAGACTATTGTCCTCATCTTAATTGTTATATACACAACGTTTCGGCCGATGTGCCTTCCGGCCTTCTTCAGGTGTTTCTTGTTGGACTTGGGAACCTTCTCGCAACAACATAAGCATTAAAAAAACCCAGGAACAAAATCTGTGTCCCATATAGTTATTCAGTGAACAAAAAGTAAAATTTGAAAAAGGAATAATCACCATTTTTTATATCTTTTTTATAACATAAGCAATTAAGAAATAACATATGATATACAGAAACAAAAATTTGTATTACATAGTGTAATCAAGTCATGAAACATGGTCCCACTACAGATTAATAAAAAAAAATGTTATTGTCCTGATAACATTAGCCACTATTAGATGGCGAGCATGACTTGTGTTACCATGACAACCAAATTTCTTATCATCTAGTAGTGAGATCACGTCGTTAAACACATTGCCAAAAAGCTTTGCATACAGATTGAAAAATGACAAACTTTGCACCAAAAATTAATATCAATTCCCTCAAATGCAAAAAAAAAAAAAAAAAACAGATCTTATTTCGATATTTGTGTAGCGGTAGCGTTGCAGCTTAGACCAGAATCTGATTGGCATGCAGATGTAGCTTCTTCAATGATCGCTCCTGGCTGGACACAGAATAAAATTGTAATGTCAGAGTCGCCCAAGACTCATCAATCATAAATAGGTTTCACTTAACAGAGTCATGGCTAGACACAGAATAAAGTTGTAATAGCTGAAATAATTGTGAAGAAGAAGATCCCGGACAACAAATCTTAGCAGTCACAGCTTTATTTGCAAATAAATGTCAGAGTCGCCCAAGACTCATCAATCATAAATAGGTTCCACTTAACAGAGTCATGGCTGGACACAATAAAATCGTAATAGCCAAAAAATTGTGAGGAAGAGTCACAGCTTTATTTGCAAAAGGCAGTGCCCCCTATTGAAAGCAGAGACTTTGTCTCTTTGTCCTGCCAGAGTCGCCCATAACTCATAAATCATAAGTAGGTTCCACTTAACAGTCATGGTGAGACACACTAAAATCGTAATGACCAAAATAATTGTGAGGAAGAGTTACAGTTTTATTTGCAAAAGTTGGTGCCCTCTGTTGAAAGCTGAGACGAGGGGTGGGGGTTGCACATGAGAATGCTGGAGCTCTGGGCTAATGCAAACAGTGGAGTCATCTGTCTGCATCTGCGTCTTGGCGGGTCAAATGGAGTGTTTTTATGTTGACACTGCCTCTTTTTCCTGCCAGAGTCGCCCAAGACTCATCCATCATAAGTAGGTTCCACTTAACTGACTGGACACAATAAAATCATAATAGCTGAAATAACTGTGAGGAAGAGTCAGTTTTATTTGCAAAAAGCAGCGCTCTCAGTTGAACGCAGAGACTTTGGGGGGGGGGAACATAGGAATTCAGGAGCCCCTGGGCTAATGCAAACAGGGGGAGTTGTCTGTCTGCATCGGTCTCTTGGTGGACCAAGAGGAAACTCTGCCTCTTTGTCCTGTCAGGGTTGCCCAAGACTGGTGACCTCTGTCCCATAATAATTGGAACAAATAGTCAGCCAAGTTTGCACCACTTAGCGTCTGTCCTAGAGATGAATCTGCTAACCCCACCCCACCAACTTCTTTCAGATGACCATCTCAGAATGAGGAGGGGGGGCGTCACATTATATCGTTAGATTTGGTCTTTAGATTTGTTCGTTTTTGTTTTTTTTAATCAATCTCTGGTCCAAATTCAGTGAACATGAAGATTGTTATATTAAAATAATCATAATTTTATAAATTCAATTTTAAGATTTTAACGTCTTTATAATTTTATATATTTCCTGAGGAGTCTGAACAGAAATTATGCTTTGATCCCAGCCGAAAGTCCAGGGAGCCACACTTTGATGCCAGGCTGAGTGCGCAGATACTACACTCTGATCCCAGATAGACATGCCAATCCATGTATATATATCGCATTCATTTTAATGGAAACCATGTTGATATTATGCATATAATAATAATAATAATAATATAATAATGATGATATCAGAATATTTTCTCATGCTAACAAAATACTGTTCTTCATATAGTTAAAAATGTTCATAATAATTACTACATATACTGTATGAATTTTATATGCTTATGTAATAGTTATTATGGGACAGAGGTATCCATGAATTACTATCTCTGTCCCATAATGATTGTGTCATTTATTGTAAGAAATCTATATGAAAATGTAACATTTATTATGGGACAGAGGTAGCTATGAATTATTGTTTCTGTCCCATAATGGTTGCTTCATTCAGTGTATGAATTTTAAATGAAAACGTAAGTTATTATGGAAACAGAGGTATCTATGAATTACTATCTCTGTCCCATAATGGTTGCTTCATTCAGTGTATGAATTTTAAATGAAAACGTAACAGTTATTATGGAACAGAGGTATCTATGAATTACTATCTCTGTCCCAAATGATTGCATCATTTAATGTAAGAAATCTATATGAAAATGTAACAGTTATTATGGGACAGAGGTATCTATGAATTACTATCTCTGTCCCATAATGGTTGCTTCATTCAGTGTATGAATTTTAAATGAAAATAACAGTTATTATGGAACGAGGTATCTATGAATTACTATCTCTGTCCCATAATGATTGTCATTTAATGTAAGAAATCTATATGAAAATGTACAGTTATTATGGGACAGAGGTAGAGCTATCTCTGTCCCCTATCCCCTCGTTGTATCATCATTTAATGTAAGAAATCTATATGAAAATGTAACAGTGTAACAGGATTATGGTATCTATGAATTACTATCTCTGTCCCAAATGATTGTGTCATTTAATGTAAGAAATCTATATGAAAATGTAACATTTATTATGGACAGAGGTATCATGAATTACTATCTCTGTCCCATAATCGTTGCTACATTCAGTGTATGAATTTTAAATGCAAATGTACTATTTATTATGGGACAGGAATAGTAAAAAGTAAAGTCGTCGGGGCGGCCTAAAGTCGAGTCGGTATCAGCCTGACAGCCAGGGAGTCTATCCCCTTTTCACTAGCGCTAGACCAAGGAGATTGTTTTAGCGTCTAAGGTGGAATGCCACACCTACCATCAACTCCTTGCTTTACTGCACAGATCCCTGGGCTACTCATACGCTGAGTTGGCGAGGTCTGGTATCGACCAGGAACCTCAAGGCTCCTCCTAGCCGAATGCTCATCCGACTGAGCTAAGCCGGCATTTACAGGAGTAGTAATAAATAATAAGACCCCTGTTCCATAGTTGGAATTCTTAATTTTATTAAAATTAGTTTGAAGGTGTCTCAAGATACGAGGGTCAGTCAAAAGTTTTTTTCCACATTTTGGTACATACTAGTCTGCAGCATGAATATCACATGACTAAAATAGTTCAAGCTGTGGTAGATACCCGTTGTGCTTAGTATAGTGGTAGATGGTGCGTTGACACTTCACTACGCCGCACAGATGAACATGCAACATAGTCTAATACAAGAATTGGTTATTTCCTATAACTCCAACATAAACAAAGGGGAACCACTCTTGACTGATAAATTATTTATTTATTGATTGATCTACAAGGGACAAAAAGACAGGGTTAGATATATTTACCTCATACCCCACTTGTATGGGTTAGGCACAAGGCCCTATTAATGTGGGACCACCCACAAGCCGAGACTCATGGTTAAAAGTCAGGGTTAGGGTTTAGGGTTAGTTTAATGGGAAAATAAATAATTTATCAGTCAAGAGTGGTTCCCCTTTGTTTATGTTGGAGTTATAGGAAATAACCCAAGAATTTATGCTTTATGAGTTCAAACTGGGCCAGGAACAACCTTGTGCTACTCATACGCTGAGTTGGTGAGGGCCGGTATCATTCAAGAAATTTTGCTAGGACATTAGGCAAGGTTAGGTAGGCATAAAAGTTGTTGGGTCGGCCTAAAGTCGGTACCAGCCAATCAAATTTGAAATGAACTTAAATTATTAGTGGAAGGCTCAAAAAGTGAAAGAAACAGGGGAGGTTACTCTCATTTATGTAGCTAATGTTCAGATTACCTTGGAGCCTATCCAGTTTAATACCATAACCCAATGTCAATGTGTTCGATGTTAGTCATATCTCCTGTCTGTTGCTAATACAACTTCCTTTCTCTTTCATTGAAGAGCTCCTTCTTCCAAAGACCAACACTTAAGTAACTAGATATGATTCAAGGGAGATAACTCATAATCCACATTGAAGCTCCCTTTAGTACTTTTAATGATTTACGTTTAATACCTTAAGTAGTAAGTAAATTTGTCAAGGTGGCCTAAAGTCGGTATCAGCCAATCAGTCTATCCCCTTTTCACTAGCGCTAGACCAAGGAGATTGCTTTTGCATCTGAGGTGGAGCGCCACACCTACCATCAGCTCCTTACTTTACCGCACAGATCCCTGTGCTACTCATAGGCTGAGTTGGCGAGGGCCGGTATCGAACTAGGAATCCTGTGATTCCTAGCCGAATGCTCTACCGACTGAGCTAACCCGTACCTATAAGAGAGTGGATTTCAAGTCAAGTTATAGGTGCAAATTCAGTGAGTAGCATTCAGAGAGTATCAGGCAAGCTCCGCATATCAGTGTGGTTCATCCCTGTTACAACTTCGACAAAAAAGCATCTGGGGATGCCAAATTGAGGCTTATGTTAGCAAAATATTGCAAAGCTTTTTATTCACCCTGATAAAACCAATATTTTTTTTTGGGGGGGGGGGAGGCAAGGGAGAATTTGCTCCAATAGGTGCAAAGATAAAAATCTTAATGGTATCGACAGAATCCAGATGGTTCGAGAAATTTTGCTCAGAAGAACCTTGATGATTAGGCAACGTCAGGTAAGCATAAAACTGTGGATTCTGAGGCCAGCGCTCCAAGTTATAGGGGCAAATTCATCAAGTAGCAGTCAGAGAGTATCAGGCAAGCTCAGCATCTCAGTGTGGTTTATCACTGTCACAACCTCGACAAAAAGCATCTGGGGGAAGCCAAATTGAGGCTCATGTTAGCAAAATATTGCAAATCTTTTGATTCACTCTTGTAAAACTAATGATTTGGAGAGGCGGGGGCAAGGAAGATTTTGCTCCCAAAGTCGAATTCAAGAATTTATGCTTTTTGAGTTCAAACTGGGCCATAAAAAGCAGTAACCAAATGGTTCAAGAAATTTTGCTTAGGTCGTAAGAATCTGGACAATTAGGCAAGGTCAGGTAGGCATAAGACAGTGTATTTCAAGTTATGGGGGCAAATTCATCGAGTAGCAGTCAGAGAGTATCAGGCAAGCTCAGCATCTCAGTGTGGTTTATCACTGTCACAACCTCGACAAAAAGCATCTGGGGATGCCAAATTGAGGCTCACGTTACCAAAATATTGCAATACTTTTGATTTACCCTAGTAATGATTTTTTTTTTTTTTGCCAACGGAGATTTTGCCAGGGGAGAGCAAATATAAAACTCTTAATGGTATCGACAATTGTAAACATTTTTTTTTTTTTTTGTGGGGTAGGGGTGTCTCGAAATGATAGATTTGGCAGATGAGTAACCTTGTTAAGAATCTCGATGCCATTATGAAAAAAGCCATTTTGAAAATGTCGTCTTAGACTCAGCAAAAAGCTTAAGCAAGAATTTTGACAGCATTTGACCGGGGTAGGGCTTTATTTGACGAAAAAACTTTTAAAAATAATGAAATAACAAACCAACGTTTAAGAAATAACTTTTTGTTCATTTAAAAGTAGGTTAAAATTTTTTTTATTTTTTTTTAATTTTATTTTTTTTTAATAATTTTTACCTGAAGGCGTTTTGGTAAACCAATTTAAAAAATATCAATGGCATATTGATTATGTATTGCTTAGCAACAAAAAAAAAAAAATAAAAAAAAAAAAACGAAGAAAAAACAGGGGGGGGGTATTATGAGACAGACTTTTGGGCTAATGAAATTTGAATCGAACACAATAGTTTTAAATCTTATTAAAAAAACAAATTGCATTTAAACAGTAAATCCCACCATGAATTCATGTTAATTCTATTTTAAATGTAAATATATATATATATAATATATGAAAAAAAATTAGATTAGATGAAAAAGTTTGTCTGAATCTCATACGTCGAAATCGAAAGTCCAGAGGAAGAATGAATAAAGAAAAGAAAGAACAGAATGGATAATAAAAAGATGAATTTAATCAATATCACTTACACATGTGTTTTGGTCAGTTCATATGTGTGAAAATATTCCACACACAGAAGATTTGACCTTCATCAGAGTGAAATTTTATTTTTCATTCAAAATAAAATTTCACTCTGATGAAGGTCGAATCTTCTCTGTGTGCGAAATATTTTCACACAGATAAACTGACCAAAACACATGTGTAAGTGATATTGATTAAATTCATCTTTTTATTATCCATTCTATTTCTTTCTTTTCTTTATTCATTCTTCCTCATATTGTCGGATTCATTTCCAATTTTACATATATATATATATATATTCATATAATAAAACGTAATACTTACATTTACCATCCAGATAAGAGTAAGTTTCAGTCATTTGCTTCATTTTCTTTTTTTATTGAAGTTAAATCCCAAAATTACAAATCAGACATTGGAAATAACTCAACACCACTTCAGTGGCTTGGGTTGGGAAAGACTAAAGAAACATGGCTGAATTGTAGCTAGTTGAAGACTAGATTTTTAGTCTTAACAGTTTAGTAAAAAAAAAAAAAAAAAAAAAAAAAAAAAAAAAAATGAAACAAATGTCTGGAATTTACTCTTATCTGGACACTGAACATAAATATTATATATATATATATATATATATATATATATATATATATATATATAGAGAGAGAGAGAGAGAGAGAGAGAGAGAGGTAATCTGAACATTAGCTACATAAATGAGAGTAACATCCCTTTCTTTATTTCACTTTGAGGAAGCCATATATTTTGGTTTGCCATTTTCATTTCACTGTAAATACTAATTTGTTTGAATCAATACAACTGCATGTTTTAACATGAAAATATCATAAAATGTGTTCTTGATAACAATTAAGTTCATTACAAATAATGCGCAAGCAAAATTAAGAACACTTTTTATGATATTTTTATGTTAAAACATGCAGTTGTATTGATTCAAACAAATTTGTATTTTCAGTGTAGATTTACTGTGAAATGAAAATGGCCGACTAAATCATGTGGCTTCCTCAAAGTGAAATAAACAAGAGGAGTTTACTCTCATCTATGTAGCTAATGTTCAGATTACATATATATATATATATATATATATATATATATATATATATATAAAATTGTATAAATTTTTTTGTATGTTAAAACAAAACTCATGTCAATTTTTCATGGTTGGGCTATTCTGTATAAGCATTAAACAAACTATTTATTAAAAGTCGAAGCTTTTTTTTTGTTTTGTTTTTGTATAACATTAAAAGTTCTCGGACACACCAAGACAATATATGAAGAATGTAGAAATTTAAACATTCCCTAAAATGAATTTTTATATATATATATATGTTAAAACTTCAGTTTAAAATGGTAAGAAAATTAAAAACAAAAGAAAAATAAAATCATGAAAGCCAGAAAAATATTCAAATAAAATCGGGCCGAGGAGGGGTTGGGTAAAAAAACGATTTGTTAATTGTTAATTAAAAGCGTAATGAGAAAAATAATTTTGATATTTTGGACGGTTGTCCTCATCTTTATTGTGTATAAACACAGCGTTCAGGCTGTAGTAACCTCGGACTCTGTTCATATGTTTTTTTAAAAAATTACCTTAAAACAGCAGCCCCACTGTTTGTGTGCAGTCAGTGCACCTGAGACTGCCATTCAAAAACCGAGCAGTATGGTACCTTACTGTCAAAAAAGGCATGAAAAGGAGTGAAACAGAGAGGAGAATAACCTCTACAGCAAAAAGAGCCAGAAGTGTGAAGTTAATGCATCAGAGACTGCCATTCAAAAATTGGCCTCACTCACAGAGATGCAGATAATAAAAAATTAAAAAATGGACACTACTCCATCGTCTTTAGTAGACAAAAGGATGCCTACAACGAGTTATCTTCAGACGATTTCCAAGAATTCAAATGTGGTTTCGGAGTTCAAATCATTATCACTCACTCAAGAGTGCTCCAAGAATTATAAATGCCACCAGACTTATTATACAGAAATGATTAGAGAAAAATAAAATAACAGTTACAAGGGTTTTATAATTTGCTTGAAGCATTGTGTTTATATTGGTTTGGTGGTTTTTTCACAATGCAGGTGTAAAGAAAAAATAAGGTAACTATGGTGTTGTTTGATAACCTGTAATTTAAAAAAATTAATTCTTAATATTTCGATATAAAAATCTCTTCTACAGAAGATCTCCGAAACTGAAGTTGTTGTGAGTGACTGTACATTTGGTTTTGTCTCATGTATTCCAAATTGTTGTGTGTGTGTGTGTGTGTGTGTGTGTTTTGGGTGTTTGTTTATGTGTGTGTTTGTGTGTGCTTATGTGTGTGTGCCTATTCAACAGTGTATGATTATCATTCCAGGTTTGGTTTACCCTCTAAGCATTAACCTTTCTGTTTATTTACAGGACCATCTGATTGTCTTTTTTTATATGTATGTGTGTGATTATCATTCCAGGTTACCATTTTTTTGTTGGTGGTCTGTTTGTTTATTTATGGGTGTGTGTGTGTAATTTCCCCTATCAAATTCACCTGTTGAATCTATCAATAGAAGTTACTTATTCAAATATATATATATATATATATTTTTGTAAAATCGAAATATTGATCAATATCAGCTATGATTATGTTATAAATTGTTTTCTCTTTAACAGCATTGTGTGATGTTTTCATTCCACCTTTTCATACGCATATATATATATATATAATTGCATTTCTGTTCAATAAGTCTGGTGGCATTTACGCTGCTTGGAGCACCCTTGAATGAATGGTAAAAATTTGAGCTCTGAAACCATGTTTATATTCTTGGGAAATTGTCTGAAAATTACTTATTTCAAGATAATTAAAAAAATTTTAAAAAACACCAGGACAGAGCCCGAGGTTACTTTCTGCTCAATAATTCTAGTGGCATCTATGTTGCATGGAGCACCCTTGAACGAGTGGTAAAAATTTGAGCTCTGAAACCACGTTTGAATTATCGGGAACTTGTCTTAAGATGATTTATTTTAAAGGTACCTTACTGTCAAAAAAGGCATGAAAAGGAGTGAAACAGAGAGGAGAATAACCTCTACAGCAAAAAGAGCCAGAAGTGTGAAGTTAATGCATCAGAGACTGCCATTCAAAAATTGGCCTCACTCACGCAGATGCAGATAAAAAATAAAAAAGAAAAGGACACTACTCCATTGTCTTTAGTAGACAAAAGGATGCCTACATTAAGATGATCTATTTTAAGGTAATTTTAAAAAAACACATCTGAACAGAACCCAACGTTACTGTGACCTGAACGTTGTGTTTATGTACAATAAAGACGAGGCCAACAGTCCAAAACAACAAAATTATTCATATCAAGCCTCATCTCATAAATAGATATAAGTAAAAGTATATAATGAGAACAAATATAAAAAAATGGAAACAACACCATTTTTTTTTCTTTTAGAAGGAAGGCCACGTAGAACTCAAAGTTCTGGTCCACAAAGTGGCTAGCAATCGATAACCTTTTTGTTTTGTTTTGTTTGATAGGTAGACTATGAATTCAGGGGCATCATTTTTTTACCATAGTCTACCGGACAGATGTTAGTGGAATATGAAATGAAGTCCAATGTATATCTTATTATAATGGAGATTGTGTGTTTTTCTGTTTGTAACTGAAACTATATTACTACAAGTCACAATTCCCTTAGTTATTTACATCACATTCTCCATGATTCTATTTCTATTTAAACCGCAATTAATAATAAAACTGTTTGACATTATTAATACTGTTGGCCTTACCTAAATACTAATAACATGCAATTGTATTTATATATACAACAAAATACCAGTTTTCAGTGTAAACGTTAAGCTAATTTGCATATTGATTTTAAAAAACTGATTTTAATAAAAATGTGCTTGGTATTATTGATTTCTAATTGTTTGGTTTATCTTAATGAATATGAGTGAAAATCTCTTCAATAAATCCTAAAAAAAAATTCATTAACAAGAAGAAATAACTGTAAATTTATTATTTACTTCCTATTTTAACTAAATAGTTAAATTAGGAAAATTTAGCATTGAAAAACGGAAGTGATGAAAGAGTAAGTTTCAGTTGTTCTATTTTCCGATTATACCCCTCCGTTTCAAATCTTTTTATTTGAATTCTTAATTAGTTTCATTAGCCTTTCTGATTTAATCTAATATTTTATTACATTTAAACTTAAATACTTGCACCCGGAGGGTGCATATATTTGCTAGTATTCTTAATTTCTCAACTGGGATTAATACTTTGGATTCATTTTTAGGGTTTCTGCGATTGATGATAGGAAAGCAATTTGACTGACCATGGATAGTTGAGAGATTAGGATACTCATTGGGTGGTCCAGTAGTCATAATTTATGTATTTACCCCACCCCCAGCCAAGAGCAGGACACGTCGCACGATCAATCTTTAAGCGGAGTAAAGCTGGTTTGAATATATACATTCATATATAGTCTAAGGACAAAGTATGAATACATCTGTTCGTCCTCTCGCTATGAATTAGCGTTGTTTTTAATATCTCCATAACAAGATAGTAATTCAGTTCTCTAAACCGCCTCTCCGTATTGAATGAACAGTTTCTTATATTCATTGTTTCGTCTCATCTGGGTTCTTAATCTTTATTGGGAAATGGGGTTTTGTTAATGTGTGCTTAAATTATTTTTTATTTTTTATTCTTACTTTTCATCATTATCCTTCTATCTTTTTATTTTTGTTAAAAAAACAACAACAAAAAACGGGCTATACATGAATAGAGATATCTATGAAGATATATATATATATATATATATATATATATATATATATATATGTGTGTGTGTGTGTGTGTGTGTATAAATATACGGTTGTAATTATGAATAAGGTCTAATTTGCTCTATTAACGTATTGAGCACTTTATATTTATCATATCTGATATGACCCAGGAAGGGAGATATTAGAAGAAGTATCAGAGTGGTGGGGCCACGGTAGCTGAGTGGTACAATCGAGCAGGTAAGTAGTAATACTGGTGTGATGTAGTAGTAGGCATTGTACCTCTACATTGTTTGGTATTTATGGCTGACACCAACCAATCCTATTACTGTGAGGGAGGAACCCAGGTGTATGCATATTCATTACATCAAAAACATAACTTAATACGTATTAATACTTAATAAGTATTTTTTTTAATTAAAGGACACCATTAATTGATGTTGTATAGATTTAAAGTTGTTGCCTAGTGATTCAGTTATACACTTTTTTACCTCAGAACTTCAACTTTAAATCTATACAACAAATAAAAAATATTTTAAATACTTGGCAAAATTACCAGCAAATAGTAATTTTCAGTCTATTTCTTTATAGGACTTGAAATCTCAATTCCCTTAAAATAACAATGCTGAGATGAAAAAAGTGTATAACTGAATCACTATGCAACAACTTTAAATCTACACGACATCAATTAATGCTATCGTTTAATTTTTTCTCAAACTTATAAATGAATTAAAGTATTTATTAAGTTATGTTTTCCATAGAGTTTCATTTTTATTAAAAGTATTTATCCCAGTTGAGAAATTAAAAATATATACATTGGACTTCATTTCATATTCCACTAACATCTGTCCAGTAGACTATGGTAAAAACTTACAACCCTGAATTCACAGTCAACCTGTTTGATAACTGACCAATTAATAATAACAGTAAAAGATAATTCTTTTAACCCTTTATCTACCAAACCGCCCGACGATCAAAATGTGGGACCCCCCCCCCCTGAAAACGCCCAAGATCGTCAGGTTTAGAGTTTTAAAAAAAGAAAAATGAATTAAATGAATTTCTATTCAGTAGTAAAGGATCAGCGGATACTATACTAATTTGTCAACCATTTGGAACATGGTTATTGCGGATGGCAGTGGTAGATATAAGGTTAAAAGCATTTTTTTTATCTTATTTTTTTTTTTTTTGTGTTTTTTGTTTGTTTTATAACCTTGCATGGCACGAGTCAACAATTCTTTTTCGCCCTTATAAATAAGCGAGACCAGTCCCGCAGAAAAAAAAAAAGAAGAAAAAGAAGAGAAAAAGAAGCAAAGAAAAGAAAAAAAAAAAAAGAAGAAAATGAAAAAAAAAAGAAAAAAGAAAATGAAAAAAAGAAAAGAAAATGAAAAAAGAAAATGAAAAAAATGAAAAAAAAGAAAATGAAAAAATGAAAAAAAAGAAAATGGAAAAAAAATAAAATGAAAAAAAAAAAAATGAAAAAAAAAAAAATGGAGAAAAAAAAATGAAGAAAAAAAATGAAAAAAAAAAGAATGAAAAAATAAAAAAAATTTTAAAAAAAAGAAAAAAAGAAAATGAAAAAAAAGAAAAGGAAAAAAAAGAAAAAGAAAAAAAGAAGAGAAAAATTTTTTTAAAAAAATGAAAAAAAAGAAGAAAAAAAAATGAAAAAAAAAATTTTTAAAAATGAAAAAAAAAAAAAGAAGAAAAAGAAAATGAAAAAAGAAAAAAATGTCCCAGGATGTTGGTACTGTCTGTGAAAAACGACAGTCGTAGACACAGGAACAATATTTCTTCCCTCGACGATTAGTTTATTTGTTTGTTTTTTTTTTATTTGTTAATTTGTTTGTTTTTTGCTTCATTTTTATTCATCAGCTTTCTTTTGTTTTGTTTTTGTTCTTTTTTTTTTTTTTCATTTGTGTTTTTCTCGTTTGTCGAAGAGAAAGAGAGAGACAGCAGCATTCACTGAATGTTGTGGTTTTTCATTCGTTCGATGATGCTTAGTTCTTTTTCGTTCTTTTTCTTGTTCCGTGCTTCGTAATCAAGTCTGAAATAAATAAAAAACAACAAAAAAGAAGATTTAGATGTATTTTACAAAATCAATTCAACCCCCCTAATTGAAAAAAAAAAAAAAAAAATTACCAAAAATCAGGAAATTATCCGATTTTAATGAAATTTTGGTAATTTATGAGGAAGACCATCCCGGTCTCCTGCCTCAAAACTTGCTAACGGTGAGTGGTGAAAAACCAACCCCAGCTACGTTTGAAGTCCGTAGCCGAAGCAATAGATAGATATGAAGATGACTAGATAGATAGTTTTTTTTTTATTTTATTAAAATATAAAAGAATATCTAAATACTCAGATTTTCTTTTATTCATGTTTGTTTAATGTTTTGTTTCTAGTTTAAATAAACAAGAATATCTAAATATTTTGATTTTTTTTTTACTTGTAATTGATTGTTGGAAATAAATATATTAAAATAAAATGAAAATACCGAAAAAAATAAACGTCTGAATTTTTTTATATGTAAGTGAATATCGAAAAAAACAAAACGCCCCAAATTGGTTGTTTACTTTCAAGTGACACTGCCTCGGCTACGGACTTCAATCGTAGCTGGGTTGGTTTTTCAGCAATCACCGGTAGTAAGTTTTGAGGCAGGAGACTGAGACGGCCTTCCTCATAAATTACCAAAATTTTCAGTGTTGATTTATTAATGAATGAATTTTACGATGCATCAGTTATTCTATTTAAAAACTTTCTGATTTTTTTTCAGATCACTTAATCGTTAGCTAGTCTTGCAGATTCATTACTACTGAATAGTGAGTTACCAAAATATTGTTAAACTTTTGACTCACTCTTGTAGGTATCATAGTTAGACAACTAAGATGAAAATAGTATATAATATAAATAAAACCTATATTATCTACATAATATATATATAAGGGGCCGGGTTAGCTCAGTCGGTAGAGCGTTCGGCTAGAAACCACAAGGTTCATAGTTCGATACCAGTCCTCGCCAACTCAGCGTATGAATAGCACAGGGATCTGTGCGGTAAAGTAAGGAGCTGATGGTAGGTGTGATGCTCCACCTCAGATGCTAAAACAATCTCCTTGGTCTAGTGCTATTGAAAAGGGGATAGACTCCCTCACTGACTGGCTGATACCAACTTTAGGCCTCCCCCGTCGACTTTACTTTTTTACTTTATATATATAAGTATATTTTGGCAGCATTTTTTCTTTTAAACACGTTTTGTTAAACGCAATGGACAATTCTTGTCGGCAATTTTTTGTTCGATTCTTTCTAATAGTCTGACCATCTTTTTAATATCCGAGTGGAATTGGTGTAGGAATCCAAAGGTTTTTTCACAAGCGCTTTCTGCATGACTTTGTGCCATCATCAGGTATGGAACTGGTGGGATGTTTCCATTGTCTCGTTTTTAAAAAACAAGCAGTAGCAGTAGAAATTAATAGTAGGATATTAATATTAATATTAGTTATAAACTTGTGAGCCCCTCCTACTACTAATTCCTACTGCTACTGTTTGTTTAAAAGAAACTTGTGAGCCCCTACTACTACTAATTCCTACTGCTACTGTTTGTTTAAATGAAACCTGTGAGCCCCTATTACTAATCAGTTAGAAAGGATCGAACAAAAACTCGCCTGACAAGAATTGTCCATTGAGTTTAACAAAACCTTATATATATATTGTTGAGATTTTTGTATATATAGACAAGAAGGTCAGTGTCAACATGCAAATTTTTCCTCCTCTGTCAAAATTTAGTATTAGCATATTAGAGAAACTATAAAATCTTTTGTGTTTATTGTAGTTTCACGTTGAAGACAAATTGCGGAAAAGAGGAGAACAAGTGACAACCCTCGTTTTTTATAAAATAAAAAAAAATCTTCACCAGTCGACTCTGTTTTACTCATTCCTTGCCTTGAGCTTGCCGTCATAGACATATTAACCCTACTCGTTCTCCATTCTCTGTGAGTGGCGCCTTCGCTGGCTTGGACATGTCAGGAGAATGGAAAATGGCCGCATCCCAAAAGATCTTTTGTACGGTGAATTAGTAAAAGGCTCCCGATCGGTTGGTAGACCACGCCTACGATTTAAAGATGTCTGCAGGAGAGTCATGAGGATATGCCATATTGACACAAACATGTGGGGAATTTTTTTTTTCGCAGGCAGGGAACAAGGAGACAAGAAGTTTCCCATTGAAGACAAGTTGCGGAAAAGAGGAGAACAAGTGACAACTCCAGTCTTTTATAGAATAAAAATGTCTTCAGTTGACTCTGTTTTACTCATTCCTTGCCTCCAGGTTGCTGCCATATCTATTTAGTTCTTTTTTTTTCTTTTTCCTTATATATATTTACCAACCCCTCCTCACGAGCAGGATGTGACACAAGGTCAATTTCTTAAGCGGAGTTCAACAGGTTTGAATTCAGAGTTTTCCCTCTCCTAGACCGGTTGCCTAACCAAGGTTAAAGAGCCCAGTCTGCCTTACTATTTATCCATAGCTGGAAGGAGAGTAGGATTCATACCTTTCCCAAGAGTTTTAGCGCTAAGTGAAATGCAATTACCACATCCAGGATTTGAACTCGGCACGATGAGTCCATTTCCCATGACTTTAACCATTACACCATGCACGCTTTTTTTCCCCTTATATGTTAAGGGAATGCAATATAACATATAACATACCTGTTTCTGATGATGCGTTCCACAATAGTTTGTGTGGTCAAATCGTTAGCACTATCCAAGATCTTGAATTTCTGTCTACGTTTTGGCTCCTAGTATAAAAAAAAACAATACATGTCAGTCACATTTGATATTGCCAGAGATTTTTTGGTTAAATCCTACTAAACGGACATAAATTCCACCATCATATGTCACCCCGCCAAAAGAAAAAAAAAAAAATACCAAAAAAAATCAAGGAATTAACCGAATTTAATGAAATTTTCAGTATTGATACATTAATGAATAAACAATATAATGCACCAGTTATTTTATTTGAAAACTCTTACATTTTTTCAGGTCAGTTAACTTTGAGGCATTTATCTTTGTTGCGTAACACAGATTCACAAAGATACGTGGTTCAAAGTTAATTGACCTGAAAAATGTAAAAGTTTTTAAATAAAATAACTGATGCATTATATTTTTTATTCATTAATGTATCAACACTGAAAATTTCATTAAATTCGGTTAATTCCCTGATTTTTAGTATTTTTTTTTTCTTTCGGCAGGGTGACATACGATGGTGGAATTTAGGTTCGATAAGTAGGATTTAACCGATTTTTAAAAATTTGTTTTATCATTTTTTATTTTTGTTTATTTTTTGTTAAACTCAATTAGGAGTTTTGGTAACCTAGACAATTTGAAAAGAGGTGAAACACGCACACACACACACACACACACACACACACACACAGGTAAAAAAAACACTAATGCATATACACATACACACACAAATGCAGGTAAAAAAAACACTCACACACTCATACACACACACACACACATGTAGGCAAATACACACACACACATACACACACACACAAATGTAGGCAAACACACATACACACACAAATGTAGGCAAACACACACACACATACACACACACACACAAATGTAGGCAAACACACACACACATACACACACACACACAAACGTAGGCAAACACACACACACACACACACACACACACACAAACGTAGGTAAACACACAGACACATACACACACAAACGTAGGCAAACACACACACACATACACACACAAACGTAGGTAAACACACACACACAAACGTAGGTAAACACACACACACATACACACACAAACGTAGGTAAACACACACACACACATACACACACACACGTAGGTAAACACACACACACACACACACACACACACGTAGGTAAAACACACACACACATACACACACACACACAAACGTAGGTAAACACACACACACACACACACAAATGTAGGTAAACACACACACACACACACACAAACGTAGGTAAACACACATACACATACAAACGTAGGTAAACACACACACACACACACAAACACAGTAAAAAATACTCACACACACACACACACACACACACACACACACACAAATGAAGGTAAAAAAACACTCACACACAGGTAAAAAACACTAATGCACACACACACACACACACACACACAAATGCAGATAGAAAAAACAAACACCCAACCAACTATTATTCTTCTGCAAGAATAATAAAAAAAATAAACTTACAGCATACGGATCAGAACCATCTTCGTCAGGCATTATGGGAGTTTTTCCATGACATACAAGATCGACCTGGAAACAAAACAAAAGATACATTATTATCATTATTATTTATTATAATTAATACCAAATACCTAATTATCAACAGAAGTATAACCTGTGGTAAAGTGGAGAGCTGATGGTAGATGTGGTACTCTACCTCAGATAAAAGAACAATCTCCTTGGTCTAGCACTAGCGAAAAAGGGATAGACTCCCTCGCTGTCTGGCTGATACTGACAATTGGCCACACTGGCAACTTTACTTTTCTCCTGCTGCCCATAAATAAGATGCAAAAAATCTCCTTGGTCTAGTTCGAGTGAAAAGGGGATAGACTCCCTCGCTGTCCAGCTGATACTGACAATTGGCCACTCTGCCGACTTTAATTTTACTTTTACTTTATCATCAAGGAATCGGTTTAGCTCAGTCTGTAGAGCATCTGCCGAGGAACCACAAGATTCCAGGTTCAATCCTCATCATCATCATGTCGGACAAGCAGCACGGATATCCATGACAATCTCTTGCCAACCTTCCCTATCACTCATTACCCCAGGAAGGTCTTCTGCGCAGCAACCAGCATCCTTTCATAGTTGGTCAATGTAGGTCCTTGGTGGGTGACCCACACAAGCATGCCCAGTCCGTCTCACTTGGTTGGTTTGTGAGATGGTGGGCAGGTGGCCATACAGCTGCTTCATTGTGGTGTGCTGTTTTCATGACTTGTTCAAGAGTGCAAGCAGCATTCTTGTGCAGCTCCCATCTGGCTTATTCTCAAGACACTTCTTTAAGGTCCAAGTGGAGCACGACCACCACTAACCCGAGATAAACATCTTAAACTAAGTTTAACTAAGTAACTCTTTGCGGAGAACCGTCCCGGCCTCCTGCCTCACAAAAACTAACTGGTAGCTGCTGAAAGAAAACACCAGCTACGATTGAAGTCCATAGCCGAAGCGGTGTCACTTGCAAAAAAAAAAAAAAAACAACAAAAAAAACAACCAACTTAGAGCGTTTTCTCTAAACCCCTTACTTAAAATTAAGTTTTATTACAAAATTTGTAGGTTCTATTTTTTCTGGGTCACCCTGTATACAGTATATATATATATTCGCTTCATTACACCAGGAAGAATTAAAAAATAAAATGATTACCTTAAAATGTTCCATAAGGTCGGCAGTTACAGAATACGGAGCTCCAATCACAACTTCTGATACATACTGCAAATAAGAAAATATTTCTTTTTTTTAAACATAGTCTCCTTCCTCATCAATGCAAATAACAAAATGCATAAAATAAATTCATGGTAATCTGAACATTAGCTACATAAATGAGAGTAACCTCCACTTGTTTATTTCACTTTGAGGAAGCCATATATTTTGTTCGGCCATTTTTATTTCACTATAATCAATACAACTCCATGTTTTAATACAAAAATATCATAAAATGTGTTCTTAATAACAATTAAGTTTATTTCAAATGGCTACATAAATGAGAGTAACCTCCCCTTGTCTATTTCACTTTGAGGAAGCCATATATTTTGTTCGGACATTTTTATTTCACCATAATCAATACAACTGCATGTTTTAACACAAAAATATCATAAAATGTGTTCTTAATAACAATTAAGTTCATTTCAAATAATGCGCAAGCACAATTAAGAACATATTTTATGATAGTTTCATGTTAAAACGTGCAGTTGTATTGATTCAAACAAATTTGTATTTGCAGTATAGATTTATTGTGAAATGAATGGTCAACCAAAATATATGGCTTCCTCAAAGTGAAATAAACATGGGGAGGTTACTCTCATTTATGTAGCTAATGTTCATATTACCAAATTCATAACAAAAAAAAAACAACATTTTATCCAACAAATATTTGATTTTCCACATAATCTCCTTCCTTGTAGGAATGATTCAATAGTTATGGGGGGGGGGGTTCTTTTCAACATCATACCCCTTTAACATAGTGAACCGGCCAAGACCGATCATGTCTCAGCCTGCATCCAGCATCAGTGTTTATCGGCACTTCCTGTGTTGCAGCCAGCTAAAAACCAATTGAAATAATTCAGAGCCAATTAACCAAGGTGTATGGTGAGTCGTGCATGGATGTCAAAAACGTCCACAAATTTGTAGGGCGTTTGCAACAATGACGACATTCAACACTTCCTCAACAAAATGACGACGAGCTGGTATGACATGGGCATACAAAAACTGCCACAGTATCTTCAAAAATGCATGGACTATCTCAGACTCCATGTCTCCTAAAAGACTTCTTTTCTTTCTCTCCCCTACTCCGAAATTAAATTTTTTTTCTTTCTGTGGACGAGCAGATTCCCAGCCCCCACGAACGAAACGAGTCCGGATATGTTTGGCCTGTGCGAGGGGGAGGAGTGTGGCGAGTGACCACGGAAATTGAACTCGTCACCTCTTCGTTGCTGAAATGCTGGTGAAATTCCGCATGAGCAGTGCAGAGTAACCCGGATGTAAAGTCTCGTCGTGAGGATTGACGCGTGCTGATGAATGTCGAACGTGCAATTCAGAGTAAGGAGCCGGATGAAACACAGCAATTGGGTATTTAGGGACCTGCCCTCCCAGATCGGCAGAAAGTCTGCAGTAGCATTTTGGCTGTCGAAATGAGTGGAAGAGAAAAATCTATTTCGGATAGTGCTAGTGAGAAGACTAGAACTGCTGGGAGAGCAAATCAATTACATACGATGACTGCTGTGTGTGAAGGTGTCACGAAGTACATCTTGTTTGCAAAAAAAATAAAAACGGAAGTTCGGAGTTTGTGACCGGAAGCAAATGTGATCTTTCCCCACCCCCAGGACCAAAATCGGAAGAAGAGAAAAATCGTTCTTTTTCGGCTAAGCCTTCGTAAGGTTCCCCTGTGATGTGTTTCTCATAGTAGTACCGAACATCATTCATGATAGAATAATTTGACCGTATCCTCTCTCTCCCTCTCTCTCCTCTCTGAAAAAGAACCCACGAGCCTAGAAAGGAATAAACAACCCCTTTGTGACTATACAACTTGCGTGAGAAGACTAGAACTGCTGGGAGAGCAAATCAATTACGTACGATGACTGCTGTGTGTGAAGGTGTCGGAAAGTACATCTCGTTTGCTAAACTTTCTATTCAATTTGAATATACTCTATGCCACTCATTACATTACACAGCCATACAGTAGCACTGACATGGCTACTACAGCTTGGAAGAATTCTTGCTTTGGATAAGATTTCCACATGATCTGTCGTCTTGTCATTTACAGCCTTAATTTGGTTTGGTTTGTTTTGTTTTATGGCATATCAACCTCAGTGGGTCATTTAATGCCAACAAAAGATTTTGATAAAAATTCATTCTTAATGGATACTTGGAGGTCTGGGGAATGTGGAGCACCCCTTTATCACTATTGCTCCCTGGTCTATTCTGATCCAGACTAGTAGTACCTGTTAGGGTCCCATCTATGGGTTAAATAGAAAAACATAAGTTTATTAAAAAATTGAGTATCCATTAGGAATGAATTTATTTCAGAACTTTGTCGGCATTAAATGACCCACTGTCTTGCCTTGCTGGTGTGGGGGTAGAATATGCTGACTGCATCCCCTGCAAAAGACCCCTCCGAACGGTGCACTGGGTTTGGTTTGATTTGTTTTACGGCATATCAACCTCAGTGGATTATTTAATGCCAACAAAAAATTTTGAAATAAATTCATTCTTAATGGATACTCAATTTTTTTATAAACACATTTTTCTATTTAACCCATAGATGGGACCCTAACAGGTACTACCACTCCGGGTCTGAGTGGACCAGGGAGCAATGGTGATAAAGGGGTGCTCCACATTCCCCAGACCTCCAGAACTGGAACCTCACCATCAGATAGAGTTTAACGTCATTCCCAGGACATGAAGACTCTCAGTCACCGCCTTCTAGGACCCATATGATAAAAAGATGCTATAGATGCTAGGGCTTGACGTGACCAGCCGATTGATCGGAGGGGCCTCTCCAACCGAAATTCTACATTTTTCCAGTATTTTGCTATTAAGATTGTTTTATTGTTTGTAATTACTTACTCGACATGCGAGCACACTGAGCACTCTCTCATGAAGATTCATAATAGGATTGTTAGCACCTTTATAATGGTTCACATCCTGAAAAGAAACAACGGGTACAATTAAGAAATTTAATTTACATATACATCACAAAATGAGAAGATATTTATTAGTTTATTAATTTACGTATATAGAAGAAATAGTGACACAAACACAATATATATACATACATCTATACATACACTCACAGACACACACACATATATATATATATATATATATATATATACATATACACACACACACACATGTATATATATACACATATACACACACACATGTATATATATATACACATATACACACACACATGTATATATATATACACACATATACACACATGTATATATATATATACACACATATACACACATGTATATATATACACATATACACACATGTATATATATACACACACATGTATATATATACACACACACACACACACACATGTAATATACACACACACACATCTATTATTATACTAAAGCTGAGTTAATCAACTTTTGCTTCCTAAAGGCTTTTTTACTGTTTAGTTTAATGACACGAAAATTATACTAAATTATTCCTTACTTTTAGGATTGAATTATGTTTTGAAAAAATTCTGTTTTAATTGGTTCTAATTAGTCCTAATTTGCAATTAAGTCAAAAACCGACCAATCTCTTAATTTACTCTGTGTCTATCTCTTTCTTCCCCCTCTATGTATCTCTTGACTACCTCCTTGTTATATAATATTAGTTTCTCTGGAGAGTAGAGAGTGAGGTGGGAGAATTTGAAATGTATTTATATGTTAAATTTCACAATCTGTAGCTCAAATGAGGTCAAAGCTTACAAAATGATTTTAAGGTTTCATCAAAGCCGTATTTTTATTTTTATTTTTATTTTATTCACTTTGCTAACTCCCTTTTCCCTAATCTCAATTATTTACCCAGAGCTGAATGGGTGACCCAATGGGTCACATTTTGTCTAGTGTATATATAAACATACATGTATATGTATGTTTATCTATGTATGATATTTCAACTGTAAAATAAAACTTTCACACATGACTGAGTTTCCTCTCCGTGACCTTCAGGTGAGCTTGTATCTACCTGTCTGGAGAAAGGACATGTCGATACAAGCTCACCTGAAGATCAAGTAGGCAAAACACAATCAGGTGTGAATTTAAATTGTTTCATTTTAGAGTTGAAATGTCATGATATTGCCTTTG